>JAGQAX010000012.1:38514407-38530483 GCA_019142605.1 Cephalopholis sonnerati | reverse complement strand
CCAGACTCTTAATAGCTGTTCTACTATTGGTCTTTGCCCAGTTAGTCATTATATTCACATTACGATGATTATGTATCAGTAATCTCCGTGTGCTTAATGTGTTTTGATAACACAATAGGCAACCCTTCAATATTGTCACAATATCGATATCAAGGTATTTTTCTTTGTCGCCTGGTCCTCTACTTTATGCCCACCAGACGTTGGACATTTTTGCTTGCATTTGGTGAATAGCTGTTTTTATAAAGCACAGGGGTCATATGTAGCCCTTTTTCTTAACATGTACTGGCTTGGATTGACTGGGGTTTAACTGTGTGTCCAGTGGCAGGGATTTGTATGTAAGGTGTGTATCTAACTATGACATGCTTGTCTTGAGTCGATGACATTCGAAAGCAGTATCTTGTTGTTGTTTGTGGCCTGCTACTCATCATCCTGGATTTTCAGGCTGTTGTTGTGATTTCGCTCGGCATCTACCACTCACTGCAGAAAAATACAGAAACCGGATGAGACCATGGATCTAAGAGAGGAAAATTAAGCTACGAGGTCAGGTGCACTTTGACCCGACTCCGAGATGGTCCATCTCAGGCGCCACTCGGTAATGGAAACACACATCAACTAGACGTGTAATGATACATAGCTCTGGATGGATTTATCGATTCAGTGATCAACGATCTAATATCATCGATCATCAACACATATCGTCTACTTTACATCTACGTGTCACCATTTCCGTCCAAGTGCACCTCCTTGCTAAACATTCAAACAGTTCTGGCAGCGGACAATAGTAAGAAAAAGACAATGCAGATTAATTAATAATTCAACCTTTACTTATAAAATAATTAATTGAGGTGGAGACCTCTCTTACACTGTAGACGAGTAAAACAATATAAAATAAAAGCACTTAGACACAGATAAAAAAAACAAGAAAACCTTACATACAATTGGCAACAAGAAGTAAAAAGCAATAAAATTACAATTAAATATGTAACAAAATAAAAATAAAGGCATCAGTGATTAGTAGAAGCTGTTAAAATGTCGAACACATTAATCAGGTAAAACAGGAACACCCAGAAGTAAAATGTGATACAGTTAAAGATTTGCATATGGATATAAATGAGGAAAGCTTTAAATTGCTCTGCATGTTGTTTCATGTTACAGGTGCACAATATGAAAAACTGGATTTTCCAAGTTCAGTAAAAACAGCCACCACTTGGAGTGTCATCCAATCACTAGACCGAGTTTGGTAAGAGCCCACATTGACAGAAAGCATTGACTTGATATACACAGAGAGAGAGGGCCGTCCAACCTTAGCATGAGGCTGTTAAAGCTATCTCCAGTGATGAATATCAAGGCAGAGTGATACACAGAGTCCAGGGGCCTCAGAGTGGCGGCTGAGGCATGCACGTATAAAATGTCACCATAATCTAGAATTGATAAAAACATTGCCCCAACAAGCATCTTTCATCTTTCAGATATGTACTGACATCGTCTCATATTGATCGCACGCCCCTGAATTGAATGGAATTGAAGCTGTATTGTGGCAGACTTTGTGATATCAGCAAATAAGGTACCAGTGTCCAAAGAATCAATATCAAGTCATGATGAAACTTGTGATCTACACTCCTGAAAACATTGCATGGTTTGATTTGGTGCGACCAGTGTAAAAGTTTTTGTCCACTGTTCCCAGTCATCCTCAACTTTTCTGTTTTACACTGCTATGACTACATGGAACATGAAACCTCCTAAAAAACAGACATGTTTTTAGTCCATCTTTCTGTGATGACAGTGACACTGCCTCTGTTCAGAAAGGATCTTTGTAAATCCGAGGAGGTTGTGACTTTTCTGCGGGACACCCAACCTCTAAGCTAAATCACTAAGCCTGGCAGAAGTAGTCTTTCTTTTGATACCTGACCCCGGTGAGTCAGACTGTGACCGCAAGCTGTGAGAAACCTTAAGGATGATGTCACACATTACATCATATGTTTGTGAACTTTTATTGTCTCTGTATATCTCCACTTCATTCAGCAGTGATGTGATGTGATGAGGTCATATCTTGTGTTTGTGGGTGTTTGTGCCCAAATTAGGTCTTTAGAGGTTTTTTTTTCTATCAGTGTTTCTCATCTGGTGCTGCTCAGATCAGAGCAGCTCTCTGAAGCTGTTATGTGGAGCAGAAAATACAAACACACATTCACAGACCCGACGTCTCTGTGGTGATGTAAACTGCATCTGCAGCACAAAGACTTATCAGATATTCATGTTACCTACAGAATAAATCCTGAGCGTGACCCCCTGACTTTGCTCCAGCACATTCATTAAAATTTTAATGTGTCCAATACTTTGGTTTACCAGCAAATACCTGCAGAACTAATGTGATTCCCATCAGCCTCGGTTCTGCTGTCTGCTGTCTTCGGTGCTAATTAGCATGCTGTTGCAGCAAGCTAAGATGGTGAGCATGGTAACCACTGTAACTGCTAAACATCAGCATGCTAATGTTGTCATTGTGAGCATGTTCAGCTGAGGTATAGCCTCACAGAGCTGCTAGCATGGCTGTATACTCTGAGGTTTGTTTACTGGCAAATACTGATGTATAAAGGTAATTTTAATTAAACTAACAGGTATGTATTCATGTACCAGTTTCGTTGTTTAAATGTCAGCATTTATATACTCAAAATATGTGTTTTTTTTGTAAATATATCTCATCATTTAAAAGATGTTTAGATAATTTAGATTAAATCATTGATCTAGATGTTATAAAATGTTTTAAAATGCAGGTGAACCCCAACCCTATGAGGCATTTTGTAGTTAAAATTATATTTTATACTATATACCTCATATCTACAGACCATAAATGTTAGAGAACGTGTGAGGATGATCACCATTACATTTTCTGGACCTGCCCAAACATAGAATTGTTATGGGGAAATATCTGGAGAAAAATGCAGCAGAATCTTCAGTGTGCAGATCCCACGGAAATATTTATTTGGGCGATCTGCCATAATGGGGGATTGCTGACAAAAATCTTGTTGTTGTAACAGACAACACTTAGCAGGATACCTGCATGTGAAGTGTTTCGCTTATGCACTTAATCTGGCCTCACAGAGGGCGTTTAATCTGCCAGCAGGTCAGTCTGTCAGGTGTATGCAGAATTTCTGACAGGCTTTATGACAGTGTTGGTCAGTCTGTCTGCTCTGTGTCACAATTTACTGCAATAAGAATGATTTAAGTCGATGAACAGACTGAAAACTTTATCACATGAGGTAAAACTGATGTTGACAGAGTTTTCCTTTGGGGAGATAATTTGCAAATGGAAACGTAAAGGTGATAAATCGCAATACTCAGCATATCACAATACTTTTGTGACACTCGCGACCTAAATATCGTGATATTATCGTATCATGGATCCTCCGGTGATTCCCACCCACAGTAGATAACTGGCTCGAAGTAATTATAGAGATTCACGAGATGGAAAGACTGACTTCCCTACTACAACTGAGAAATGATTGCAAGATAGACAAAATCGATAACAAATGTTTTGGAATAAGGAACACTTTCGCCGGTTTGGTTTGCCCTTCCTTTTGCTGTCTGCTGTGATAATCAAGGTACATTATATGAAAATGAAAGTGCTTTAGTAGGACCTCCTGGTGACACCCCATAACCTGGTATCTGGATATGATAACTGTTAATGTTTTTCAGGTTCCCGCACACTGTATCGCTCTCATTCATCAATTTATTTAGGTGACGTTTCGGTCAGTGTGACCTTCATCAGACACGCCCGCTTCCTACGCACCTGTGAATCATCAGGTGTGCTGAGATTCTGCATTCACCCATGTTCTGTTTCCTTGAAATAAAAGTCAAATAGGACCAAACAAAATCTAAGTGTCAAAAAAATCTCTATATTTGACCACACTGCTGAATGGCTTGAGAAGCTAGTTATCTGAAAGGGGAAAAATAGCAAACTGCCTTCACTGTGACACCATAATATTCTGCATAAAATGTTTTTCTGGCCATTACTCAACGTCATATCTCAGGAACAGAAGGGAGACATTTGGTCAGATACTGAATTGGTGACTCTAATCTTGGGTGTTCACCTTGAACTGTGCTGATTGTTTAGATCTTCTGTGCTGCTGGGGGAAAATATGTGTGAAGTATCCATATTTTCACAGACTTGGATGTACACTGTAACTTCAATTTGACTTGTGTGCGGAGGCGTATAACCGTGAGGCGGTAATTCTAGTTTTTGTCTGTCTTGTACATTTGGTTTGTTTAGATTCACTCTGAGTAATTACACCCCGACCACCTGACTCACAGGGAGCTTGTTTATTGAACAGTAAACTAATCCGTGCTCACTGCTCTAATTTACCTCTTCAGGCCAGTTATGAAGACAAAAATATGAGCATCAGTACAGTCCTCATTTTGATTTTCTATCCATCTATATAGATCTGCATCTGTCTCCTTTTACCCATAATCCCTTTTGATTTTTGTTTGTAGTGGATTTAGATCATTTTCTTAGTCTTAATGAATCACACTTTATCTCTCTTCTCAGAGGACTCAGGCTCATGTATAAAGCATAGAAAAACACCTTCAAAATAAGAGATAAGAGAGACTTAATTGTCATCCATCTGCATACAGTGCCGTGCCGTGCAATGACCAACGTGTAGCACAATAATAGAAAAACAGAAATATATTAAGTGTTAAAAAGTATGAGGAAATGCAAAATGCAATAAAAGCAGTTCCCTAAAGATATTTTTGTTGTCGGGTTCAAGTAGTCTAATTAGTGATGTTAGCGGCTCACCACATAGAATATTTTTGACCAGTTCTGGATGTCAGTTTATGGTTTAATTCTGCAACTCTTCAGTTTACTGCACTGCACCACCCAGATCTGGTTGGAGACAGACAGCCGGCTCGCTGCGTTAACATGTGGAAACATAGAGCCCACTGCCCACCCTCTGATCTCCACTGGTTAGCTAGCCTTGGCTGTTCTGCACTGTGCACCTCCTGGGCTGGGAGAGAGCTAGCTAGTGGTGCCACTTATTTAGTGATTACTGCTAGAACTGCTGTCCAAACCCAACAGTGTTGCTGAAAAAATATTGTGTATTGTGTTCATTGTGTCGTCTTGTCCTGATGCGTCAGTGTTTGTAAAGAGAGGGGCATTGGTTATCCAAGGAAATCCGAGACCACATGGGCGCCCTGTGGTCCGGCCCTTTGGAAATGTGTTTCATGAACATACGGGGATGTTAGCATAAGTGCTGGAAGCCTAAATCAGAAATGAAAATAAAACTCTATTAATTGCCCAGCCTTATGGTTAAACAGTTTATTTTTTATCTTGGCATACAATGAACAAAGTTTATAGTTTCTTAATGACAAACAGTCTGATTACACTGATGCTCAACATCCAACAAATCTTCATGACTGAAATAGCAGACTGAAAATATCCATGCTGAAAAAACCTCTCATGATTACATGTGTTAAATTCTAACACACCACCCACACCAAAACACCACCACCGTGTTAATGTCACACCTGAGCAGGTGAAGCTGCCAGACACTGAATGTTAGATTGAATTTGAACTGATCTCACTTAATGCCACAGCTTCCATCTGTGTGGACGTGGATTTATTCTGCTTTATGTCTGTGTGTTTATGAGCATATGTGCAGCCTTATTTATACATGCTGGCATGTGCTTCATGGTGCATTAGGATAAGCCTGAAGGAGAGTGGTATGGAAAGTGTGTGTGCGCGTCATGGAGAACCAGTTACGAAGGGAGTGTGTGTGTGTGTGTGTGTGTGTGTGTGTGTGTGTGTGTGTGTGTGTGTGTGTGTGTGTGTGTGTGTGTGTGTGTGTGTGTGTGTGTGTGTGTGTGTGTGTGTGTGAGTGAGTGAGTGAGTGAGATGTTTGGATGCCAGTATGATGCTAGGGGGATTTAGGTGGGAGATAGAGGTGTGTGTGTGTGTGTGTGTGTGTGTGTGTGTGTGTGTGTGTGTGTGTTGGGGGTGAATTTGGCCTACATTTGGAGGATGAGAGACTGCTCCTGTTTATCTATTCAGAGGGATTGGGCGTCTGTCAGGACAGACTCTGACTGTACGTCTCACATTTAGAATCAGAGTCTGGTTTACTGCCAAGTAGGTTTCACATACAAGGCTTTAATGTGTTGGTGCAAAATAAATATAGACTAAATGATGATAAAATTAAGTATTGCAAAAATCAAGAAACATAAATGTAGAATGAAGAATGAAAGAATATTATAATAAAATATGAAAAAAGTAAAATATGTACAATTATTGATTTTGGCTTCTCACAGTGAACTGAACATGATCGACTTGTATAGACATTTTAAGTGCGTGCTCCGTGTGTGAAAAACATGGCTGCATATTAAATCAGGCACTCCCTAAACTAACAGTCAGCCTCCAGTTTTGAAGGGCTGTCCGTTACACATGCACCCTGCAGCAGCAGCCTGTGAAACACTTTGCTGAATGTTGCAGTGATCAGTCATCCCTGCACAAACCACCATCATCCGTTTTGAGGAAGTATTCTGGAATTTTATGAAAGAGCAAATCATATGCAAAGACTGCATGCGCAGCAAAGCAACACAGCAAACTTGTTAAACCACCTGAAAAACACAAACTGCTGCACGATGAATGCATGAAGGGTAGGTTATGAAAAAGTCATATCCTGACACATTTTGACTTGTTGACATTGACGTCATACTGTTACCCACGGCAACAACAAACATGGCAGAAAGCGAAATTATTACAGACTCCGCGGTGGTTCCAAAAAGAGGAGCAGCTTCAGCAGTGTGGAATAAACTGTGGCGTCCTGAATGTTTTACTTCTCAGACTCTTTTAGTGACTTACCGCTCAGAGGGAACTCATTCAGCGGCTCCTCTGGCAGCAGCACAGCGTCTCTCCCTCTCCTCTCTCATTGCGTCGTCACGTGATTTAGTCATAAACCTTCGGTGATGTAAACCTACGTGAATAAACTCCATTTATGTGACTGTGTGATAGTTGTGGTATCATAACAGCCTGTCACACGTTACAGCGTAATGATTAGAGGAGAAATGGCAGAGCATAAACGTTCAGGTGGAAAAAAAGATTCATATATATATAAATGTCCCAGGGGACATTTTTTGTATTTGGGAGCTGTTTAAATGTGTAATTATCCTTAATCCTTAATCCTAAATAATCCGTGCAATAACTGACATCCTAAATAATCCGTGCAATAACTGACTGTATTGTTCAGTCTGTATACAAGGTTCCTGTATATATTGTAAATTATGTTGTGTGGTCTCTACATATATATTTTGTAAATTATCTTCTTATATTTCTTATATTTTACTTCTTTTTGCACTATATCTTCTTTCTACACTTGTTTGCACTATATCTTCTTCTTTTTACACTTGTAAGGAGCACCTGTAACGAAAACAATTTCCCCTGGGGATCAATAAAGTATTTCTGATTCTGATTCTGATTCTAATTAGTGATAGATTTGATTTAGTTGAACTATTAATATTGTATACAGAATCTTAATCTCACTCTGAGTTACTGTTGTTGTTCACAAACTAAAGAAAGGAGAGATCATTTTAATTTTTACTGAATATTTGAAGGCAATTTGTGAAACTAGATCACTTATTTTGTTATGATTCTATCTTCTTAAATTAATAATAATTTTTTTTATTTTATTTTTAATTTTTTTTTACTAATTTGTCATATCATCAAGAATATCCTTTTCGCAAAAATACCCTGAATTATTGTGATATTATTTTAGGGCCATATTGCCCACCCCTAGTCTTCAAATTAATTCTATTTCTGTGGAGCTGAGCTTTTATAGAAACTTTTACTCCTTCAGATTTTCTGCATCTTTGTGGTAACCAATCAGATTCCCCTCCCACCCCCACCCCACACACACACATATACACACTCACACACCCTGTAGAATTAATATTTTGAATTTTAAACACATCATTAGCCCCAATTGCTTTAACACAGTGCCAGAATTCATGTTTGAAAGTCAGTGGGGTGGGCGGTGGGTGGTGTTTTGTGAGCGTGCCATCCCCTGCAGCCGCTGCCAGTGGCCACACACACACGCAGTTTAGTGATATGCTGACAGCAGAGAAAGATGTGGGTCAGTGGTGGGGGTCTTGTTGTTGTATGTGATGATGATGGGGTGTGTGTGTGTGTGTGTGTGTGTGTGTGTGTCAGTCAGCAGGGTGGTGTGTGTTGACAGTATTCCTGGTGGGTTGCCAGTTTGAGGAAACTCCCCCTCTCTAATCCTGTTAATGTCTCTGCCTGCCAGCTCTCTTCCTCTTCTCCCTCTTCTATCCTCCCTCTCTCTCTCTCTGTTTTCTGTCTTTCTATTTTTAAACTGGACGTTTTCTTTCAACGTCTTACACTGTTTTTTCTCTGTCCGTCTGCCTGTCCACCATCCTGTCTTTACTCAGTGATTTTTGTCTCCGCCTTTTAAAAGGAAAGGTTGAAACTTTCCTGTTTTAACTGCGGTCTTTTTTATTATTTTTGAACCTATTTAATCACAGGTTTAATTTTATTTTTCAAATCGTCTTGTGTGTGTTTTCTAAGCTCGCTCTGCTACATGTCTTTGTCTGTTTCATTTTTAGCTGGTGTCCAAATAAACTCACTTTTTCTTGCTGGTAAACATTCTCTCCTGTACACTTCTGTTTGGTGACGTGGAATAAACATGTCATAGAATAGATTCTCCTGATGGACATGTCCACTGTCAGATGTTTTTATAAATCAAGTTTGCGTTAGAAAAAGAAAACAGCACAAAGAAAAGTGACATTATTTCTGATGTGTACTGTATCTTCAGCTGCCTGTGGCTCATCACTGAACATCCATCTGAAATTAAAATGCATTTTCTGTGTGGGAATCAATATTTATCTGTGTGAGCCCCCCTAATCACCCCCAGCCCTCTAAATCTACTGTATTACTAATCCATGACTGTCTGCTGGTCACTGGGTCAGACAGACAGACAGAGAGATCCCCCAGCCTCACACACACACACACACACACACACACACACACACACACACACACACACACAGACAAAGCTTTTGTTTTTCAGTGTTGGATTACTCAGTATCAGGTCTCATTCCTCTGCTGGAGAATATTTCTCAGTAAATAAATCACTTTGATAAAAGATGTTTTTCATCAAACATGAATTATATTTTGTGATGTGATCGATGGATATTCAACTGCTCAGAAAGTGTTTATCATCTGTTTAAATGTCAAATAGTTGGCTGCAGAATTTTTGGAATTAGTTTCTATGAAGTCACATTTTCTCATAGAACTATTAGTATTATTATAATAACACTGCAGCTGCTTGGTAACTGATGGATGATGGTGCTGATGCTGGAGCTCCCTCTGTATCAGAGTCTGCTCGGGTCTACAACATTTAGGATTCGTTTCAGATTGGATCCAACAATCTGGACTTTGAAAACAGATTCCACTCATAAAGATTAAACATGAAATAATGCTAAGAATTAGAACCATTGAACAACGTGCACTGTGTGATTTTATAGCCTGCCTGTCAGCATCAGCTGATCTAGAATGGAGCGCACTTGGTCGGTTGTTGTTGCCTTAATTCAAAGATGGACAGTCGTCTTTATCTCGGCTGCTTTCTGTTATCTGCCTGCTGCTGTCTGAAATTCTGTCTCACTGTCAAAGTAAAGGTGTAACCTAAACATGATGATACAGATCGATGGTTTCACCTTGCATAAATGATAATCGATATATCGATGTAGATCAATGGATCGTTACACCCCTAGCATCGATACAATATGGCTGCGAAAAAATTATAGTAATGATAATATATTTTATTTATAGAGCACTTGTCATGGTACTCAAAGACACTTTGCATTAGTAAAAAACAATATTAAAATAGAATACAGTCAAAACAAACAAAAAAAGTTGTGATACTCTGCTGTATTGATTTTTTCCCACCTCGACTGAATCAGGTGTTAAAATCTGCCATGCTGTCTCCAGGATGAGTAAATAGTCTGATTCTGATATAAACATCTAGGGTCCGTGAATTTCTGGAATATCATGGAATTTAAAGTTGTGGTTTACATGTGTACTATAATTAGTGTGTTTCAGTACAGGTGGTGCATGTAAACGTCATGGATTGGAAACCATGATTGATTTGGGATCATGGGAATTAACAGATGGGGAAGAAAAACAAACAGAAAAAAGATTTACATGTGATTAAAACAAAACTGGAACGGAGGAGTGTTGGTACATGGATTTTTTTTTTCTTCTTGAGTGTTTTTCCTCGACAGTCTGCGGGACACAGCTGATGACCTTTCGATGTTCATTAAATCACGATACACACACACACACACACACTCTCTGTACATCAGGTTCCTCTGAAGTTTTAGCCTGCTGTTATCCTGATTGACACTTCTGACCTTTACTCTGACACACAGCCTCATACTGGGAACACACACACTCACACTGTCTCTCCCTGTCATAAGAAAGCATTCGGTGATCTGTGTTGTTGTTTTTGGACAGTTTGGTTGTCGGGCAGACAGAAGGAGGCCTCTCTTACCTTCCACCAGTTTCCCAGTAAAGGTGTTTCAGTGAACCTCTCGCCCAGAGCGACCTGTGATAATGACAGCAGCAGCAGAATAGTTTCAGTTTCATGATCACCAACATGACCGTAAACAGCAGCAGGGTCAAAGTAAAACCATGATGAAGCTCAGGAGAGTTACAGCAGACAGAGGGAGGCAGAGAGGATTCATTCACGTCCGTCCAGTTTCCTGTTTACTTACTAACCCATCGACTTATTTATTTACTATGTTCAGTCATTAGGAAATGAGTCAGAGAAATACAATCATTCACGTGTGCTGTAATGATTCTGATTGTCTGTCTGATCGAGCTGCTGCCTGTTTTCATTCAGCATTTTAAACAGGTTTGATTTTTACAGCTGGAATCAGGACTGTCGACATCAGGAGAGTGAGAGGGAGAGAATATGAAAAAAGAATAAGATCTGGCCTAAAACGGTGAGCAAATGGAAAAATAGTTGTGTCATGAGTGAGAGTTATTCATTAATCCAGCACATCAGGTCAGAGCCACAGTTCAGATGAAGTTCACCTCAGTCTGAGGAGGGTTTATCTCCTCCTGCTCTCTACGTGGAGTTTACGGCTTATTGTTTTTGTTTGTTTGTACATTATCTCATAAATTAGCTGATTACCTGTTTGTGTGATGGCTGTACAGCACAGGAATGTGAGAATTGGTGCTCTTACAGGATTTTGGGGATTGCAGAGAGATGTGTGTGATTATAGTCTGCCTGTCGTCAAGTGTGCGTCTGTGTATAATCAGGCGTTGAAAATGTGGTCCTCTGTGGCTGTTTAGACTAAAAAAAAGTGTTTTTGGATGTTGTTGTTGGATCCACAGCGACTCTGACGTCTGTCTCTGTCCTCATCAGAAGCAGCTGTACTGTCTTCACTTGACTAAGGAAAATCAGAAATTTACTGGACAGAAACAATAGTTAAATCACTGACTCACTGAGGAATATACAGGGGAAAAAATGTTTTTATCTGTTGATATCAGTGGGGTTTTTCGTAGCAGGCGAGGGAAAAGTGAAACCAGAAAGCTCATAGTGAAACTGGGGACATTGATCAGTCACTGGTGTTAAAGTTCTTACGTTTCTGAATGAGAGATTAGTGTGATTTGAAAAGCTTCCTGTGGAGATGACTCGGCATGCACCTGTTAATCAGCTGAACATCAGTATCGGCTGATATTGTCCTTGTTGACTGCCATCGGCCTATCAGCAGTTAGGATGACATTCAACAATGGCAGTAGCTGATGTTTTTCCCATGTGGTACCTCAATTTTGCGCAGGCTAAAAAGCAGGGTTCCAGATCCACATTGTCCCACCGTCACAAGGACAATAGTAAACAGAATGTGGGACGAACAGAGATCTTCCCCAGGACGCCTTTGGGTTGAAAGGTCACTGTAAACTGACTATCTTTGCATCAGGGGAATGCACCCTATTGTTTTCCTGATAATGCCACATTGTGAACAACAACTCTGTGTAAGCTGTTAGCTGTTAGCAGTTAGCTGTTAGCAGGCGCTGGCTGAAACAGCTAATGGAGGTCGCATTGAGTTAGATTATGATGTGTTCAAGCTCTGTTCAGTAAAACTGAGCATTTGGCAAAGGTAAATTACAGCGTTATGATGTGTTCAAATAAGGAAAGCACTGATTTATCGGCTGAATGTTGGTATCGGCTTATGTTGTCGACTGTTTTCCGGCTGTGTCACATCAGTTTTGCAGGCTAAAAAGCAAGGCTCCACACTGAGCAGGTACAAGAAGAATACAGCGATCACTATTGTGTGATGAGGTAGCGAGCAGCAGCCTGCGTCTCGTTGGCCCGAGGACAACAGAAAACATGTTTGGGACAAACATAGCATGCTGTCAGGAGAAAAGGACGCAGTAAACACACTATTGTCACATCAGGGGACACACCCTGATGTTTCCCTCGTGAAGCTACATTGTGACCAACAAATCCATGTTGACATCGGCAGGACCAGAGCTAGTTAACGTTACATGTCAGCAGCCGCTGGCCGGAACCAACAGCTAATGGAGGTTACTTTATGGTGACTGTTGGGCAGGGGTAAATTATAATGTTATCATGATGTGTTCGTTGTAATCTTGTAAAATGCAGTTTTTGCAAGAAACCTGAATAGATACAGCTGTTTGAAGGATATATAATTAGAATATATAAGAATATATTTAGTAAAAGGCTTTTAAAGCAGTTATTTTAAAAGATGTTTTTATGTGAAAGGTTGTTTTTAAGGTGTATGATTGAATTTGTGCTTTTTTAAAACATAATAAGGGGCTTTAAACATTTCAGTTTTTTTCTTTAGTGTAGATTTATTTGTTTGCCTGCCACAAATTGGAAAATAAATAACAACAATAACAAAAAAAAACCCAACAAAAATGTTTGGTATTGGTACCGACCCAGAATTTAACAATGGGTGCATCCCTAGAGATTTCACTTGTCTAAATGTGTCAGAGAAATCTCTCAGTGTCAGAAAATTCCTGTAACTATCACACTGTCTGCTTCCTGAGGTCGCCCCAGCTCTGCTAACCTACATACTGTGTGTGTGTGTGTGTGTGTGTGTGTGTGTGTGTGTGTGTGTGTGTGTGTGTGTGTGTGTTTTCAGGCTGCTGCTCCGTCAGTGTTGCTAATTTGCAAATCTTTAATGACAGTGATTTAACTGCACTTTTCCAGGCAGTAAAACAACTACATGTACAGTATCATATTATGACTCTAACAGCTTAATTAGCCAATGTTGTGGCTCCCAGCCGTGTGTGTGTGTGTGTGTGTGTGTGTGTGTGTGTGTGTGTGTGTGTGTGTGTGTCTGATAAAGAAGCAGACTGATCTTTCTGGGTGTTCTTCTCTCGTCCTACTTTCCCTTCCAAGGAGGCAGGAAAGTGGGACGAGCGACGAGGCAGCAGGGGGACCAAACATTGTCCTCCGTTGTGTCATGAGTAAATTATTAGACAACAAAACAAACACACTGATTGTTTTCTTTACGTTTGTTTTGTCCTGAAAAGGAAATTAAACCCCTGCGGCTGTGGCTGTGTCAGTACGCCGCTCTACACATGAGCCTGAGCCGTTCTCAGGGAGAGGCACAGTGAGTGGATGTGGGTGGATGTTCACTTGAACTACTCGCTCTGTGTTATGTAACATTCAGATCGTGTCGGTTGTTCTGGAGAACAAAACATGGAGATTGGGAGAGAAATGGAGCGAGGGAAACGAGTGGAGGAGGGGGAGAAGATGAAGAGTGAAGCATCCAAACTCTTTCTGACTTGCTTATAAAAGTATCGGGCTGCTATTATATTTATATTTATATTTTCTTATGGTCAACAATGAAAAGCCCCAGCCTAACAATGTACTGTCAGTACATGACCAAACCCATCACTTCCAACTGAAAACAGAAATATAAATATAGACTTTGATTGTTTACTTTAACATGAAGGGTATTTCCCTGTTGGCCACGTTACATCTACTTTGATTAAGGTACATTAAGATCTTAAAACATGAAAAAGCACTGTATAGATTGTCCTCATAAATATTGTATCAGTCGGGTTTTAAAGGGCGGGTCCATCTGTGTTCTTTTCTGAGTTTTTCAAATGCAAACTCAGCTGTCAGCAAAAAGCAGTGACGTAAGTTAAATGCGCTGATAATAATAACAATTACTTAAAGGGTTAGTTTGCATTTTTAGAGTGGGGTTGTATGAAGTACGTATCCATAGTCAGTGTAATATTTATACCTTGCCATCGGGCTGCCCTTTTTAGTAATAACTATGGCTGTTACATCCCTCTCTTCAAAGCCACCAGACTCCGATGACAAAAACAGAATTTTTATCTCTCAGAACACAGGAGTCGCTGGTCGACCGCTGCCTCCATCAGTTAGTTTTAGGTATTATTGTATGACTTTTAGATCCAAACCACAGCAGTCCACAGCAGTACGTTGCTTACCTTCCGTGCTGGTTCGAGGGTTAGAGGAGTTTAGATAATTCGGAAGATTGATAATATAAAATTCTCAAAGACGTTTTGGCTCAGTCACGAAGAAGCACATTAGGCGGGCTGTCGGTCTTGCCACGTAACATGTTCTTATCCCCAGTCGTCACATATCGCCGCTTTGTCAGCAGACTTTCACGTCTGCATATTACATGCTAGGTGTCCTCCTGCGTCTCCTGTTGACATTCCAGGACGTCGCTACCAACGCTGGGACGTCAACAAAAGCATGTGGTTAGGTTTAGAAAAAAACATCATGGTTTGGCTCTACAGTCATACAGGAAGTGAACACCGAACTCCTGGGTGAAAGTCCGGGGTTTGTTGGACCCATCCACCTCCCCTCCTGCCGGCCATGAAGGGACTTTATGTCATTACCAGTAGCATTTCAACCTGACGTGGTCCATTAGTGTATCACACCGTGACAGCAAAAGTTCAAACACTCTCAACCATAGTTTGGTACACTAATTCTAAAATCTGCCGACTAACACCAAGGCCACACTACCTGGAAGCTACATAGTGATATAAAAACCCCAGAACACAGTAATGGACCCAGGCTGTAATGATTTTGGCATGTTGATGTTAAGCATTTAACATTCAGCCTCCATCCCTTTGTCCATTCACTGCCTCATAAATGTGAAACACATTAACATTAATGGATTTTGTCGCACCTATTATTCTTCGTTTGTCTTACTTCAGGTCCCATGATGCTTTGGGTATGCAAACAGAAAGCTTTGGATTCTGTAGATTATGCTGTGAGCTACAAATGACTGCGTACGTGTTTATATTTTTGTGGATAGTGCCCTTAAAAAGTGTGCTGAATGATCGATCGGCAGCTCCTGGTTACAGTGTCCCTGTGGATGTGCAGATAGCTCTCACTGGATAGCTCTGATGCAGATGTGCTGCTTCTCAGGCAAGATCTGGAATATGAAAAATGTCTTTTATTCTCTAACTTCTAAGCTGATTTATGGAAGTTTATGAAGCGATACGACTCTGAGTGGGAGTCCGGTATTTGATGCAGATTCTCAGGCAAGATCTGGAATATGATTCTGTAATTTCTAAGCTGATTTATGGAAGTTTATGAAGCGTTATGACTCTGAGAAGGAGTTTGGTTTTTGATGCAGATTGCAGTGTTTGACCGCTGAGGGTTTGAGAGCAGCTAATTTGTCTCCATGAGCTGTGTGTGTTCACTTTAACAGGAGGACAAGAGGCAGAGGCATGATGCAGAGGAGGCTGACCTCTGTAGTGTTTGTTTTGACTTCTGTCTATAAAGTGTTTCCTCTTCTTCACATTCAGCCACAGTGGAAGCATCATCTACACAGAAACTGTCCACATATAAAAATAGATCCATTATAAAAAGCAGAAATGATTCCCTGTAGCAGAAATGCAGAGTAGACCTGAGATCATTTTCTGAGGTCAAATAAAGCTCCTTCTGGTCGACAAGGAATGTTCCAGTAGCACAGGAAAACAATTTGGGGAGTGTGTGTGTGTGCCTCCCATAAACAGACCATTTAAACCAAGTCTTATGTGTTTTAAGGTTTTTTTGTGA
>JAGQAX010000012.1:37986907-38511907 GCA_019142605.1 Cephalopholis sonnerati | reverse complement strand
GATGTAAACCAGAAACATCTTCAGCCAATCAGAATGCAACACTGACAAGACTCAGCAGCCAGTGTGAGGGTGTTTTCACACCTGTAGTTCGGTTCATTTGGTCGCACCAGTGGGAACCAGTGATACTCTGTTGCATTCTAGTTTCAGTTCAGTTCCTGTTCACACTGAATTTTGGTGAACAAACAAAGAGGAGTAAACATGAAGCTCTACTGACTGACAGGAAACTCGTTGATCGGACAGTGTTACTGTTGGTCATCCTGCATCATCAGGACCCATGTGGGGAAATCAAAATCTGGTGACTGACAGAAGATTCTGCAGCAGCACTTCAATGCTTCTAAAGTGGTCTATTTCTGTTTTTTGGTTTCACAAAGAGCTCACACAGAAATAACTGATTGTAAGCATCATTAGGAGACTAATATCAGACTGCAGCTCAATCACATGTTATGAATAATGACTAACATAGAGACAGGATGAGAAGAAGGCGTCTTGTACAGTAATGATTCGGGGCTTCATACTGTGGGATCACTGTCACACACTTTTAATGGACTTAATGATCAGACAAAGGACACGGAGTCGGATACAGTGATTGCAGTTTTAGGACACGATCGCACAGAAAGTGTTTAAGCAGCTGGAATTGGCTCTCTGTAATTGTTTTAAATGAAAAATGAAGTTTTTTGCTGGCTGTTTTTGCGTTGCTTTGTGCCTTGCGTTTCTGCGCTCTAGGCACTTGGAGTTTTTGGCGGAGCGCTCTGAACTCCTCAAGTTGAAAAAAAAGTGGCAAAAATTGGCATTATGGTTCCTTAAAAAGTCATTTAAAGTTTGGAACTTGTGTTCATAAAATTTGTAGGAACCCTGAAAATTGAGATAGTCCACCATAATACCAGGATACTACTCAGTCTAATCTGGAATCAAAAAGAAAGATAAAACTGACACAGTAAACCAAATAGAATGTATAAGAGCTCATAGAATAGCTAGCAAGCATCACTGTAGAATGACAGATATGCAGTGCAGACTGTATTCTATGCAAACAATCATAAATTCCTCTGGATGCAATGAGAAGAAATGTTCGTCTGTTATACTGCTGAAGTGAACCGTTAGTTTGTTTCCTCAGGGTTTTACGGCAGGAAGTTGTGGGTTGAGGTGGTAAACCACTGAGATCTTGATGTGTCTCGTCTCATGATCACTTTAGCTGAATGATGACGGCCTAAACACTAACCACACCCTCAGTGATGGGAACGGTTTGAACTCTTGAATTGACACTTTGAATTGTTTTGTTTCAAACGCCACTGAAATTAAAAGTGAGTCAAACTGAGTTTTAATGTGAACTTCATCTCCCTCCCTGCGTCCTCGTCCTGCTGTCGTGTAGTCAGATGACAGAGCTCTGTGTTAATGAGTAGGCAGGAAACATTCTTGTGTCTCAGCTGCTCAGCCTCCACATTCCTGCTCTGAGTCCGAGTGTTTGTACAGAACAAGTCTTTGTAGCTCACATCACTGCTCACATGTTGGCTCTGTGCACTTTCACACACACGGTGAACTTTAGTGATACCTGCTGCCATGGAAACGACAAACGGGCAGTGTGTAATAGGATCCGGATCAACAGATCGTACTTGTATTGTTTGATTCAGTGTCACAGAGGTCAGGAGGTGAACAGGAGCATTATGTCAAGGAAATAAAACTTCAGGACAAAAGCATCACCACCTCAACATATATCAGACACCACAGATACAGCACTGTGGGTTTTTAATGCATCACCTGGTCCGATGTTTTGGAGAGAAAATACCTCTGTGGAAAAATTCAGCTCCTGATAAAAACCTCCTGAACAGTAAACACTGAAGGAACTCTAGTCCGCGGATATTTCAGCTGGTTGCAGTCTGCAAACCTCACTGGTAGATGCCACAAAATCCTCCGAAATCTGACACACTGGACTTTTAGAATAAGCGCAGATCACTAAAAAAGATGGCTCCTAACTAAAATAAAAGTGATACTTTAATTCAATTAGAACCCATTAACCAGTGGTGGGAATCGCCAGAGGACCTACGGTTGCGATACTTAGGTCATGATACAATATTATTTGCTAAATTGCGATATGCTGAGTATTGTGATAAAATATACAGCGATATATTGCAATTATTACCTTTTTTTTCCAACTGCAAATTATTTCCCCAGAGGAAAACTTTGTCAACATCAGTTTTACCTCATAAGATAAAGTTTTCAGTCTGTTCATCAACTTTCATCTTTTTTTTTTGCAGCAAAATGTGGCACAAAGCAGACAGACATAAATCCTGTCAGAAATGCTGCATACACATGAGACAGCAGTCTCCAGTCCTCTGTCAGATAATGTGTCGTTGTAGTCACATATGAATCCACTGACCTTGAAGTCCAGGTGTCACAAGTAAATGCCACCCTTCCTGCTGTACTCAGATTCCTCGACTTTATGCTTCACTTCTCTGTAGAGCTTGGGTACAGCTGTGTCAGTAAAAAAACGTCAGGGCGGAGTCACATAACTGGGTTCACATGTTTTTAGCAAAAGCCTTGGTTTTAAACAGTGCTGTATGGAAGCAGATCTTTGCACATGTAGTCGGTGATGGACTGTGTTATTTTCTTCGCTCTCTCACTGTTGGATGGTAGTTGTGTCGAGCTACGTGTGTCCAGTGTTGGGTTGATATTTCAGTGGAGCAGCTTTAGTGTTAGCTTGGCCGTCAGCGGGTAACGCTATCTCTGGATGGTGGAGCGTGAGGTGAGCCCTCATGTTCCTAGTATTCCCAAAGTATTTTATTCTCATATGACACTGCTTGCAAATCACGTATCACATCCAAGTCCTTCTGTCTAAAGTAAGTCCAGACGTTTGACTTAAACGCAGACAGCACATTTCTGATATCTTTCTCTAGTGCCTCCATCTTTGTTTTGGTCTCAGTCAGTGACATTTAGCAGGAAAAAAATGACGCTGACTGAGATCTCTGCTGACCTCACCAGGAAAAAAAACATCAGCACCACCTAGCAGACTGAAAAAGCAACTGATTTTATTATTCTAGTACCAAAAGTTGGATTGAAATGCGTATTTGCAAAAATAACTAATGTATATAATACAATATTGACACTTGGCATCCGTGTATCAATACAATATCGCCACGCAACAAACAACTACAGTTACAACTGGATTACTGTGATACTGAAGAAAACAAAAATATGATGATTCTCAGGCAAATTATTTTTGATTTATGGAGGTTTATTTGCAAAGGACATCAGAGATAATTTTATCTTTTGAAAGTGTAGAAGAAGAAGTTGCTAACTACCTTGATCTCATCCATGAGCTGTGTGTCACAGCTGCTGCTTCAACTGCTAACTGTGTTGATAAGCTGTTAAATAAGCGGTCACACTACAATAACTAACTTCCTGTTGTTTCTAGAACACACACCTGTCCCCTTCACCTCAACATGCTGCATATGTGCCTCACATCTTGGGGAGGTTTGAAATCCTCTGATATAATCTAACTATATTGTAACTCTGTGTGCCTGTATAAATTCACAGCAGTGTGTTTGTCCTCATTTTCATCTGATATTATGCAGATTAGAGTTTGGGATAAAGAAAACTTCCCCCAGCATTCATCTTCTCTTTTCTCTTTTAGAGGTTAGAGGTCGCATCTTAAAAAACAATGCACTGACCCACCTCATGACCTTGATGAGATCACTTCCTGTCCCTTAAGAGTGGGAGGGTGTTGTTATTAACACAGGAAGGGTGCCGTGCTCAGTTGTTGCAGTTCTAAGGAAATCTGATGGACAAACTGTTGTTTTTTCTTTTTTGTCACTGACCACAGGCAGCGAGGTCTGAGGGTGAAGATTGGTCGTAGTGCTTTACATACACTTAAACACAATTTGATCATGCACACAAGAGCCTGAAACATTAGAACAATATTAGAAGGCAGCAGAGAGTAATAGAGCTTCAAGCCTGTAATCCACAGGAGATGGGTGGCTGAAAACACACAAAAAAAAGGTGGACAGAGGTTTGATGAATTTGACGACAGCTCACATTTTTGTTGACAAAATAACTCGTAGTTTGTTCTTCATTTCCCCTGCAGTAAAATATCGGATTCGGGACAACTTAGCTGAGTGATAATGCAAGTGTTTACTAAACCGAAATGTACATATAACTGAAGCAAAGGCGGCTGCACCACACAAACTAGTTCTTGCATTACATTGTTATGCTGCAGAAATCAAAACACCATATATATCCAGAGGCATATTCACTGTCAGTGAGTAGTATATCACAGGCTGCACCCACCTGATCTTTACGATAATGTGGATATAATAAATCATAACAACATTTGCCTTGAGGAGCAAATTGTCGTATAAATGCTTAAAAAGTTATGATGCTGATGCTGCTGCTCTGAATATATTCTGCAGCCTGAGGAGTTAATAACAGCAGAGCTCTGAAGACGTTTGTCTGAAACATAACATGTATCTTCTTAAAAGCTTGAGAGACTCTGCTTTGTTCCACATCCACTGCTCACTAATTCAGTACAATACAGCACAATAACAAAGTGTGTACAGCAGTCCTTGTCGTAAACATGAAGGCCGACTGTTTCCGCCTCTGCACGCAGCAGCAGCTCAGGATAAGTGCTCATTCATGGTCGTCTTTATCAGCAGCTGTCGATCAGGAACAACACGGAGGAGGCTGAAACCTTGAGACGCCACTCGCTGCCAGCTTCAGTTGTTTATCTCTGCTGCTGCAAGTCCAAACAAGTTAACTGTAGGGAATTTGGCCTTAAACTCTCACACTTACTCAGTTTATAGCTTCTGATTCATGTCAGAGCTCAGATGAGTTATGGAGGAGTCCCGCAGGTTAGAGGAGCTGGTTGGTTGATGGTTTAAATCCCAGCAGACTGGGGATTCTGGTTGGGTATTGTAGACAGGAAATTATTTGATTCCATTTGCGGCAGCTGTTGTTGTGTTTTCATTATATGTGTTACCAGTTGGTTTGTTCTTCATTCTGGGATTGCGGCTGATAGCTAGCGGGGATTACAAAAGTGCTATCAACTTCCTGTTTTGGTTGTGCAGTGGGTGATGCACTTTTTGTGCTGTAAATAGAGCCTTCATTTTCCTGGGAGGTCGTACCTGGTGATAGACAGAATTGTAGTGAAGTGAGGCTTGTGGGGAACCAATCTAAACGGCGATGGTGTTGTTATTCTACAACCACCATTTTGTGTAATCAACATTTACTTGAAAAGTTAAAGCAAACAATGATCTATCCATGTCTGTTTCCACATTAAATGTGAGCCGTGTGAACGTTGTTACACTACCTAGAGACACCCTCAGCCTCAGTCACAACCGTGGCTCATTTTTAAGTCTGCTGGTGTTTAGTTAGAGATGAAGAACTGAAGCACATGTTTGTGCTCACATGATAACATTAACATGAAACACAACAATCACATCACAATGACTAGTTTTGTGCAGTTGCAAAGGGTCATTCATAATGAACTCTAACCAATATATTTAACACGGCTGCCGGAACTGGTCCATTCATTCACACTCAGATGTGTGGCTGCTTGCTTGTGTGTGTGTGTGTGTGTTTGACCCTCAGGGAGCTGATGCTCACTTCCTGCTCAGTTCTTAGATCATGTCCTCACTTGATAGAATTTCTTTGCTTTAAGCTAGAAAGTGACATTCTGTCATGTGGAGCGGACGTCACGGCTACGTCACTGCAGTTGTGCTCATATTGCGGTGGCAGAAAAACAAATGGAGGAAAATTGAACCCAGAGAGAAACAGTTGACATGCTCAGGATAAAAATGTCTTACTGTGCCGGTTGATGTAAGAATTGGAATAGGAAAAAAAGACAACTTTTACAGAATATCATTGTTGAGAAAGCCATTTGAATCTAAATGGTGACACTCATGGTTGCAAGCCATTAAACCAACAGACTGGACTGATGACATCATCCAGAATTCTTTTGTCCTCTTTGGCTTGCTGAAATTGATCTGACTCAGGGGTGCTGGCTCGACCTCTCTCTTCTTCACATCTTTCCACATGCAGGCCTGATGTGCTCGCTGTGTCTGACCTCTCCATTCTGACATACACCACAACTGTCGTCTGCTGGCAAAGCCTTAAAATAATCAGAGAAGGCGTTCAGGTAATTCATTTTCTTGAGCTGTAAGTTTCAAAACATTAGAAATAGGGATCATCCAGATGCGTTCTCTGATTATTTTGTGTTTTATTAGGCCCTTACACTGACAACACTACTGCTGACGTGTCCCTTTCTGCCACAAGTTCGACGCCACCCACAAAATAGGTCATCACTACTTACAAACACAAAAAGGGTCTTAACGTGGAGCAGGTCAGTAATCAGACTTCTCTGGAACACCCCGCCTGACCTTGATTTGGAAGTATGACTTACTTATTTTGAGCAGTATCATTGGTACATAGCCGGCCTGCCTAATAAGGTCAGTACTGGGGCTGATAATGACCCAACAGATCATATTAATGCATTCCTAATAACATGAACCGACAGTTTTAATAAGGCGTCCCAAGATATGTGATATTTTAGTGATAAAAACAAGCTTGCAAATAAAAATATATCTTTGGTAAGCTGAAAAAATTATATTGGGAACACAGATGTATCAGTCAGGCATGGTCTGTAGTAGTAGTGGTAGTAAACTGTGTGTGTGTGTGTGTGTGTGTGTGTGTGTGTGTGTGTGTGTGTGTCACGGGTTATATGACCCTAGGCCTGTATCATCACTTGTGTCACCTCACATGACATCATGTGTAGAGGCATTCAAACGTAACCTGACAGATGTGTGTCTGATGTGTCCTCAAAGCATCTCCCTTCTTCTGTGTGTGTGTGTGTGTGTGTGTGTGTGTGTGTGTGTGTGTGTGTGTGTGTTTGCGTATGTCCCACATGGTGCAGTACGAGTGCTTTTCATTAAGGTCACTGCAGCAAAAACAACGTTATAATTTCCACTGTATTATTTTAGAGGTTAAAGAGATGTGATGGTGTTGGTCTCACACACACACACATTCACACTCTGTCAGTAACAGCAGTGTGCGTGTGTGTCTGTGTGTGTGTGTGTGCAGCCGGTAGTTGAGTCAGACTGCTGCTGTTTGCTCGGAGGATGAAAGCGGGTCTGACTAACTCTTTGTTTCTCAGCCACGTTGTTTTAAATAGCACTTCCTGTGACTGCGTGACCCATGATGCAACGCTGCCTGTGCTGTGATCGAATATCCACGCTTCACTGTCTAATGACAGGATCACTGCTGCAGTTTGTAAAGTCTGGTTTGTTTGAAGCTCACAGTCTGGTTGAGCAGCAACATCACCAAATATTCTCATGTTCAGCTTCTCAAATGTGACGCTGAGCTGCTTCTCTCTGTTCAGTGTCACAGGAAACTGGATATTCTGGGTTTCGGACTGTTGGTCAAATACAACAAACCAGTTGACCCATCATCATTGGCTCTCTGAGTTTTAGGGGCATAACGCATTAATTAATGAACATATGATCAAATAAAGATATAATGAATGGTGATGAGTATGTGTCTTGCGTTGCAAGATTGATTTAAGGCAAATATGGTTTTTTTAACACATCTCTACATGTCCAGTGTAGAAATAGATCCAGACTAAAGCTTTGATTCACTGCTTGGACCCCATCAGGCCCAACCCAACCCGACGGGCTTGGATGGGCTTGAATCAGGTTGGGATTGCACCAGTATGCAGGTGTTTTTTTTAATTCAGACCTTGTAGTCTGTTGGCTTCATCACACCTGTGATATCCAGCATGCACTGGGGCTGTTTGCAGCTGAGGGTAAAGCGGTTGGGGTGAAAGTCAGCACCTTCAAGTCTGAGGCCATGGTTTTCTGCTAGAAAACAGTGGATTGCCCCCTCCGTGTTGGGAGTGAGTTACTGCCCCAAGCGAAGGAGTTCAAGTATCACGGATCTTGTTCATGAGTGAGGGTAAAATGGAGCGTGAGATGGATCAGCGGTTTGGTGCAGCATCTGCAGTGATGCAGGTGCTGTGGCAGACCGTCGTGGTGAAGAGGGAGCTGAGCTGGAAGGCAAAGCTTTCAATTTACTGGTCCATCTACGTCCCAACCCTCACCTATGGTCATGAGCTCTGGGTAGTGACCAAAAGAATGAGGTCACAGATACAAATGGCCGAAGTGAGTTTCCTCCGTGGGGTGTCTGGGCTCAGCCTTAGAGATAGGGTAAGGAGCTCGGAGTAGAGCCGCTGCTCCTTCGTGTTGAAAGGGGTCAGTTGAGGTGGTTCGGGCTTCTGATCAGGATCTTACTGGGCGTCTCCTGTTAGAGGTGTTTTGGCACGTCCCACTGGTAGGAGGCCCCGGGGCAGACCCAGAACACACTGGAGGGATTATATAGGAGGAGCTGTGAGAGGGATGTCGGGAATCCATTGCTCAGCCTGCTGTCCCCGCGACCTGGCTTTGATTAAGCGGTTGAAAATGGATGGAGTCCTTATAGTTTGTGTAATATTAGATAATGCAGGCAGTGTCACCATCTACCTGTCCCAAATGTATGTCAGAGATCATGTCACAAATATGTTACCGTGCTAAAAAGACTTAAGTTTACTTCAGCTTGTAATATTTAAGAATAAAAATATTAAAGAAAAAAAAATTCACAGTCCAAATTTGACTTTTTAAATCAAGCTAGGCCTAAAACTGCTTGGCTCTGGTTTGGGTTGGGCTTGGTCAGTAACTGTGTTAGTTCATGTACGGTTGGGCCTGATTTTTTTTTCTTAGCTCTGTATGTTTCTAGCCAAGCTTAGCACAATGACTGGCAGCTCCTTGAGAAAATGTCGGTGAAGGTTCTCAGTCATCCAGGTCATGGTAATCTTAAGTGCCTTATTGTAGGCAACTGAACTTGCCTGAGTTTCTTAAAGACGTTTCACCTCTCATCCAACAGGCTTCTTCAGTTCTAACTGACTGCTGCTGAGTTGCAGGCTTTAAACTCAGTGTGGGTGTGAACCCTTGGAGGGTCGTTGAGGTCACATGTGAGCTCTGAGTTTCAGGGTTGGTAAGGTCACATGTGAGTCGTTGACCCACCTGGCTGTCATGTATGTTGTTAGGGTGCGATGGGACCATTTTTTAAAGGTGATATTTGAATAAAAAAGTTTGTTAAAATTGCAGTGTTTTGATCCTAATATGTGATTGACAGTTTTTGTTTTGACATCCTTTATAGTGATGTTTGTTTCTTGACGGGGAAGTGTTGATTGGCAGCAGTGTAATCTGTGTCTGCAGGAAGTGACTCCACAGAACAGTTGATTACAGTTAGTGACAACAGAAAGAGGATTAATGCGAGATGTGGCTGTTGTATTATTTGTGTTGTTCAGGGTTTGAATCTGAACTCTGAATCCAGCAGAACGTCTCCAGGGTTGTTGCCTGCAGAGGAAATGAACTCTTGGTGTGTTCTCGCTCCCTTAACAAAACAAATGTGTTTTCAAGAGTTCGGCCTCACTAGAACAATGTGCAGTAATTGGCCTGACATTTCTTGGCCTTATTTGGCCGCTGCTGATAACTGAAGTTGATATTGTTGTTGCGGAGCTACAGCAGGATGTGATGTCACCAATCCTGGCCTTGAGCGGCCGACCTCTTCCCGCTGACAAATACTTACTTCCCTGAGTTTGACGACAGTGGTATCTCAGATTTTGCTCCATTGTTGAAATATTTGAGGGCTTAATTCAGAGCACAAGCCTCACATTCTTGAATTAAACACTCAAATAAAGTGACAGGCAGTAAATATCGTGCACTACAGGGCTTTCGCTTTTCATTTGTAAGTCAAACTTTTGTTTAGTTGAAGGAAAAAATTAAATATTTTAACAGTAATGATCAGTTTTAGTTCACAATATACATTTAGCTCAAGCATCTGTATTTGTAGTATAATTTATTGAATTACTTCCTCTTCTGTCCACAGACCTCTCAAAGAACAGACTGGCTGATGTCCCCACAGAAGTCTGCCACCTGGTTGCCTTGGAGACACTAAACCTGTATCACAACTGCATCAGGACCATCCCAGACAGCATCATCAGCCTGCAGTCACTCACCTCCTTAAATCTCAGGTACTCATTCACATACACTGAGGTGGTTGTCTTCACTGTGTCGCTAATGTACCAGGGAGAACTTGTGGATCATTAGACGGTGGGTGTTACATTCTGGATATGATGCAGCGGTGTCTTTCAGGCAGTATTTGCTCAACTGGTACAGATTTTTTGTGCAGGGTAGCCAGTAAGATTTAACGGTCCTTTAGTTTCCAGACAGGAAGCATCTTCCTACTTTACTGCAGAAGTCAGCCAGATGTTGGTTGAAAAGAGAGACAGACAACCATTCACACTCACATTCACACCTACGGACAATTTAGAGTCACCAATTAACCTGCATGTCTTTGGACTGTGGGAGGAAGCTGGAGTACCCGGAGAAAACCCACACTGACACAGGGAAAACATGCAAACAGAAGGACTCCCACACCCTGGGTTCGAACCAGGGACCCTCTTGCTGTGAGGCGACAGTGCTAACCACTGCCCAGAGTCAACCATTCCTGAGAAAATTGTGACTCATGTTGCAGTGTCTGTTAAAATAATCACAGTTCGTTGTTGTTAGATTAGATTTAGACCTCTAGACTTTAAAAGGCTACATCATCCAAATGCCATGTTATCCATGTTGTTATAGCTGTGAAGTGTGTACTTGTGCGTGTGTGTGTGAAGCTGCAGCATCACACTGAATCAGAGTGATGAAGCAAAAATAAAAACAGTGTTACTGTCCTTTATTGTGAGCAGACTGTGTATTGTGTCGGCTTACAGTGGCAGCGCTTCCACTGTGTGAGTCACTGCAGGTGTGAGTGTGTGTTTTGGTGTGTGTGTGGCAGCATAGATGCTGCAGGGTGAACTGCAAAGCTTGCCAAGTGTCGACACACACACACACACGCACACACACACACACACACACACACACTGTAGTGTTCTCTGTCAGGTAGTGTTTAAAGGTCGAGGTGTTCCTGCTGTCTCCACACAGTGTCGTCACTGTGAGACTCTCTCTGCTCCTGATGTGTGACTCAGACCTGTTCTTAAAAACATTCATTTTACCTCTCAGTTTTCTCTCAGTAATTATTTAAGTCTTTATTCCACCAGAAACACCAAACGTGGTCTGGTTCCAGCTCCTCAGTTGTGAATGATTCCTGCTCAAATTTCTTTTATTTCAAAATTAACTGAATATCTTTTAGTTTTAATTGTCAGTCTGGCAAAACAAGAGACTGTGACGACATTACCTTCCAAAAATAATGATCGGCATTTTTGACTTTTTTTCTCATGTTTTATTTACCAAATTATCAATTGATTTATCAGGAAAATAATAATAATGGAAATACATTTTTAGTTTGGATCCTACGTATTGTTTTATAAATGAAACATGAAATACATGAATTTGTGACATGAAACTGTTATTCGGTGTTTTTACCAGTTTAAATCACCTGGTCTGTCTGCTTTGGAGAGGAAGAGACCTCTGTGGATAATTAGGTTCACAATAAAAATCTCCTGAACGTCTGGATCAGAAAAAGGCGAGCACACATTAGCTTAAGAGACAAAGGGGAGCCATCGTGATTTGTAAACTGAAACGGCTTTATTCAGTGTTTTTACCGGCCTGGTCCGTTTGTTTTGGAGAGGAAGAGACCTCAGAGGATAATTTCGCTCCTGATAAAAACCTCCTGAGCAATGAACACTGAACCAGACACCACTAAATCCCCCCGAATCTTACACACTTCACCTTTAATTTGTTTTTGTTTTTGTTTTTTTCAAATATTGATTTTTGTCAGTTATCATTTTTTATCATTAGTGAGTCAGATCTTTTCCTCTCTGCTGCTCAACTGAGTTGTCCTTGTCCTCTTCTCACACACACACACACGCACACACAGTTAATTAGTAACTTAATGAATAATTGATTTTATCAGGTTTTTAAATGCTGATCTGGTGATAAAAAACAACCACAGTGCATGAACATATGACCACAGAAGTGTGTGAGTGTGTGTGCGTGTGTGCGTGTGTGTGTGTGTGTGTGTGTGTGTGTGTGTGTGTGTGTGTGTGTGAGAGAGAGAGAGAGATGTCTAATATTCATAAACACTCTTGACAGAAGGGTCTTTATATTTCACCACAGAAAGAAAGGCTAACACGCCCGCACACACGCACAGACACGCACACACACACAGACACACAGCCTGTCCTGTCACAACAGGAAGGACGCTCCGTCTTCCTCTCCAGGAATCATGCAGCGTTATTTTTAGTGTCTTTAAAGTCAAACAGCTCAGTGTCACATCTGAAACAGAGAAGTTTCATCTGTGACTTTATCTTGAATTAACTGTTTGTAAGTATTCATCAGTGCAGGAGGCTGTTAGAGTTGAGAATTTAAGAAAATAAAGTAGATACATAATTCATGATCCATCCTTCATGTTTACCCTTTAGGATGAGCTGTAATAATTTTGCTGATCCTCTGACTTTTCATCCAGCGCCATCATCAGGTCGATCATCAGTTTATGACCAAACACCTGCAGAACTAATGACGTTCCCCTCTCACTCAGCTGGACTCTGGCTGTACTGATGATTTGCACATGTCAGCACGCTAACACGCTAAATCAGGATGATGAACATGGTGAACTATGTACCTGCTAAACATCAGCGTGTTTCAGAACTTTGTGTGCTGACGTTTAACTCAAATCACAGCTGTGCCTCGGTACAGACACACAGAGCTGCTGGAGACGCTGAGTGTTGTTTTTCTCCATTGTCTCCCGAAGAAGTGTGTGTGTGCGTGCGTGTGTGAACAGCTGGATAAAGTCACTTATATGTTTCCTGAAAGTTATTTTCAGAGCTGAGTCAGAGGGGGTTTCACAGTCCTGTGGTGAATATGCGTGTGTCTCTGTACAGGACATCCACGTGTGTGTGTGTGTGTGTGTGTGTTTCTGTGTTACTGGTCAGACATTAAAGACGCTGTTTGGTTTGCTTTTCTCAATGAGATTTATTTATACAGAACGCCCAAAGTGCTTTACAGGAAAAAGTCGGGGCAAAAAAAATGAAAAAATCGACATAATCTCAGCCGAGAAGATCTGCTGGACATCACTGAGTAAAATTATATGAATTTATTATCAAGTATTTGCATGAGACTGTTAGATAGAGAGTGGTAACAGCAAGCTGCTTTGCTTAAAGACAAGTAAACTACAGCAGCCCGAGGGAGGAGGATACATGACATCTCAGGAGCTGATCAGAGAGCCAGCAAAGGAGAAGTCACAAAGCCTTTGTTATTATTGTCATCATTTCTGCATTTCTTGAACCTGTCAGACGTTGTACACCTCCCCCTGACAAGTGCAGGTTGAAGTTGGGACTTGACTCAAAGCAGAAGTGTGAGGCTCGCAGAGGAAGCAGCAGGCGAGAGGTGTTTATATGCAGTTAAGAGGATGAGTCAGCAGGAAAAAGGTTAACTTTAGTTTAGCCCCCCAGATGAAGACATTTAACAAACTCGCATCAAATACAGTAGAAGTACAGCAGCAGTAGAGCACTGTGAAAGTCCTGCATACATGCAGCATTAGTACTGCAGGTACTAAACAATATCTTTTCCATCAGAGCTGCCTTTGAAATATCAGAGCAAATCATTTGGCCTAAAAATAGTCAAACATCTCGAGCTGATCAACAGGATCAGGATCATGTCTGATCAGGCATTTTTTTATGTAACAGCCATAAAAACCCTTTCAGTCACAGTCCTTTGTTTGTTTGCTCGGGTACGACAGCTGCCAGGTGAGTTAGTTAGAGCTTATTGTAGTCCAACGTCTGGGCCACGCAGCCCACATCAGCAGCTGGGCTGCAGCTCATCTAGAGATTTGGAGTCTGGGCTGTTATCTCCCCGTGATGTGTGCGGGTCGCAGCAAAACTGTTCATGGAAAATGGTCTGTTGGTAGTCATACTGATGTAGTCATAGCAGCAACACTTCACCTGTCACGACTGTGTCGATGTCTGTATGTGTGCAGTGTATCACAGATGTGTAATGACATATAAATGTTTATTTTTAGCTTCACAGTTCTTGTTTCTGTTTCAGTTTAAAAGCTCTCTGAGCCACTTCATTTGTTAACACAAGGCTTTTATTATAAAATATTGATGGCTATTATCAAAGGCAAACTCAATGTAGGAAAACAGGGGTAGCTGTCATGCACAGGTTGTGTTGGGCAGACTGGCCCGGGCGTAATGTGACGTTCAGACAGATGGTCACTGTGTCAGATTATAGAGTCATGAAGTCTCACAGTGACTCTGCCAGGAGACATGACAGACTACATGTTTGTCCCCGTACCAATCATAGCTCGCCATCTTTCACGTCTTGCTTTATGTCACCAGGAAGGATGTGCAAGGGACCGACAATAGAGACCAACAATGGCGTCTGAAGCAAAGCATTGTGTTTGATACTGGCTGTGTTGTCGTCATGAAATTATTAAAATTGGCTGCGACCTTTCCTCTGTTTCATGGCTCAACTGACGACATCGTTCTTATTTCTCTTTACTGTGTGTACAGTTAAAGAGCACTCTGTGCTCCTGTTGGTAAACATTACAGATCGCTTTGTGGACTTCGGCGTACTCGGCAAGAGAAGGCAAAAAATTGTCTGTCTTTTCACTGGGACATCACAAGGTGTTCCAGATGTGGTTGGTTGTCCACTATCACACACCACACAAAATATAACCATCAGTTGTCGCACACAAAACGCCCATTTTTGTTCACAATGTCCAGATAAGTCAGGTTATTTTGGGACATATAACATGTAGTAGGGGTGGGCCATATCATCACATATTGTGATATTATTTTAGGGCCATATCGCTCACCCCCAACGTGTCGTCTGTACCAAGCCTTAGTGTGCACTGTGGAATAAAAAATAAAACGTATAACAGTAATATCTTTAATTGGGCACAAAAAAACATGATTAAACCATCTCTATCCAAAAGTGCAGCAAGGGAACAATTTGCTGTGTCATTTATATAATGCTGCACCTGTTTGTTGGTATATTTAGATTATTATTATTATGTGATCAGAGAAGTTGTTGAGTAATTCCCACTTCCTACATTGTATCCTGTGTTTAAGCTGCAGTATTTTTGATACTAGCATCCTGCACCTCGTCCTGCACATGGAGCTGTTGCTCTGCTTCACTACCAAAATCAGTCTACATTTAAAAAGGAAAAACAGAAATTAGGATGATCTGTGCTCTCTCTGCAGTTTATTTTTGGGGTTTGCAGTGTCATTTTGTAGGCACTGCATAATTAGACTCACTGCAAATGTACCTTGATTACATCTTGTATGATTGGCATCATGGTGTTAAAAAAATTACAGTCCACTAAAGTAATGGAGTAAATGGACGTGTGTTCATATGGCTCCTCTCTACTCTTCCATCTACTCAAAGTGCTTTTATACTTGTTGTCACTTTCACACAGTGGTGGCCGAGGCTGTCATACAAGAAGCCACATGCTGCTCAGTTAACCTTTCACACACACTCACAATTGGCACGACATGTAGACTGTAGGAGCCGCTCTACCCTGTTGTTTCATTTTAATTTGTGTGTGTGTGTGTGTGTATGTTTGCATTTCTGCACACACGTGTAAATACATGCAGGAAAAAGGAAGTGTTGATGTATGGTGATGTTTTCTTTCCCATGTTGCTCTCTGTTGTGTGTGTGCTACAGAACAGAGAACAGTAAACACTTCCTGAGTGTGAGTGTGAAATCACATTATAGAACACATTTATTCTGTGATGCATTCACTGTCTCACGTCTCTCCATTTAATTTTAATGCTGCGATGGAAGATGTGGTGTTAAAATATTCATATGTTCAGGCTCTGCTTTCTCATTCATTTCCTCCCTATGTCTGGAACAGTCTGTAGAAATAATCATTCGTTAGTAAAATAAGTTGAGTGAGTAAATTATTTATTAAAAAAGAACACTGACAGTTTTAAACAGGTGCTTTGACAGTCAGTTTTGCAGCAATAATCTGAGATAACAAGTGAAAAGAGGAAGAAGTGGCTTTTAAATTGTGCCGTATGAGTGAAGTCACGTGACCGTGATTAATGGGTTGTTTCCTCCATCTGATTGCGTGAGTGATGTCTGTGTTGCAGTCGTAACCAGCTGGGCGCTCTGCCGGCCTGTCTGTGTGGTTTACCTCTGAGGGTCCTAAACGCCAGCAACAACAAGCTGGTCAGCCTGCCGGAGACCATCGGACAGCTGCACGGCCTCATGGAGCTGGTAACGCTCTTTATACTCTGTGTGTGTGCGCACATGTGTGTGTGTGACAGATATCATGACAGTTTCTGTGTTTGTATATCTGTATGCGAATGACTAATGCCTACTATAAACTAGAAGACTGTGTGTGTGTGTGTGTGTGTGTGTGTGTGTGAGACTTATTCTACACCAAATTTATCTGTAAAATGTTCAGTTATTATTAAATACATTTTCTGACCTGCAGAGGTGAAAGAAGTTTAAGATCTCTTACTTAAGTAAAGTTCTAACATGAATTGCTTTTTTTGTTGTTGTTATTTTCTGCAGGACATCAGCTGCAATGAGATCACGGCTCTTCCTCGACACATCGGCAGACTCAAAGCTTTGCGAGAACTAAACGTACGCCGGAACCTTCTCTGCGTCCTGCCAGAAGGTGAGTCTGTGAAAGATGTGCAGAGATATAAAAGCATAGTGTCTCGTTTTCCTTTGTGATTTTGGACTTTTGTGGGGTTTTATTTCTGTCTTTATCCAGGAGTGTGGTTTTTCCACTTGAGAACAAAATGTGATGATTTTACTTTTAAGTTTTTTTGTCCCTCAAAACCCTGCCCTTCATCAGCTAGATAGAGGCCTGTTTCTGAAACTCGTTGCTGAGTCATGAAGGTGATGTTTTGACTCCAGCACTCTGACAGGAGGCCGATGTGCCGTAAGCTGCTATTATACTGAATGTACTGTCATAGTAAAAAAAAAAGTACAGGTGTTGAGATGTTTATTCACTGTCCTTTTATGCCAAGGAAGGCAAGGGAAGTACGTTTAATAAAGCTGTGGAGGTGTAAGTGGATCATCCTGGGTAAAGAGTAACCGCCTGTACGGGACACTTTAGGAAGTAAAGCAAATGCACCTGCAGAGAGGCAGGGATCATTTTAAAGGTCAGCACTACACCTGGTATTCTGTTGGTTGGGGTGTTTTGACAGGTTTGTTGCACAAAAAAAAATTTCAAGAGCAGAGATCTGAGAGCGGTCGATTCATGAGTGCACAGAGGGAGCCTGAGTGTGAGGAGCAGGGCTCAAGGAGAGGCACAGGAAATCTTTGAAAGCAACAGGACATCTGAGTGAAAGCGTTCACTTTGAGCAGAAGCAGAGCAAATGTTAGTGCAAGCAGGGGCGATCTGAGTGCAGGGCAGGGTTTGAAGGAAAGGAAACAAAACCTGTAAGTGAAATTAATGAATCTTGCTCTCAAATTGAAAAACCAAGCTCTTGAATAAAGATAGGGACAAAACTCTGTATCATTCCAGTGTGGTTTAGACAAAGCTGCCCTTCATGTTCTCTTTAGGTGGGATTAAGAACAAACAAGGTCTGACAGATTCTGTTGTAGGGTCGATCCTGACCAGACGAGGTTTGTGCACTTTAAGGAGGCAGTTTGAGCCACTGCTCTGACTTTTATTGATTGTTATTGAAAAGTGGAGTGTGGCTAGCATCTGATTTGCATTTAAACACCATCTATATATAAGATGGGGAGGCACATATGAGACCACAGAGTCCTCTGTATGCACAGCCACACCCATCCCAGTCCCCAAAAATACACTTAACCCTCAGTGTGACCGAAGAACAACCTCCAGAGATCAGTGACAGCCACAGCGCTCCCTGGAGACACCACCCAGTCTGACTGCTGATAGGCTGAGAGGCTGAAAGGCTGGAGACAGGCAGGCTGCTGATTGGAAGACTGCCAGATTAAATCAACACACCAACTGGAACAACTGGGAGAGTTTGGTTTCAGTGTGTGATATCAGGGCCTGTTGACGATCCAACACAATGAGAATCTTTTTCTCTGTTAGATCACAGCTACGACTAACACCCTTTGCTGTTGTGTCTGTAAAGTGTCAGAAGTTAGAAGTCTTGTTTAGTCTGACTAACAATCCAAAATTTCAATATAATCAGTTTACAATAGGTTCAGGATGAGAAAACCAGCAGATATTCATATTGGAGAAGTTGGAAGAGAATTTTGAGCGAAGTCCTGCGGCCAGGGATCCGTTGTGAAGTCCGTTGGCCAGCGGCTGCTTGCTTTGCTGCCATTCAGCGGCTAACAAGCGGAGCTAACTGCTAACAGCCATCGCTGCAACTAACAGACTCCACAAATCCATTCAGTAGCTCCACCCTCCACAGTCAGACACACATGGCTGCTTATTTACTACTGACTCACAGCTCACAGATCGCACCAACGGGTGCTGACGCTGCTCCGGTGTGAGTGTTTTTGCCGGCTAGTAAGACATCCTGGCACTGACTATTTACTGGAGTCTGCCATCCTGGTGCTCATGTGGCATTTTAAGATAGTTGCAAGCACGGCTGTTCTCGGATTTCAGTGTCCGATAGTCCATTGCGAACATTTTCGTAACGTCTCGTCTCGTCAACCACAATGAAATGTAGATTTTGTCTTAGTTTCTATTATCGAGGTCTATTTTTAGCTCGTCATCGTCTTGTTTTCGCTGTGGAAAAAAGGTTGTTGACAAGAAATTGTCATCATAGTTTTCGTCAATGAAATGAACTCTGTCAAATAGACCCATGATTGGTTATCGGTATCAGTTGATACAGCGTCGGGGTCCTGATTGGGGCACCCTTAGCAGAAAACGTTTAATTAAATTATTTTGGAGAATAAAACATGGAAATCATGGTCTTTAAAAAAGAAAAATGGAGTGGGTCGATTGGCACATACCAGCTGCCTGGTCTCAACCAGAGTGGTGCTTGTTATTGGACTTCCTCTGTTGTCACTTCACCTGTAATGGATTCTGCTGCTGCGTCCTGAACCTCCCAGCGTACACCGAGAAGATCAACTTTGAAATGTTGACTGATGTTTGACGTCAGACTTCTTCTTTCCTGGTGAAGTTTAGCAGGTTCAAACAGATATGAAACCCAAACACTGCACAGAAATGAAGACATATTTATGATGCCTGTAAAAGAGGCTGAAGCACTGGAACAGTTTTGTCCAACATGGTGGAGGGTCTGTGATAAACAGGCTGGGGGACGTGGAGTCAGGCCTGTTGATACTCAGTCTGAATGATGAAGGGCTGCAGACTGTTTTCTGGATGATTCACCCAGCTTTATCGCTGCTCCTCGACTCTGTCCACTCTGTTTGGATTTATTGCTGTATCTTCCCAACTCGACATATGCTTGTCCCTCACTATTACGGCCATCTCCCGGTTTGATTGATGAGCTCTGATCTGGCTTGGCCGCCTGATGCCACAGCGACAGGGAGGCTTGGACGGAGCAGACTGGACGGCAGCCTGACAAAGGGAGGGATGTTGTTTTTGATTTAATATCTGTTGAACTTGTGCAGACTTCATTGCTGCAGCGGAGAGCCCCTGAGATAAGACCACCGTGACTGTTTTAGTGGTTTTTAAAGGTCGGCCAAGCTCAGGGGGGGTTCACACTCAATCTGAGGATCAGATCTGCAGACCTGATGGAAAAATGTTCCTCAGAGCCAGAAACATCGCCATGGCTGCGAGATGCTCTGGTTAAAACAATGACAGCACAAAAAATATAAAAACAGGCTGAAATATGATGTGTTAGCGTTTAGCTGAATGCCTCAGAGCTGCGAGTGTGTGTCTTCACATTTATCCAGTACTACAACAGTCCAGTTTCTCTGAGTCTTTGTGACACTTAGGACTAAATGTTTGTCCTCAGTGACCTCACAGAAACGATGAACATGTTTTTGTATATGCTTCAGCCCAGGATATATTTTTACCCCGTAACCAGAGGAATGTTCTCTGGTGTCAGCCCCCTCTCCATCATGGCGGCTCGGCTGACATTATTACCGCCTACGAGAGGTTTTAATTATGAGCGACTGTCAGGACGAGTCTGTAATAATCGCTCTGTCAGAACTGATGGGATGCATCACTGACAGTCTGCAGGATGTGACTCCCTGAACAGTTTCTTCCCACAAACCCACACATCAGTCTGCACTGTTTTTCTTTCGCCTTCGTCTGAGGACTCATGTAAACACTTACACACACACACATACACACACACACACACACACACACACACACACACACATACACACACATACACATACACGCAGTGAAGTATTTTTAGAGTGCCTGAAACAACCAGGAATGAAAAAGCTTGTGTTTTACAGTGTGGGAGCGAAACAGTCACACATTAAAGGAGCAGGACACAGAAAATCTGCCAGTTGTTTTTTCAGTTTAGTCTTAAAGCCAAATGTGACATCACCAAGTTGTTTTTTTTTCTGACTGACAGTTTAAAAACTCAGAGATTCAATTGTGGAATGCAGCAAATTGTCTCTTTTGATAAGCTTGAAAAACTGTAACCAATTACAGTGTTCTCCTCAGAGTTAGAGTCTATGTGTGGCAGTAGCTGACGCAGGGAGTCCGTTTCCCTCCTCTAAAGTCAGAGATTTTTGTGGGTCCTTGAACGCAGCACTGGTGGAATTCTTCTTCCTTTTTTTCTCTCAGCAGCAGTTTGTAGAGTTCTGAGTGGCAGGGGTTGATTCTTGATCTGTCAGTCCGATCAGAGATGATCAGATCAGATTGATGATGAGGAGCAGCTGCTCCTGCCATTCTGCTGCTCCATCTGAGGCCAGAGTTCGCTCTGCGCTGCGAGAATGTGGAGCAATGAATAACCAAACAGTATATATTCTAACAATGCACCAAATAAACAGTCTCCACAGCTCCACCCACTCACTCACAAGTTCTCCATCAACACTCAGAGAGACACAGAGCTGCTCCTCTGTTTAATCTGTCTGTTCATTAGTCTACAGTGAGATATTGGTCTATATGCTGCACCTGCTACGCTAAATCAGTCTGTGACATGAATGGCTGCGTCAGTTTGCATTTCCATTATCAGTTTATGTGCGCTGTGTCCCAGCAAATTGTGCCAGAGATGGACCATCTCCAGAGTAGGTCCAAAAGCCGGGCTGCCCGCCCTCAAGCAGGTAGTGGTGACGTCTCGCCAACCACAGCCAACGGTCGTTCTCCCCCTCAAACAAGCCGTGTGTGTTGCTTGACTCTCCTCACCTCCGTCTGCCAGAGACCAGAGAGGAAGGCGTTTTTAAAAGTCTCTGTGTGTTCAGCTCTCAGTACATCTGTTGCGTCTAACTGAATCTCTGTGGTTTGGAGTTTAGTTTCTCTCCTGTGTCCTGTTTTTACTTTACATATCTGCTTTATTTTACTGTTCCATGTTCGCTATCAGCCGTATTAGAAGTTGTGTGAAGTTGCTGCTCAAAAACTCAACATGTCCTTATTTTGCTGCTTCACAATAAAAGTTTTTACATAACACAATAACAGGTACTTTCACTGTGAAGAATCTACAGGAAACTAAATGTGTTTATGACTGAATTGGTGGAACTTTGTCAGCAGCTTCTCTTCAATAAAGGCAAGTCTAATAATGCTGCAGTAAGGAAGAGTAAAATCAGATGATGATGATGATGAAGAGCTGCAGACAGCAGGCTCTTACTGCACCTCTGCAAACAGCTCACCTCCAACATGTAAACTTCTTTTACCTGTCCTGCCGTGGTTAAACACAAGCAGCTGTCATTCACTGTTTCAGTCCTTCACTCTGCCAGAAAGACCAAAACATTAGAAGAAAGTAGACGCATCAGTCCTCCCTGTTATACACCAGAGTAACTGCTATAAGCATCACAGTGTTCATGTAGATAACATCTCTCTGTAAAGAGGACTCTCTACAACCTAAAAGCATCAAAGATATATTCAGACATGTAGAGGAGTCTCTCCAGTGAGTCTCTGAGGCAGCAGATTAGTAACTTTTGAACAGCAGTGCATATAAAGATACTCTCCCTCTCTGTGTGTGTGTGTCTCATGTGGCCTCAGCGGGTCACTGCGGTTCACTCCACAGAGGATTATTTTTAACCTCTGGGCAGAGGAGAAGATCAGAGAGCTCTGAGGGTTCACGAGGGTCAGGTCTGTCTGTCTCTGATGCATTCTGGGTTGTAATAGTTACAGAGCTCTCTGCTGAGTCAGTCAGCAGCTCTGTAGTAAAGCATCACGCTGAATCATTCATCGTCTCACCGCTGAATTTGAAATTGAATTTTATTGTCTGATCCATTGACCCTGATCACACTCCATCTATTCTCAGTCATGATACAAAGATGCTTTTCCAAATTAAATATCTTCAAGTTTTTGTGGATAATAGTTAGTTGTATTGTTCTGTAAATACATTATTTTGCCTTATAAAGGTTGTCTATTGATATGGTTCTTATAATCCAGGAACAGTGATAAAGATATTTATCTATAATTTTTGTTTTTCATGAAACTGTCCCAGGACCTATAGAGTTCACACTGGACGCGAAAGTGCTGCCAAGTGTGACAGTTTTTGCGTGGAGTGCTGTGGGTGTTCTTTCAGTGTCCATGTTAAGCAATTGGGCTGTTCACACAGGATGCAGGCGCCAAGCTCCATGACCGCCTGTTAGTCAGCAGCAACAGTTTCAGTGTCTTGTCTATTTTTGTCTGCAAGCGAATCTGGCAGAAAGACACACACATAATCTACTCTGAACAATGTAAAAGATATGATGTAAATGATCTGATTGTGATAACTGGATCCAGTGCTTCCACATATTTGTCATTTGTGTTTAAACAGAGAGCAAGAGAAACAAGTGGACACACAAATGTCGACCTGTCTTTGTTTAACCTCACTGTATAAAAACGAAGCCACAACATCCAGGATACGGCTGCTGCCATCTTGTGCTGATGTTGTCATGAGGAGCCAGATCCTGCACAGCAGCCATATCTGCTTGTACCGAGTTCCCACCCGTACACCCAACTAACCAACCACAAGCAGCGTCAGTGATAGCGAGCAAACCGACTGGCACACACAGCTGTCAGTCACGACCTCAAGTCCTCTTTTTTAAACATCAAATTACTTGTTATAACCATACTTATTGGAAATCAACACTTGAACAAACATCACAATAAGAACTATTGAAAATAATAGAAACCATCTTTGGAGAAAATTTATTTGACGTGTACTTTGAGTTTTTAGTTTGGAACATGTCCAATCCACTAACATGGGGGGGGGGGGGGGGGGATTTCAACAAGGGGCAATTAAGATGTTTTGGCTTCACTTTGGGGAGCTGTTGTGTCATCCAGAGACAGATCTTTCTTCAGGTGATTAGAAAAGAGCAGACGAACAGAATAGTTTACTGACCGGCCGGAGAAATATACCTCTTTTGTGAACAGCTAGGGGACTGCTGACTGCTGTCTGTGTGAACATGGTGTTATAATGATAAGATTTCCAGTTCTTATGCTAAGCTAAGCTAACTAGCTGCTGGCTCCAGCTTCATGTTAAACAGACAGATATGAGATATTTAACATCCTTTGAAACACTGTTAGTACTTACTTTTGGAGGTCACTGTTGAAGACGTCTCTCCTGTATCATGTGGTGAACATCACTAACTCTACGGCCATGTTTCTCACAGTTCGAGTTAAAACATGTAAAACAAAAAGGTTTCATTTTTAAGTTTTATAGCCCTCAGTACTCGTGTATGTGCACGTCTGAAGGCTCCCACAGTGACTTTAACTCTCGGGCTGTGTTCACCTTGAACATTATACAGCCTCTTTGTTGGAGGCTTCATTTAAGCACGTCAAAAACATTTGAAGGAGGCGTTTATTTTGAGGTATTTCAGTTCTAATGACGAATAAAGTTCACACGAAAAAAACACTGGAACTCGTCTGCTAACAATTACAAACCTCTGAAAATAACAACAACAGCTGCATTGTTCTGTGTGATGGGAAACATGTCGGCGGTTTCAGCCCTGTGTGAGTGTGTGTGTGTGTGTGTGTGTGTGTGTGTGTGTGTGTGTGTGTGTGTGTGTATTTGCAAAATTCAGCAACAGTATTTAACTTTTATTAGTCATGTAGCTCGTATGTGTTTCATGACTCCCTGAAAGTTTTAAAATAGATTTTACAATTCTTGCTATCAGCTGCTAAGACTGTGGTGCTTACAGCTTCAACAGATCTGCACACACTGCTGCGTCCTCACCATGTACAGAGTGTACAGAGTGTGTGAAGCTTTGGTCTGATATCGGGGGGGAACAGTATTGCTCAGCTTGTTGTTACTCGTCAGGAATTAATTTCCTCTGTGGCAGAAAAACATGTTACACAAACCATCAGAGAGTCACGCAGTTAAACTGGGCCTCATAAAAACTTTAACACAAGGGTGTCCAACATACGGCCTGTGGGCCAGAACCGCCCCGCTGAAGGGTCCAGTCCGGCCCACCGGAACACCTTGCACACCTAGTGCTCACCCTGACGTCAATACAGTTCTCTGAAAAAACAATGAATACTTACTGGGGCTTTATATCTATTTGCTGGTGTTCCTGGAGCTTCGCTGAGGTTGTGTATTAGTTGCAAGAGGCATCACTTCGTTTGTTGTTTAAATTTTGTTCTAAGTCTCAAACTGAGTGCATTTTGGCTACTCTAATAGAATATTATATTTGTATATGTACATTCTTGTATATGAACAGGTGTTAATTCCTTTTTAAAAAGTATGTTTTTTCATATTTCAGTTCCAATGGCTGATTTTGTTCTCAAGAATTAAAAGTTCAATGCTCTTTCAAAGGGTGTGCTTGCATTATTACACTATTATATTGTCATTGTATTGGTGAAAGAAAGGGAACATTTTGGAGGTGTTTTCATTTATAGGCTATTATGAAACGATGATGTTAAATTAAGCTGTGTGTGGCTCATGAACTAAAATGAATTTTACACCCCTACTTTAACAAATCTGCTGTTGTGGATAACTCAAAGAAAAATTTGAGTCTTTGATTATAATATGACCGTCACTTTTGTAAGTCTAACTGCCAGAAAAAAATATTGTCTTTTATTAGGATCAATATGGTTAATGAACTCCAAAAGAGTGTGTCAAAAAGGTCGAATTGAATCTAAAAACTCACATGAAGGACATAAACAGAGGTGTTTACCTGTCTGATTAATGTGTGTGTGTGTTTGTGTGTGTTGTTCCTGCAGACCTGGCCGCTCTCCCTCTGGTGAAGTTTGACTTCTCCTGTAACAAGGTGTCGACCATCCCAGTGTGTTACAGGAAGATGAAACAGCTCCAGTCCCTCCAGTTAGAGAACAACCCACTGCAGAGTCCACCTGCACAGGTACACACACACAAACTCACAAGTGACACATACACATGGTGGAAAGTATCAAGAGCTCTGATGTTTAACTTCTCAGCACAATGATGCAGATTATTACTATTATTACTGTTACTATTATTACTATAACTCCCGAGTCGCAGCACCTCCTCGTCACTGAAACGACATGTGATGATGTAATCTGATCAGGATTTATGGTTTTGCCTGTGGCTTAAAATACGTTCATCCACAAACGCCTGGAAAGTGCGTGTTTGACAGCGCACGGCTTTTTAATGACGAATAAAATACATTGTAATGAGAGAGGCAGACCAAAGCTGCGCTGAGTCTTGGCTCTGCACCAAAATGTTTCACGGTGGCGTTACGGGGGAAGCAGCTCCGGTCAGCCGTGTTAAAGGGAAAAAGCATAAAGGTGACCAAGGTACAGCTCAACAGAGCGCCTGCGTTGGCACATAATTCACAGCTTCATTAGCCAGGCCAGAAAATGTTACCACTTTTACCCTTTTTCCATTGACACTCTTGGCTGCGTTGAGTAAAGCCATGCCGCGCCGATTTAAGTTTCCATTGTCAATTTAGACACGCCATGCCACACCAGAGATGGACCTTTCGTTGAGTAGGTCCAAAAGCTGGGCCACCCACCCTCAAGCAGTTAGCGTTGACATCTCTCTGACTGCAGCCAGCCCCTGAAGACCCGGTTGCTTTCAACACAGACACACTGTATCATATTTCACACTACATTTTTGCTAACATGCCTGTCATAGCCTCATTATTGCGCCCTATGATTACTAAACACATGTCATGTTGTCTTATTTCAACTGCTTAAATAAAGTCATGAAAATGTAGTAAAATATTATGGAATAGTTATGGAAAAGTTTTGAAATTTTCATCAGTAAAATGATGTGGGAACCCTGTATGAGGTGTAGCCCACAGTGAAAACAGTATTACAACACAGCAGGCAATCTGCTACACCTGATAAAACACCAATAACACACTGCATCATAGTTTTACAGAGAGCTGAGATGAAACTGTGTGTACTAACCTGCCTCCCTCAGAGGTGCAGGGACACAAGACTCTGTGGGAATGTTAAACAGCGTCTGCACTACAGTGACTCAGCAGGTTGATGTCTGAGTGAACACAGGTTAAAATAAGTTAAATCTTTCTGTTCCTTTCAGATCTGTATAAAAGGTAAAGTTCACATATTCAAGTATCTGAGCATCGAGGCGTGTCGCAGCGAGAAGATGCCCGACTCACTCTACCTGCCTGTCATAGAGAGACTCAGCCTATCACGGCCCAACACCGGCAGGTCAGTCACTGTGGCAGCTTCAATACCAGACACCATCTTCCTTCTGTCCTCTGAAAAACCTCTCCTTCTTCATCTGTGTGTTTATACTGGTATCAGTTGTTTAACCAGTAAGACTTAATGGGATTGCTGTAGAGTTCAGCAGAAGACTGATTGCCTCATCAGTCTTTGAGCCTTCTGGCAAATGAAACAAGAGCTCCATTTTTAATTTTCCAAACAGTGGAAAGAACAGCTGCAGAGTAAACACGCCAAAATGATTTTAGTGATTTTCACACAGTCGATGAGCACATTGTTCAAAACAAACACATCTTTATTTCACCTCAGGTATCTGAGAGGTCTGATTGATGATTGATAGATTCTCTGAACCAAAATTACACCTCCTCCTAAAAAAGATCTTCAGTGTAGTTTATTTGAAGGGAATTCAAATACAGCAGAAAACAAAATACAGACATATATGACATTGTCAGGGCACATGAACGCCCAGGGCTTGTTTCCATCGTGGTCTCTGATGTTCCACAAGACCTTCCACTACACAACAAGATGGAGACAGACACACGGCCCAAGGGGAAAACGCTCGACCCCAACACAGCAGCCCACCCACAGATATACATACCAGATAAAAAACAATACACATATGTACATCCTTTTTTTAAAAAATCCGATTTCAATGTGCAAAACAACCATGACCTTATTTGGAGATGCTATCTAGCAGCCTCTTTTTGACCAGCTTCTTAAAGCCTTGTGGCTTCTGCACCTCCTGTATCACAGCAGGCAGTTTGTTTCCCTCTGTAGCACCAGCAAAGATAAAAGAAACCTTACCCATCACTGTTTTGAATCTTATTTTGAAGTTATTTCAGGCGTCTCACAAGTAGACATCCACTTCATTTTCAGCAGAGACAGTGTGAAGCGACCGACTCTCAAACATTTTCTCAGCTGTAAAACTGTCTAAGCCATAACCCCCACAAAACATCACATTGTTGTTTTTAAACTTAAGGTTTTGTACAGATAAACCAACGCGATCGAACATGTTTATCAAGCCCATTTCCCGCTGCACAAAAACACCACTAACACCCACTAACATCTGGCTTTTTTAATGCAATGGGAAAGGTTTTAATTGTCATTGACATCCACATGGTAACTCAACACCCGTGTGAACACACTCATTCTAGCTCCTCTACAGGTGAGATGCAATGATGCACCACACAAGATACCATCCATCTCTACCTAAGCAGCGCTCAAACATCAATCCGAATTAGTCTGCCGAATTTGAAAGAGACTGAATAAGTCAGAGATATATAGAAAGAAGTACCCAACATAAGATTTTCACTGGCCTCTATGCTCCTCTCTACTGTTTACTAGCCTGGCCTGACTGTGACACACCAAAGAAAGACACACACAGAAAGTCAGACTCATCTGCTGCAGAGCTGCATACACATGCTAATTTTGAGCTTTGGAGGAGCTTATAGGTGGAGTTTGTTCCCTCTGGGCAGAGCCAGGCTAACTGTTTTCCTCTGTTTCCAGTCTGTGTGCTAAAGTAAGATAACTGGCCTTATATTTAAGGACTGTGACACACCAGGCTGACAGTAGGCCGTTGGTCAATGGCGCACCGTCAGTGAACGTCTTTTGTCCTAGATTTTGCAGTGTGTCCCGCACCACTGGCACTAGTCGGCCTTTGTTGACGTTTTTTGGCTGATTCAGCACGTTGAATTGATGTTGAAGACAGTAGAGCCTGATGGTGAGGGACATCACTCTGATTGGCAGGTCAGCTCAGTGCATGAGGAGCAGAAGTTAGTAAAATAGACAAACGACTAAAGTCAAGAGGGAGTGAGACCAAAACAAACTTGTTATATCGAAGAATATTATGTTTTTAGTCATTGAACTCTTTAGTAGAAACAGTTAGTTTGTGCCGTTGTTTGCTAGCACACGGTCAATATGCTTTGTTCTTTCAACATCAGGTTGAGCTGCTAATGTCCTAAGTGGCTAACAAGCGTCTTGAATGCGTCCTGACTGTCCTCTAGTTTCCCCTTTTTAGATGACAAATACAGACAACTGCCACCTGCTACTATGGAGAGTTATTTCCTCTCACGCAGGTGCAGAACTTAAATGCTAGCTTTCTATTGGCTGCAGTGTTTGCAGTGTGTTCAAGTGCAACTTTTTGGCCAAGACACAGTGACGTGAGGGGACTCAACAGTCGTTGTTTGGTGAGTCCAGGTCTTAACAGACAAACTCTTCATCTAGCGTTTAAGCAAGAAAAAAAAGAAACTTACCTCTCAAAGTGTCAAGAAACATCCAATCTTGAATCTGTATTCTGCTAACGATGAGTTGAAGCTAAATATTAAACATATAGTAGTTTAGATTCTGGGTCGTTTTTTGAAGAATCCAGCAGCTTTGGCGACACATTTTTTTTCTGATTGCAACAACAAAGACTTCTGAGTTTGCTGCAGCCCTGATTTGTTCCTCTGGCTGTCCTCCTCTACAGTTAGCGGACACATTGTAGGTAGTTAGAGCCCAAAAGTGTCCAAAATACTGCAGAAATCTAAATCACCATCTCAGAAAATGTGATGTGATGAAAGCTGCCTTTGATTAAGTCAGAGAGAATTTTGGGAAATAGTCTCCAAAACTAGCTTGAGAAGTTGTATCCTGTGAAGATTTTTAGTTTAAAGCATGTAGAGCAGCCGCACATACTGAGACTGCCTGAAACCTAAAGCAGCATGTGTCACAGTGATGACACGATCAGTTTCAGGACTTTGGTGTCTTTGTTTCAAAGTTTTAGGACTTACTTTCCCTCTAAATGCTGTCAGTTCCTCTCAGCTGAGGACATGTTACATCACATCAAAGCCGTTTATTTGGTTTGGTTTTAATGACGCTGCACTGTGAGGAGGGACGCTGAGCGTCTCCACTGTCTCTGATCTAAGCTTCCTCAGTTTCTCAGACTGGAGCCAAATCCTCCATTAGTCAGCTGAAAGTGATCCGGCCTGTGACTCCCTGCTGGGTCACACTGACAGACTGTCTGCCATCGCACAGCTTCACCGCACAGCTCGGCCATAATCCATCACTGCTGGATGAAATGTGGCTTATGATGGCTGGATGGACGAAGGAAGGAAGAGACAAACAACAGAGGAAATGAGGAGGAAATAACAGAAGGAAACAAAGGAGGGATCACATGAAAAGTGTAATGAACGGAGGAATGAAGGAGTGAATCCAGCTGAACGTTAACAGGAAGAGATGGAGGAGAGACACTTTAAAGATGAATGTAGAATTGAACTGCTGTAGATATGTGATGCAGGAATTACAGAACAGACAAAGGGAAAGAATAAATAATAACAGCAATAAACTTTAATTATACAGCACATTTCAGAACAAAGTCACAAAGTGCTTTGTGTGGTTGAATCAGGAGCAAAAAACATTATTTTAATGAAATAAAATCAGACAATGACAACAATACAAATTAAAATGCAAATAATAAAACAACAGTAATATAAAAACAGAAGACAATAACATTAAAATAAGAAGACATGTCGGAAAATTAAACGATGTGCACGCATTAATAAAAAGCATTGAGAGGTGATTTAAAAGATGTCACTGATTCTCAGTCTCAGATCTTTTAATACATAAGCAAATAAACAAAGGAGGGAATGAACAAGTGAACAAACAAGTAACGACGGCACAGATGCTGGAATGAAAACAGGAAACATTCATAAAGATACTCAGAGAGGGCAGACTTTGCCAGGGCCAATAATTCGGTCTTTTATGCACATCTGCAATCGCAGACACGATACGTCTGGATATATTTGCAAAACTATTAGAATTAGGACAAAATGTGGTCGAGCCTCGTTATCTCAGCTGTGTATTTATTATGAGCTGTTAAATTGGAAATATTTAACATTTCTCTACAGTTATCGAATGCTCAGACTGAAATAACATTGTGAACACAGCAGCTTGTTTTCAGAAACAGTTGTTACAAAAAGCTGTTCACATGACACTGTGATATTTTTACTCAAGTCACATTTAAATTAATATTTCTGATGGAGCTAATTGCAGACAGTTCACGTGTGGATGTGAGTAAAAGTGAATTAGTTGCATGATATGTGTAAATATGTGTCTCTGTAGTCACGTCAGTTTGAGAGAAAGGTGACACCACTGTCAGCGAGTGCTCCATGACAAGTTTGAGCAACGATCTCGCAATGTTAACGAAAGTGAAAAATAATTTGTGTATCCCCCTATCCTTTAGATCAAATCCAAAATTTAATAACTTCTTCTATGCCACGCCCATCCACCATGTTTGATGAGTAGTTTTTCTGTAATCATGCTGACAAACAAGCCATGCAAGCTGAAAATACGACCTCCTTGGTGGAAGTAATGATTCAGTTCAGTTTTATCTATGAAGTCAAATATCACAAATCACAATTTGCCTCAGAGTGCTTTACAGCGTACGACATCCCTCTGTCATTGGACCCTCACAGCAGATAGGGAAAACTCCCCCAGAAAAACCTTAAATATATGTAAATTTAGTCATACATATTTTCCAGTTTAATGAAGATGGTCACTTTGAGAATTTATCAACAGTCAGGTGAAAGTAATTTGAGAATGTGTAGGGAAGTCTAACTAGCACAAGGAGCAGAAATCCAAGTGTATCTTTGTAAAACAACGATCAAAACAAAAAAACAACAACCCAATTTGAGGTTAGAATCAGACGCGAGGTCTCCTGAAGGTTTAATGTTGGGGTTAAGGTAAAGATTAGACAATAAACAACTTTGAGATTGTGGTTTTGCTAGCTTCCCCAAAAGTGACGAGATGACCTGATGCAAGCCGAGTCGATCAGGCATTCAACACTCTGATGCAGGGTGTGAGACGCCACCTTCAGGTGAAACACCAAGTGTTTAGGGAGTCTCACATGTGAACTTTGAATATGAAACCCCAAGAAAACAGAATGGAAAATGTTTTTTTGACTGATGGGAAAAAACAAGGAAATGAGGATACAACAAAGGATTGTAAGAATGAAGGGATGAAGGAAGAAAGACATATTTTTATAAATGACAGAAGAGAGGAAGAAATGAAGAATGAGACGAAACAGATGGAGGGAAGAAAGAATAGGAGAGCTGAGACTGAGCCTGAGCTCTCACAGGATGTTGTAATGTCCGCCCACATGAAATCCTCCCAACACGTGGGCAGGAAAAATGCTTCCCATTCTCATGGTGACACACACACACTCAATACACACCTCCTCAATCCTTTTATTTTTATTTGGCTGTTTCTTTTATTTTCCTCAGATTTTTCTTCGTCTTTCTTCGGTTTTTGTGTCTCTCAATTCTTTCCCAGTCTTTATTTTTCCCCCTCTCTTCTTCTACTGCCCAGTTTCCTTCTTCCCATCACAGTTTTTTTTGCTCTATTTTTCTCTTAATTTCCTCATAAATTCTTCTTCTCTTTTTCTTTCTGGAAAATGTTGTTCTCCCTCTCGTCTCACTGCAGAGGAAGCTGGGAACAGATTGATGCTATTTTTAAAACTTCATTAATTCAAAGTAAGCCAGCTACAGTGAGACTCAGTTTACCTTCGACCAGGATGAAGGAAGAGCCCCGCCAAAATAAAACACAATAGTCCTAGTTAGACATCTTCTCATCACATTTTCTGTCAGAACTTCGCAGGTCATTACATCTGTATTATTTTGCTTTGACATTTTGCCTGTCAGAGTGCAGTCAGCTCTGTTTTTAACGAGCAACATGAGCAGGTCACAAACAGAGTACCAAGTTTACCAAGCTGAGCTCAACAGCTCCTGTTAGCCAAACCATTCTTGTGACAGGCGGTGTTCTCAAAGTCACGGATCCTTCCTTGGTAGGACGTGTCCTTGAAGAATTGAAATTATAAATAGCATTTATGACAAAGATGAGATTTTTTTTTGTTTTTACATTAAACACATTAAATTTAAACTTACCCAGCTGCTGCTGTTTTTCCCTTACTGTATATTTTGAACTGGTCATAAATGTCACATAAGGCGGTATTAAAAAGGTCTCAAAAAGTCTTGAATTTAACTTGGTTATATCTGTAGACACCCTGTTGTGACGTTACCAGCCAGCCTGTTGAAAGATGGCTGCACCCTGCTGGTGGAAACGTGAATTACAGTCTAGTTTTTTAGCAGGTCGAGGTGGATATCAGGTTTGATTGTAGTGTCATAGCTTGGCTGGGATAAAAGTTAATCAAACCACAGTTACATTGTTCAGTGTTTCACCTCCTTTTTAAAACCTGAAGAAAAACAGGTGGATGGAGAAACGCTGTGCGTCTTCTGTCTGTGTTCATCAGTCACAGTGAAAAACATGATGTCATTAAATCAGCTCTGAGCAGCAAATCAGAAAGTGTGAACGCAGCCTGACAGAGAGGGAGGGAGTACAGTCTCTCTCTGTGCTTAAACAGTGGCTCACTCGATCTTTAGGTCGCCCACACACACACACACACACACAGCTCTCCTGTGTGTGTGTGTCAGGTGTGATACCTGTGTTGTGTGTCTGCAGTGTGGAGGACATGGAGCAGCAGAAGAAGCAGGACAGCGACTCAGGAGTCGGCAGCGACAACGGAGACAAGAGACTGTCGGCTACAGAGGTACTGACAGAGTGTGTGTGTGTGTGTGTCTGTGTGTGTGTGTGAAGCTTTTTGTGTATCTGTCTACGCACAGTTGTGTAACTGTGTACATGCTGTGTGTGTGTCTCTCTCTGTATTCCTGTTTTAATAAGTGTGTCGACATCATTTTGATGTAGCTGTGTGTGTGTGTGTGTATTGTACAGCAGCTCAGTTTTCTGTCTGTAATCTTTCAGATGTACGACATCATTATTTTTACACTCCTCCTGTCATTAAAGCGAAATGATGTTTGGAGGTCACTCAGTTATAACACTGTATCTGCAGACTGAAACTGACTGGTTTTATTAAATTCCTTCCTCCTTCTATGGACTCTCACAGTCTGCATGTGTTTGAATTCTTTTATCAATAAAAGCTGCTGATTTTAATTTCATTAAACTCACTGTCATTTAAATCAACATACTGTAAATACATTAATAACCAATTTATCACTGTTAACAGCAACATTTTGAACAGGGCATTTTGGAGAGTAAAAGATAAGTTATTTCTTATCTTTAAGGTGAAATGATGCAACAACAGCTTCAGAAAAATGTGCAGATGAGAAGCATTTTTTTCTTCATATCACAACATGTATTGCAGCTCATCCAGAACTCAACCAACACTGAAGTTTTCAGGCTGATGCAGGTGTTAATTATTCAAAAAATCCTAAGGAAATATATGGGTATTTATTGTTCTAAGCATGTGACATTAGAGCTGCAACATTTAGTAAAAATATCCAGTAGTTGATTCACAAAAAAATGAATCAGCAGATGTTTTTGATTTTGGATTCATTATAATTTTTCGAGCAAAAATGCCAAATATCATTCTAATTGCTGCTGCTGCTAAGCTGAATATAATCTGGATTTTGACAGTTCTTTAAATAAAATAAGCCGTTTGAGTACATCTCTTTGTGCTGTTGGGAATTGTAACAGGTAATTTCCTTTATTTTATAGACAAAGTCAAGAAAAGAACCTGCAGATAATTTAATAATCAAAATAATTGTTAGTTGCCGTCCTTCGTGTTCCAAACATTTTTTGCAACATTTTTAAAATGTGATAAAGAGAGCAGATAAAATGTTTTACAGCTGAACAATTAGCTTTGTTAGCAACAATGACAGCAACATTAATTAGAGGATAACAGTTTTTGAAAAGTAAATCACATGAAATTAAATTATTTTAGCCAGTTTGACATTGTGTCAACTATTTAGTGACAAAGTGGCTGCAGAGGAGTTGTGTGACCTGCAGGTGTTTTATTCTTATTCTCCTCTCTTTTTCATTTTACAGAAGTAGTACTAAGGGATGTTCAGCTAAAAGTAGTTTTGAATTGCATTTAACAATTAGTTTTATTTTCATTATTAGTTTGTCAATAAATGCTTTGATTAATAAATTAATTGTTTATGCTAAAAAATGCCATAAAACAGTGAAAATGCCTGTGTCACAGTTTCCCCCAGTCTATAAATGTCTCATGTTGTCTGACTGACAGTCCAGAAACACAAACTATTCAGTTCACAGTGATGTTAAACAGACAAAAGCAGCAAATCCTCATTGTTTGACGTTTTTGTTTAATAAATGAGTTTAAATGATTAATTAATTATTTTTTGTTGTTTAATTATTTGTGTTGCAGCCGTCAGATGAAGACAGTCTGAGTCTCAACGTCCCGATGAGCCACATCACAGAGGAGGAGGGGATCAGTAAAGACGACTCGAGTGAACACATCAGCTCCCTCACAGGTATACACACACACAATCACACACACACACAATCACACACACACACACACACACACACACACACACACACACACCGATCATCGATTATTTTCCGTCAGCTGACTTGTTGAGTCGTCTCACAGGGCCGAACGATATCACCGGAAATCTATGAATTAATTGTCACATGTCCCTTGTAACGATCAGGAAACATCTGATTAAACACACGTGTTCAGGAGATCATCTGTCATAAATGTTTGTAGTAAATAACAAACTGATTCATATTTATTTAACATATTCAGTTATTTACAGATATTTATTTGCCTAAACAGGAAAACTGATGTGACAACTATGAAATGTTACAGCTGACTGACTGTTGTGTATTCAGGTCAGATTCATCATTGTAATTTGGAGGAATAGATTTATCCAGCACACTAATGTGACTAAAATTAGGTCAGTTGGAGAGTCTTAACATCAGTTTTGGTAACTTTCTGATTATTATCTGAACATTTTAGCACCAATGACATTTATTAACTAGTCAGACAGATGTTGTCAAACAGGAACGATTGTTTTCTTCTCTGTTTTTGTATCTTTTCTTCTCGAACAACCAAAACCAGCTGTGTGTCTGCAGTGTGTGTGTGTGTGTGTGTGTGTGTGTGTGTGTGTGTGTGTGTGTTTTTGAGAGAGTATCTGGGCTGTTGAACTCCATTAGAGAACAGCAGCAGCTCCCCAGACACACAGTTTAAATAGACTTCAATCAGCCTCAATCAGGTCAGAGCTGATGGAGGGTCACGTTACTGAGCTGGGCTGAGTGCAAAGACGAGTAGTTCTTACAATCTCTTATCAGTGTCGATAAAGCTCGTCAATGTTCATGTATTAGCATGTATTATTCAGATATTAGCAGGTTTAAAGTTTTGATTTGCCCGAACATCCTGTTGTGCAGCTGCTGCAGTACAAAGTGGGAAAGGGATCTAAATATAAAATATCAATAAACCATGAAAACTCTGCATGATGCCAAACATATAAACAGGTTCACAGTAGGGATCATAGATATTAGGCTTGGGCAATGTGCGCTTTGTTATACCTTCCTGAAATTTCACAAGGATATACAGTATATGACTGTGTTCATGTGCGGTACTACCGTTAAGGCCCAGACACACCAAACCAACTTCAGAGAGCTAGTATTGAGGAAAGCTCCCTGTTGCGTTGCCTCACATCGACAGATCTTGGCCAAAAAGTTGCACATGAAGAAACCACAAAGACTACAGCCGACGGCAAACCAGCACCTTATATAACAAGTTCGTTTTGGTCTCATTTCCTCTGGACTTTAGCTGTTTGTTACTTTCCTCACATCCGTTTCTCTTCTCGTACGCTGAGCTGAACTGACAATCAGAGTGACTTCATTCACCAACGGGCTCTGACGTCGCTGATTCAATATACTAAATTCCCGGAAAAATGCTCACTAGCGCCAGTGAGGGCCAACAGTGTGGGATACACTGCACCAACTAGGGTGATGTGACCATCGATTTGATGTGTCAGGGCCTTGTGAGCGTTGTTTTGTGGAGTTGTTGTGATTCCTTTCACCAATAGGCTCCGCCATTGCTGATTTAACATGCTAAATTGACCAAAAAAAAGACGACAGTGGCTCACTGACTTTCTAACATTGACTGATGGCAGACTGTGAAGGAAAAATTCCCCTCTCTCCTTTAACCTCCTCTCACTCTAACATGGCCTTCTGACAGTGCTGGCACTACTGTAGTGGGGGACAGATATGGTGGAACTCTCTGTTCTAGCCAAGGTTAGAGATCTGTCCTGACCTGACTGGGCAGACAGTTGTCTCCATACTGGTCCGTTATCTAAATCTGGCTCCTCACCCAAAGACAATATATACCCAGTGTTAGGAGAGAGGCACTGCCTGCATGAACTGCTGCACTGTTGGTGTCACTTCCCCTGAGCTCAGTAAACTTTACTACAACATAAGCTATCTGAGTCTCCTGCGTGTTTCTCTGTGTCTGCCACATCCTTCCAACAACCTCTCAGATTTCCACAGCACAGACCATCAGCTTGATGCGTCAGGGCCTTTAGGTGTAAAAAAAAAAATGTTGTTATCCCCTGCAGTCTCTCTCTCGCTGTTTACAGTCCTGTAATGTTATCCTCACCTCTGGCAGTTGCCATGTTTGTCAGCTTAGCTGCCTGTTGCACCAGACTGACCTCTGGTGGCACCTGGTGTGCATTACAATACAATACATCCTCCTTCACAGCCTCTGCAGTATGAGGTTAATAGAGAGATAAACGTCTGTATTTTTGGTGGTATTGAAAATCAAACTGCAAGATTTCAACATTCCCTTGGTAATTCCATGATACTGCCCAAAGCTAATAGATGTGTAATATAAATACCTGTTTTACAGTTATTTCTGAGTAGAAACTGAGAGCTGAGGTTCTGTCTGACGTTCTGTTATTGCTCCATCTAAAAGCAGTAACATCTCCCATGAGTCTCAGCTCTAGAAACTTTTAATCTCTTTTAAGAAATCAGTTGTTTCAGTCAGTTCCTGCGTCAGTCTGAGGCTGTGAGTGAAATCACTCTCCTTCACTCACTCACTACTCTCTATAGAGGAGTCATTCAGTAGTTTATTCTGCAGTCACACTGTGGGCATTTTCACATCTGTAAGATGTGACACATTGCATTGTGGGACTGTTGGCAGAAAGGAATCACTCCCTAATCAGCACATAATGTACTGTATTCACTGTCTGCCATTTTGTCTGTCTGTTGAAGACACTGACAGTTCATGTTTCCTCCTCTGCAGCAGACCCAAACTCCGACTCGGTGCGTCTGATCGAGGAGAGCCCTACGGAAGCCCTGAAGGACCAGTTCAGCTACAGAGACTCTGCTCTCAGCACGCGCTTCGTCAACTACATCAAGGCAAGACTTCATGTTGTCGTTAAAGATTGATGCAGTAAAGTGTTCACTTCATGAATAATGCCGCACTCAGAGTGAAGTCCGGTTATATAAAACTGCTCCACTTTATTCCTCTGTTGCTTTGACCGCTCCTGAAGTCTGTGGGTTGTTTTAATGGAGCCTAAACTGTCACTTTCTGTCAGTAATTTACTTTTGGAGGTAAAAGCGGTTGTCAGCCTGAAAGCACAGCGGTTACAGAGACTGTCCTGTTATAGCTGGTTACGTCACAGTGAGCCTGTGAGTCACTGTGGAGACTCGGCTGTGACCAAATAAGGACTCAACATTATACAAAGTGGACGACACAAAGAGCTCAGGAGCCTTGTGATGAATCAGTCAGTGGAGCTCAAGTTCTGTAACATTTTATACTTCACACCAGAGTGCTGGAGACAAAACGACAGCATCACTCGTTACAGCAGATTCTCCAAAACGACATGTGACAGCGCCCTCTAGCAGGAGTAGGAGCTTTGAGGTTTGTTTGTTGGAAACAAAAGAGGATGTGGTTTATTTAGTGGTGCTTTTATATAAGTTGTATTACAACACTAGGGTTTGGGTGTTGTAAAAAATTCCAAACCAGTTGAATATTAGGCCACATTAACAATACCAGACTGGAGCAGTATACTGAATTTTACCAGGTGACACACTTGACTCAGCAGCTCCTCCTGGGTGGGACATTATGACAATATGTCCTGTCAGCGATCGAGTGTCTGACTACTGTGTTACATTGGGTAGCACTTGTGTTACGTCATGTAAACAAAACGCGTAGCTATCAGCTGTGTGCTCGAGATCAGACTGGAGATATAGCTATAGCTACATGTAGCTATAGCAAAGCTATATCTAAGTCAAAGCCACCCCCGTGATTAAACACACACAGGCTACAGTGAGTCACATTAAGCTGGATTCCCTGATCTTGAATTACAAATCCAGCAGAAGAGACGTCTCTTTCACTGGCTGTGCTCGATGGCGGGATGGTGAAAACATTCAATCAGTGCCCAGTAATTAACTTGTTGAGTTCAGTGGTAATATTACTGACAGAAAGGACAGACAGAAGTACAAAAACCAGACCCAGGGGACAGTTAAAGTCCATGTTAAGGTTTTCTTCTTCTTCGGGTTTCCTTAAAATGCTCACTTAAATACTTAAGGTTTTCTTTTTATGCTGGTCTTATACTTAAGAAATCCCTTAAAGCTAATTAATTAATTGCACAACAGACTTAAGATATCACAAGCTCGAGCGCAAGCAAACAAATGGTTATCATGGAAACTGTAGTGCTCTACCACTGTGAAATCTTTCAGTGCAGTAAATGCCTTAACATTTTTACTCAACCAAGGAAACCTTCTCAGGGATTCTGTGCCACATCCTTATGTAATTCCCTCAGCTTAGGAAATATTAAGTCTTGAGTGTCATTTTTTAAGAGAAAATTTAAGGCATTTTGTGCAACTGGCTCCAAGTTTTTAATGATGTTTGTAAATTAACTCAGATTTAGCTTCGTCTGAGCTCCTTGGCTAAATATGTTTTGGTCTTATAGAGAAATGAAAACAAATAGTAGTCCAGCTTTGTCCCAGTTAACCCATTCATCCCAGTATGAGAAACACGTGCAGAGTGAAGGATGGAGATTAAGCAGAGAAAGACTTTGTTACAGTGTCCTTATTGTTGAGTTTGTGTACCAGGGGACAGCAGTAATGTCTCTGGATTCTGACCAATGTCTAAGCGAGTCTGTTGATCATGTGACAGCTGCAGCTGGTGCTGATGTGTGTGTGTTGATGTGTGTGTATATGTATGTGTGTGCAGGGTCGGACAGCAGCAGACTTTGACGAGCCTCTCAGGATAGAGGAAGACTCACACTGGCCATCAGATCAAATGTAAGTTCATCTATCTGTCTGTTTTTCTACTTATTCTTTCTCTGTTTTTTTTTTTTTTTGGGCTTTTTTATTATTTCTGCTGTCGTCGTGAGTCAGACGTCACAATCAAACAATGCTAACAAATACAAAGAGAAAATAATAAGAGCTGAAAAACTGGAACAAAGAGCAAAACAAATGTGTCTGACTTGTAATTTCCTTGCTGATTGAGTGCCACTGTGATATTTACGTGTCCTTATGGTCACAGGTCAAAGGTCACAGGGGGCACAGAGCTCCACATCGACATGATCAACCAGCTGAAGGAGGCTGTGGAGCTGCTGCAGGACCCCAGCAGGTGAGAACCAGAACAACATCACGGATACCTCTCTCCCACTAAATTAGCTCTGGTTCTAGAACTGGTTCCGTTCAGGACTCTCGGGACCTTGGTGCTATCTGTCTCGACTGTGGCTGCGTCCACGTTTTGCATAGCAAGAAGCCCTGTCTGTATGTTAGTGGTACATAGTCGACTCTCCTTGCTCTTTGTTAGATTTAGTGACAGTTTCCACCTCCAATGAAGAACAAACTGGAACAATAAAATAGTTTCTCTGCCAGAGGTGATACATCAGTGAATTAACAAGATTTAACTCCTTAAATCTGAAATGACCCTGAAGCTGAAGACCTTGAGTTTTGTATTTTAACTGGTGTCAAACAATCATGGTTGATGCATAGAAATACTTATTCTGTGTTTAATGACATTATTTCTTCTGTTTATCAGAGTGAACACAGAGGATGATCTGTCTGGAGTTCAGCTCTACCCAGTGGAAATGGTCACAGTGGAAGAGTCACTTAAGTAAGACTTTGTGTTCAATGATTTCATAATGTGGTCATGGACAATACTAATTTATGTTTCACCTTAAACTGACTAACTAAAAACGTGGAGATTAATGTTTAATGCATCTTTCATAGCTTTTCTGTGGTGTCAGCCCTCCATCCTTTGTCTAACTTTTCCAGGAAATACCAGGATCTCTATTCCCAATATTCAACTGGAGCATTACCAATCACTGACTTGCATTTGAGATTAAACATAACAGTGTAAACTTTAAAAAACAAACTTTTATACATGTGTTTGTGGTGTGTTTTTGCAAATGTCTGCATGTAGGTCAGTGTGTTAGATTTCTGTCTTTGCTGCTGTGTCTGTAAAATGTATCTTTTATTTTTAATTCCTTATTTATCTCTTTGTTTCTCCCCAGTGGGCAGGACAGCGATGACGGCGTCACCACACCAAAGGTAAAGTGTGCAGAAACTTCTTAACTTTGAGTCAAGACTCAGCACAAAACAACATGTTGTCATCAGCATACAGGATGATATTTGACACCTTAATGTAACGTGAATAACGGCACTTATATTTTATATTGAACTCCAGTCAGGGTGATGATTTCATCTGGAGAGACTTCCAGTGAGTTTAGTGTGAAAACTAAAATTTCTAGATTTACAATTTACAGAAAAACAACGAGGAGATCATTAAAGAATCAAAGATTATTTTCTTGTTCTCTAAGTTCTGCTTAGGGAAATCAGAACTCAGAAAAAATGGAGGGATTTTAAAAAGTCTTGATTACGATCTCCAGTTTGTGTCCAGTGTGTGGTCACTTTAAATAAACGTAATGTTTTGGGGGAAGGAGTCATGTTTCCATATGTACAGATTGTAGCCTAAACTCAAAAAAATTGGTATGCCTAAAACATAAGCCTCAAAGAAATATTATTCACTGTCAAATTACCCTTCTTTAATGAATCATTTCAATATTTAGTCTATAAACTGTCCAAAAATGACAAATACCCACCACCATTTACATTTAGCGGAGCCTGAAGGGATCCTCAAACTGTGTCAACAGTCAACAAACTCAAATGTATTAAATGTGTGGCTGTCTCTGTCTGGTGCAGGCTTCTTCTTTTCTGCTACCACTGGAGGGAGCCAAACTTATATATTTTGAAACCTGCACATAGTAATTTTAACGACACTTGTCGCTGAAGTCAACTTAAATCAGGGATCAACGTTAATATGTTTTCATTTGCAGTGTCACCCAATTCGGTCAGAAATGTTGTTGCCCAAAGTAAATTTTTGCTTGCCTTGATACAAACTGTTTTGTTTTTTTTTATTACCGGCTATCTGATACCAGCAAAGACTAAGTTAATAATCATGTTTAATCTTTAATATTAAATTAAAATGACCCTGTTTTATCAGCCTTGCTGTCAAACTTGTGGCAAACTGCACAATACAGAGTTTCGCACGCATCCTCTAACGCTACTAAACTAAACTCCTGTTTCCAGGATAACTTAACATTCACTTGTGCTTCAGCTTGTAAATTTCATCTTTACCCGCCGCTATTTTCTCGTGAGTGCCAGATCGGTACTGCTCATATGCAGCTCTCAGCAGAGATGAGAAAGAAGTAAGTAAGTCAGCTCAATCCTACTTCCATCAAAAAAGAAGAAAGAAACAAGTGTTTAATTATGTTTTAGCCTGACGTGGCATTTTACTTGCCCTAGGAGTTCTTATTGTTGAGCCCTGTAAATGCATTTTACTGGGTAGGTATGGTTACGTGATAGTGATCAAGTCGGTCCTTTTGTGTCTTTGTCTTTGGAAATTTAAAGCCTTTAAGTATGTGAGTAATAAAGCACCTATCTAAGGTAAATTAAGCCTAAACGTTTGATGCGTTCTGTAGCAGCACATGGAGGAAGGTGGCTATGAGTTCCAGAAGAAGAGACAGATGATTCTAGAGAAGGCCAGGTTTGAGGCCCAGCTTGCATGCCGGGAGTATGAGTGGCAAATGTCAATCAAGGTAAAGGGAGCACCAAACCACTGGATGTAGGCTCTAGGGCTGCAACTAACCAATATTTTCATTATCGATTAATCTGACCATCTCGCCTGTGTAATTTCCCAGCGTCCAAGGTGACGTCCTCAAATGCTATATTGTCCCACAGTCCCAAAAAATCCAAAGCTGTTAGGTTTATTATCGTGTATGACAAAGACAAACATCAAATTCTCTGAGTAAAAATTACTGAATTGATTATTTATCAGAGACATTGCCAGTTAATCTTAATATTTCAATCTACTTATTGATTAATCAAGTGATGGTTGCAGCTCTAGTAGGCTCTGTCCCGCCCCTCAGAGTGACCTGTCCTCAGTCCAGTAAACTGAGCGTCTGTTTCCTGTGTGTCTGTTTGCTGTGAGCGAATAAACCACGCTGAGCTTTCACATGTGTCACATCTCATCTGGCAGCAGGTCACACATGTGAACAGGGTGAAAACATGTTTATTTATCGCTACACATGAGTCCAAACGTTTCACCAGTCACTACAACTTCTTGAGAAACAACACGTGTTTGAATAAAGTCAATTTTAAGAAACAGGTGGCTGGTGAATTGAGATTTTCCTGTCTTGCATGTCAGTGTGTGAAGAGTTCATCTGCAGTGGCTGATTTGTGACGTCAGTCAGTGTCCTGTTTGTTTCATAAGCAACCAGCACTGTCTGACAATAAGATTTAAGTTTTATTAACTTTACTGAGTTCATGCCAGTTGTGAAGTTTTGTTTTTTATTGTGTCCTGTAGTCTTGTGTTTTATGAAAGCAGTGTGTTTTCAACTGTAACGTCATGCTGCACTAAAAACTAAAATTAAAGAAGCATTTCTGAATAAAACATACAAGATACAACATAGACTGTATAAAACAATGGGCGTAGCTACCGTGACGTCACCCATTGGTTTGTAGACTGCCAAAAGACACCTTTGGACGAGACATTGGAGCTGTGTTAAAGTGTTGTTAAAGTAACAAATAAACTTGTGCCCATCTATGTGCTCATGGGCATCTTGGTTTTAAAATGAGGTGGGCTCAGGAGTGTTGTTGGCGTGTTGCTATTTTGAGGCAGCAGACACCCATTACACCACTGACCTACAAAAACCTGGACTAAAGTCAGAATAATATAGTATTTTACTGCTATCCAAAAAGCGTATCATTAAAATAGCAAGATGCGCCTTCATAGACGGGTTCACAACGCATGTACGCTGGGTGAACATAATCCCTCATCAATGAAAAAAATATTAATGATGTCCTGTAAAATGTGAACGTAGCAGAGAGCAGAGCAGAGCTGTAGAGCTCTGACTCCACATTAAGGGCCAATTCAAAGTTTCAGTGTCCGTCAGGGTCCACTTTTGTCCACGTGACGTAAAAGTCGTCATTAGTCAGGGTCTGCATGCAGCCCATTTGTGGCATTGCATGCATAGCTGCGATCTCTTTTGCCAAACTCCAGTCTAGTCCAATCCAGTCAGTGAAGTTAGTTTTAAGTTGGATATTTGACATTCACTCAGGATCCAGCAGCGTCTTCTTAGTTTCACTTTCACCTGATGTTGGCAGGAGAAGGATGGTACGCTCACCTAACAGGCAAGAGCTGGTTAGAGTTGTGCTATGAATAGAACTGCATCCGCATGACGGCAGCTCTCTGCGGACATTTAATCCAGAAAGTATGTGAAGACTGAGCGGCACTGTGCGCTTTTATGTACGAGTAGCAGGGTAACTTCATTGATTATTTTTAGAAGCTCAAAGTTTAGTTCTGTTTCCTCTGTCAAGTTTACAACAACATTTTTTAGTTTTGCTGCTTAAATGTCCCACGGTATTTACTGCAGTGACATCACTGCTCTGATTTCATTACTCTGAACAAGTAAAAGCTCACTGCTCCAATTTACCAAATCCGTCAGAAGTGCGTCAGGTGTGGGCACGCCTGGCTTTTAAGGGAAATTGGAGATAATTGGTTGAGTTCATGTTACACCCAAAACACACTTAAGAAACTAAAAAGAAGCCTTTTGCACTTTGTGTCCAGATTGTGTGCCGTTTAACTGGCAAAAGGTGTAGTGAGACACGCCCTAAATGCACTGGTGCCATGCATGTTATATCATTTAAATAGGGCCCTTTAAGTTTTACCACAGGACAGAGCCAGGCTAGCTGTTTCCCTTGCTCTCAGTCCTAATGCTAAGCTGGACTAACCACGTGCTGACGCTCTGTAATTAACACACAAACATGAGATAAATGTCATTGTTCTCGTGATGTTTGGGAAAAAAAGCAAATAAGCCTAATAAACCGACCCAAACATCACAGCTCAGCAGTGTCAAACTGAGTCTTCAGTGTTTCACAGAAACAAACAGAGTGAAGAGAGCGTAGGTTTAGACACAAGGAGAACAACAGCGCTTTGTCTCCACAGACTGCTCTAACAATGCTCTGAAGGAAACGAACAAACAGATAAACTGTGTGTCAGACTGTCAGGAGAAAACTCACAAAATTAGTCGCACACACACACACTGGATGGAAGGTCCGAACCAGCTGACTTCTGCATTTAAAGAAACAAAAGGATACCAGTGAGGACAGACGGCTCTTTGTTGACCTCGGTCAGTTTGTTTTGGAGAAAGGTTAAAGAAACTATTCTGTTTTTGAAGTGTCTTTGAGCAAGACAACGAATCCCGGCCAGCTGACTTCATCCATTTCCACCTGCTGTTAACCCGTGATCTGTATCTTGACTCATTACCACAGGCCTTTGCATTTCCACCTGGTATTTATAAGCCTTATCTTTATCTCCTTTCTGCCTGCATTGTGATTAAATCTTAATATGTTTATGAGGCAGAGCTGCAGGATTTATCAACAGCTGTATCAGCTCTACTTGTTGTTCCTTTGCAGAGGAAGAAGTCTGAGGATTTCCCTGCAGGATCATTTTTAAATTAACTTCAATCACACAGACTTTGCAAAAATCTATACCACTTAAATCCTGAAGGAGTCTCTTAAAGAGTGCTGACTCTGAATCAGTCTGCTGCTTATAGAAGCTGAATGATGTTAAAGACAGAGGAGGGATGCAGTGAAGTGCTGCTGTCTGTGAGACAAGTTGGAGGTTAACGTTAGGTCCCTGAACTCATCACGTGTGTTTCTATGTTCTTATTTCTCTGTGGAGTCGTTTGTTATTTTGTGTGTCTTTGCAAACATCTTCCACATGAAGCAGAGGACTCAGAATATCCAGCATCTGTTCAATTATTATATTTTCATTCATTGTTTGTTAATGAAACTGAGTTCTTAACCACCTCGTTTTCACTTCTGTTTGCAGCGACATGACAGATCTCCAGCCGGCGGACCTCCATCCTTCTCCAGCCCCGTGTTTGGACTGAAGCCCCGATCAGGTGAGTGGATCTGGGATAAGAATTTGGGTCAGATACCTGGAGTAGCAGAACCACAGGTTGAGTCACTGAACAGTGTGACTGTGAAAACAGTTTCCTGCTGATGAGGTGTACTTCATATGTTGATAGGAATGCTGGAGAATTGGTTCACATACCTCAGAACCGTACTTAAAGCTGGTGTAGGCAGAAATCTGGAAAAGGCAAAAAAGGAAAAGGCAGAATTTGAAAATACACCCTCTTCTCTGTCCTAAGCCCCTCCTCCCAGACAACCATGGGCATATGCACGTGCTTCATACAGTAACCTAGTGTTTCCCATACACTGATTTTTAAAAAAAATCTCATTTCATTGTAGAGTTGTACACAGCTCATTAGTTCAGCCCCTCCTTGCCCCACTTTCCCTCTTTCTATCAGACCACAAATGAGACAAGAATTAGCTGCTAGCCTCCCCACAGTCCCTCCACTTTGCTCCCTGTGGCTGTGGGCTGCTTCCCCGGGAGGAGAGCAGGCAGCAGCTTGGGAGACAGACCTTCACTCAGCTGCTGTAGCAGCTCAAGTTTGGCCTGCACAAACCTCCCAGCACACGGTGTCACAGCAAGCTGGTGGGCAGCAGCATCACTGGGTCTAACCTGTGTAACAGCAGCAACAGAAAGTTTGCTTATCTGGAGGGGAGTCAGGGCAATCGAGTCCCCTGAAGCTGGGGTTTGAGCTGGCTGGTTTTGTGTTGCTGCTGCCCACTCTCCTCCCGGTGAGGTGGTCTTGGGAGTGAGGTGGAGGACACGCTACGGTTCATTGTGGCTCTAGCTAACATTAGCTGCATAAACATGAACTGGAAGCCACAGTCATGAGCCTCTGGCTGTGTTCACGCAACAGCAACAGGCTAGGAGTCCTCTTCAATGGAAGCCATTAACATGTAGCCACAAACTGATGCCTGACATCTGTCGCTGCTGTAGCTAGTTACGCTGTTGCGTTTTCACTCATAGTGTGAACACAGCATTTGGCTCCGGTAAGCAGAAGGCCAACTATTAGCAACATTTTCTCTCCATCTCTGAAATGCTTCGCCGTTATCGTCATGTATTTTATTTATTTTATTGACAGATTCTCTTTTAGACTCTCTTTAATCAGTCCGTCTTCCTATTTCAGGTTGCTTTGCAGTGTAGGCAGTTGTTGCCAGTGTTGGAATAGCAACTTTCTCTGCAGGATTCTTTGTCATTGAATCAGGCTTTCGCCATCTGAAGGGACGTGAGCACACATCTGCATTTGTAGAACGGCCATTAGGAACGCCCTGTCTCTGAAATGACTTGTGATTGGCCAAGCCTCCTGTCAAGGGTTAGATTTTCTAAAGAGGAGGTGTAGAGTTTTCTCTCAGACCACTTGAATTCCAGAATACTTAAAAGTTATTACAGGATTTGGACCAATGATGCCAAAATAAAACAGCCTACCCCAGCTTTAAGTAAAGTACTTTAGTTACTGTCCACCAGTGGCCTTTAAAGAAGATTCCTCACCAACCAGCGTATTTGCATTTTTAACACATTTAATGAAGCAACTGATAAGTTTCTCTGACAATTCAAAGAAAGGACCTTGATATAAACCTGACCCTCGTGGATCAGAGCAAGTTAAACGCAAGATAATCCAGAGCTGGTGCAGTCACAGAGGATCTGCTAACATTAATCAGGATCAGCAGTCGTGTTAAAAGCAGCTTCATGGTCACTGCTCGTCTGCTCTGTCTGTAGATTCATAGCAAACTTCAGTCCCATGCTTTTTATATTTCTTTTTTATTTATTTTTTTAGAGCTAGCAACCATCCAGCTTCTGTTTGCTACCAGTGTGTGAAATGTTGCTAACTGCTAATGAAGCTAACATGATGCTAACAGCATGTGGAGGTGATCTGTACTGTGAACTGCCACTAATCTTTATTTTGTTTTTGTGCTGTTTTGTGTTGTCGTCTCCCCTTTTACACGTCTTCCTTCTCTGATGTTTTTCATGTCTCCTCTCACTGATCTGCTGCATGACTTTTAATGTGAAAATCATCTAATCTGACCTTCCTGCATGTGCGTCTCTTGTATCAATATCTGCCTCCTGTTGACCTCCCTGTTTTTATTCTTCAACAAACAATGTTTACGGGACCTCTCTCCCGGTGATGTTGGTGGTGTCTTCGGGGTGGTGTTTTTTCGTGGAATGATCTTTGCCTTGCTGTACTTGATTCACCATTGGTGCCCCACCTTCCTGCACTACACACTTCCACGCCCACTTCCTGCGTCTTCCTGACCACTCCCACCTCCTGGTTGTAGCCCCGCCCTCGCTGCCCTGCTCGCCCCCTCCTTCCTGTCTCGCCCCCTCCCTCCTCTCACAGGCCTCGCCCCTCCATAGAGATACGCCTCGTAGCCATGACGACGGAGGCATGCACAGCCGCGGTAGGTCCTCCCTCTTTAAACTAACCAGCCTCGGCGGCTGATCAGATGAGTCGGATCACCTGGACTCAGGTGTCTGATGACAGCTGCTCTTTCTCCACCAACGCTTTGGGATTTTTTAAATTCAGAATTTATCTCTTGTCTATTTCTTTGTGTCCATCAGATAAAAAGTTTTTCACCTGTTTCACACTCAGCTCTGACTGTTTCTCTGTCTAACCTTTGTTTTCTTTCACGACCAGTTTCAGCGGCCAGTTAAAGGAATAATTTGGGAAACATTTTGGGAAATACGCTCATTCGCTTTCTTGTTGAGAATTAGATGTTCAGATTGATGCCACTCTCAAAGCGATGTGATATCACAGTATCACATCACAGTAATCTTTATATAGAGACTTGGAGAGTGTCTGGTCTCTTACAGAGTCTTTACAGTGATTGGCTGTGGGTTCGTAGCACCTCCATCTGGCGTGAACTGACAACACGAGAAGTTTGATTTTATTTGGAGTCGACTGCTGCTGTGTGTTTTCTCTGCCTCAGACCACATGTTGGGGTGTTTTAGATTACTGCTCTGTGTGTGTGTGTGTGTATGTGTGTGTGTGTGTGTGGTAGCAGCAGACACTGATCAAAGAGAAGCGTGACCACACACTACTTTCATCTCCATCTTCACGTGTGTGCGTGTGGTGGCTGTGGATGCACATGGTAGAAGCTAGATTCTAGTGTGTGTGTGTGTGTGTGTGTGTGTGTGTATGTGTGTGTGTGTGTGTGTGTGTGTGTGTGTGTGTGTGTGTTAATCGCTACAGCAGTGTGGTTACACATACACAGACTTTGAAGCTCACCAAAATGTGTGATTCTGCAGAGGAGCAAATACAGGGTGTGTGTAGGAGTCTTGGAAGGCCTAAAATTATCCAAATTCAACACTGTAAGAAAAGAGGCAAAATACATTCAGTACATTGACGTGAATCCATATGACGGTTTGTTGAGACTCAATTGTTTACATTATCAGTATTGAAAGAGGGAAACTTTTAGCTTAAACAAAAGTTTTATTATTGCCTTTTTATTTTGATTTTTTTCAACTTTTTACAGTTAATAACTCACCTGAACACACCGATACAATCTCTGAATCTGTAATGAACAGATCAATAACATGTGCATCTTTAAATTTGACTTGTATCTCAAAATGCTGTTTTTCTTGGTGAGAATTTGAATCTGTCAAAGCAAGTTTTAGTTTGTCCATTTTAAAGGAATACACCTCAAATGACCATCTGTATACAGCTGCTCACCCCGTGTTACATTAAATTTGTGAGGAAAACTTTTTCTCTCATGCCTCCATGGTGATCAGAGAATAAAAATACTGAGAAAATTCTTGATGAATTGAAGTCATAGGAGTCCACATTTGATAACAGCAAAACTATAGCAAAACATCTGTTTAAAAACCCTCATGCAGCTTGTTAAGTATAAACCAAGTCTCATTTATCCAGTCGTAGGCTCAGAACTTCTCAAACAGACAGACCTTTCTGACAGGTAACTGAACTAAAAGCGAAACTTATCCATGCTCCAGTGGCAAAAACAGCATTGCACTAAACACAGGAGCTGCTGGTCTACCACTGCCTCCATCAGTTTGTTTGTTTCTATCATTGTGTGACTTTAGTGAATCTGAACTAATCCTTAAAACAGTGAAGTCACACAATAACACAAACTAACCAATCGAGGCAGCAGTAGACCAGCAGCTCCTGTGTTCAGCAAGGTAAAATGACTGTTTTTATCAATGAAGTCTGGCTTTGAAGAGAGCATCGATTAGTGTCACTTTAAGTTCAGTTTTACAAAGAAACGTTTCATGTGTTTGGGAAGTACTCAGCGTATGACTGAATAAATGAGGCTTTAAGGCGTGAGTTGGTTGAGAATTTGTAAACAGATGTTTTGATATAGTTTCGCTGTTGTTAAACGTGGACCCCTATGACTTCAATTTGTTAAGAATTTTCTCAATTTTTAGATTCTTCGTTGAGAGGACAAAAAAATTCTCTCAACAAATTCAACCGTACACAGGGCGAGTAATGGATAAACAAATGATTATTTGGTGGGTGTACTAAGCCATTAAAAGTCTTATGGTCAAGTTGGCAACACACACCAGCGGCATCCTGAGGTATGTTGTCAGTGCTGTTGTGTTATTTCTCGCCATCGGTTTGGTCGAGATTCTAGGAGAGCAGCAGTTTCATCACACATGTTGTCTTCTGTCTGTGCGACGTGAGCTGCAGATGTAACTATCAACTACCAGAGGCCATATTAGGATTGTTTGATGTCTCTCCAAAAGTGTGTGTGTTTATATGTGTGTGTGTGTGTGTGCGTGCACAGCGTCTGCAACATGAATGAGTCTGGGGTCTGTCTGTGCACATTATTGTGTGTGTGTGTATTTTTAGCTCCTATATTTTAAGTGTTAGATAATGGTCCCTGAAGGAGTATCCTACTTCCACTGGAACAGAGTCCAAGATTTTAGATGGATCACAGCCGTGTGTGTGTGTGTGTGTGTGTGTGTGTGTGTGTGTGTGTGTGTGTGTGTGTGTGTGTGTGTGTGTCTCCTCTCCCCGAGGCGAGCTGCGTTACAGTCAGTTGGTCCATAAAAGGCTCTGATATGTTGCAGGAAGTCAGCAGTGACTGTGAGCTGTTAAATTGTTCACACACTCACAGTAAGAACTTCTGAATGTTAACACAACTCTCACAAACCTGCAGAGACTCTTTGAGTTCACTTTTAGAACAACAACACATAAAATCTGGGCTTCATTTTCACGTGAGGTCTGACGGCAGTAGTAAACCCATAATAATATAGTCGTTTACAGCGCTGGGGTCTACAGGACTGACATCGCCAGACCAATTCCTTAATGTGAGGTAGTCTTGAACCTCTCCGTTCATTTTTGATTTCCAAGGAGTGTTATCAAAATGCCTCTGGACGCAATTGGATAGACCTACAACGCAATGTGACGTAGCGCTGAGCGATGGACAAATATAAACAGACTGCAGTGTGCAGAGATGAGCTATGATGATGTAGCATCAATATGTCTGTGAGTGTTTCTGCTTTTGTCTGCAGAAATTGAAAATATTACATTTCACATCAGCTGCAGCCATCTTGGTTGTTTTCAAAACACCTAGAAGGCACTCCTCCTTACTAAGCTAGGTTAATGCTTGCTGTAGTGCCCCCGTGTGAGGGTGCGCAAGCTAAAAATGACATCAGTGTGTATTTTGTGTAACGTGTAAAGGCTCCACAAGTTATCAGTCATCGTGTCAAACCTGCCCCATTTAAAGTAAATGGTTGTGATCGGCCTGAAGCGAGTCTGCTGTCACTGTGACCAGTCTGAATGCTAAAGTAGTAACAGCAATTCTTTTGTCCCCATTTTACTGGTAAAAAACTGCACATGTGATTTATCATACTGAACATTAGCATGCTGTCTAACTAACACTGAAAGGTAGCATGAGCCTGAGTACAAAATTTAGACCGATAAAACGCAGAGAAGTGGACCCCCTCTGGCGCCACCCTCAGGACAAACTCTACCTTTTTTCTCTACTAGTTGTAAACAACAGTCTCAAAGGACTGCCAGGGCAGCTGTAGAGTTTTGTAGATTGTCTAGAGTTGCCACAGTAACAAGACTAGTTCATATCATAGATCGTGTTAGTGTCAGAGGATCTGGCTGTTCGCTGTTACAGTGATAAGAACAGTAACTGTGTTTGTACATGAGCGGTTGTGTGTTAGTGTGATAACATTATGACTAATGGTCTATAATGGGTTCAGGCCTCGGGGAGGGTGACATCACCAGGAACTGACACGCTAAACATCATTACTGCTCCTGACCTCATTAACAACCAATCAACACCCTCTGTGTGTGTGTGTCTGTGTGTGTGGTAACAGTAGTGTATCAGAGTATCTGGTGGTTGTCCGCCCTGTGAACAGGCTCCACGTGTTGTCAGGAGGTCACGAGTTGATTTTAAGATCATTAAGTGTAGTTGCCGTTCCCGGCAGAACTTCTGAAAGTACAAAACACATAAACCACAGTCACATTAGTACAGTTCTTATACAGTGAGGGTAATGTACAACCACTGGGACACTGATTCTAGAGAGACGAGAGGGACAGTTTCAGAACTGTCTACATGGATCACAACCAGCATCAGAAAATCTGCCTTTGTGGTTTGGATGAATCGACCCTTTAATAACTGTTGAGCATTTAGGTCGTGCTGCAGGGCTGATAATAAGTCTTCTCTTCATGCTGCCTTTGCATTTTTACACAGGACCAAATGACGGCGGCATCGCCCTGCTCCAGTGTTTGATTTTAGGCAGCATGCTGGCATTCTGGAGGCAAACAAGGCGTGACACTTTGGCCTCTAGTGTGACATATAACATATATGTTGGCAGCACCTTTTAAACAAGAACTATGGTGAAACGTGGCAAAAACAATCATTTAATGTCCCTGTTCAGGCCCTGACACCCCAAGCTGTTGACGGTTGATGGTTGGTCAGTGTTGGGCCGTCAATGAGTGTCTGTCGCCCTAGTCGTACCATTGTCTGTCATCAGCCCCCATCGTCTTTTTTTGGGCCTTTCAGTGAGTGTAATCACTCTGATTGTGAGTTCAGCTCAGCGCATGAGAGGAGAAATAGAAGTGAGGAAAGTAAACAAAGAGCTAAAGTCAAGAGGAAGTGAGACCAAAGCAAACTTGCTACATAACAAAATATTATTTTTCTTTATCCATGGAGCTCTTTAGCAGAGACATGTCCTGATGGTTTGTGTCATTGTTCACTGGCGCACAGTAAATATGCTCTGTTCTGTCATCATTGGATTGTGTTGTTAATGTGCTAACAGGCTAACTAGCATTAAGACGGTCTTCTGGTTCCCCTTTTTTAATGACTAATACAGACGACAGCCATCAGCTGGATGGAGTTATATCCTCTCAGACAGACGCCGAACTTACATGATGGTTGACCGACAGCTGTAGTTTTTGCAGTGTGTTCTTGTGCAACTTTTTGGTTGAGACACTGAGGTCAAGCGATGCAGCAGGGGGCCTTCATCACCATTAGTTCTCTAAAGTCTCCTCGGAGGGTAAGGAGCTCGTGGACCTTGTTCTTTCCCCAATTTGTGGACATTTTCAGTTGCTGTTCTTCTTCAAGTCAGCAGCTTACTACTGTGAGCTACTTTTTGAATCTCTAATCTCTGATCTCGGTGAGTCGCACACATAACACGTCATTAAAATGCCACACCCATGACTGCCAGCTGTCGCTTTTAACACAGCTGTGGATTCAACGCTGTGACTGCCTCCACTGCCGACTTGAAGTTGAAACAAAGCTGTCCCCTATTTTGTGATATTACCTTCTATAAAGGTACAACAAGGTGGAATAACAGCGTGAAGTTCCTGTCTTGAACAGGCAGTGTGAAAGGAGCTTTGGTCTCTCCAGCGACAGCAGAAACTGAGAACAGAGGTGTGAATGTGAAGCAGGTTGTATCCCTGCAGATAGAAAGTTTTTAAAACAGGAGATTAAATCACTGCTCAGATCTGATCGGATGGTTTTCGTGTAAAGTTTCTTCTCAGCTACAACTTTGAGTTTATTTTTCTATTTTTTTATGCGAGTCCTGTTACTGCAGTGAGATAGAAGAAAGGAAAGCATTTTGCAATGAATCTTGTTTCCAAGGCTACTGCTCAAATTAAGTTAAGGTAAGATTATTAATCATGGGCACCCAGTAGCTCAGTGGGTAGAGTGGGCGTCCTGTGTACAAAGGCAGTGTCCTTGCTGTGGTCGCCGCTGGTTCAATTTCAGCCTACAGCCCTTTGCTGCACGTCATCCTCTCTCTCCTCCTTTCATGTTTAAGTCTGTCCTGTCAAAGTGAGGCAAAGCCAAAAAAGTGGAAACATTTTTGTTTTACTGGAGTAAAAAATAAAATAAAACTAAAAATAAAACAAATTTAGTTAAAAGCTATACACTACAAGCCCCAGTACATCAAATGTGCGAATATAAATATGAGCAGAAATAATTAGTCCATTAGTGAATAGACAGAAAAAGGCAGAGCTGCTTCAACAGGCTGTCAGCGATCTGCTGCCATATTTGTTTATGTAAAACTAGATATTCAAATAACAAACAATATTTTCTATACATTTATTTGTCTGTATTCTCTTAGATATATTTAATTCTCTTCATTATCCTCACCGTGTGACCTCAGTGGTGGCACTTTGCTCCATCTGCAGATCTCAGGACAGAACAAACACTGAGAACTCGTCTCACACACACACACAGATGATATCTGTTAACTGTAGCGTAGTGAGAGAGGTGAATGCTCTGTGTGTGTGTGTGTGTGTGTGTGTGTGTGTGTGTGTGTGTGCGCGTGCGTGCGCGTGCATGCGTGTGTTTGTCAAGGTGTAGCTGTGGCATCTGCAGCACCAGGCAGTAACCATGGTAACAAAGAGACGGTTTACACTGGAAAAAGCTGTGTTGGATAACAGTGAAAGTCTGTATCATTATTATTAATAAATAAAGTGCAGTTACCTTTCAGCTGTCAACAGACGTCACCAGCAGAAAAACACATTCTGTGTCACACACTAAATGTACAGTTTGTGTCGCAGATGGCATCATCTAGAGCCAGTAGGCCTGTTTAGCCTGAGAGCATGCCGACATCGCGGGATCAAAAGAGGCGTGATGGGCGTGACATGTAACATAACAGCGCCAACCTCTAGTGTGACGTATATTATATGTGTCAGCAGCATTTTATAATTCATTTATCATATCTGTTACATGATGGCTGATCTCGTCCTCTGCTCAAAGGTCCTGGACCTCATTGTTTTCACTGTTTCTTGAAGTTTTCAGCCGCTGTTCTTCTTTGAGTTAGCCGCTAACTGCTATCAGCTTCTTTTTAAATCTCCTGCAGTGGGTCACACTCCTAACACGTCATCAAAATGTCACACCCATCCCATCCTGCCAGCTGTCCCTTTTACACAGCCGTTTACACACCTCTGTCCACGATCGTACCTTTTATACAGAAGGGCAAGGCAAAGTGATAGCTTAAAATTCCCGTCTTGAAGGAGCAGTGTAAAAGAAGCTACTGTAACACAGCACAACTGAACGTTTACATGTTCAAGCCTCTCTGTTGTTGACTGTAGTCTGTGAGCTTCTTAGTGTTGTAACAATAATTATTCTTTATCTGTGTCTTAAACTATGCTGCGTTTGGTTTTTGAATTTGAGGGGTTTGGTCGTGGAAAGTCCTTGAATTTGGTGTTAAGAAGGTGTGGGAACCCTGAGGCGTCAAAGAGGCTCAGCGTGGGCAGGTGTGGTTTGTTGTACTTATGTGTCATGCAGCATTGGACTGTAGTGAACTGTGACGATGTGGAAAGAACCTAAACTCCACGTGTCACCACTAGTTAGCAGGACAAGACAGATTATTTGCTTCTGTTCAGTTTCTCTTTAACAAACTGCAGGATGATCATGAATGTTACCTCCAGAGGGGATACATGTCTGTTTTCCCTCTGACTGATTTCTACGTCTAGGTTTCTACTTTGAGCGAGCTGCTGGGAATACTTTGTGAAAAAGACGACATGAAGAGCCACAGCTCTCACGCAGGTTTTAAAAATATCCTCCAAAACCTTTTAATAACCATCAGAGGAGGAGACACAGAAACAAGATGCTGCAGGCTCAAAGTGTTCAGATGGCAGAGAGACATTTAGATAGGAGGAAGAAAAGGATGAAGAGGAGGAGGAGGAGGAGGAGGAGGAGGAGGAGGGGGCGTTCAGCAGCTTGTAAAATGACTTGACCTAGAAGATAAAACTAGAGAGATAAAACTATTTGCCCTCCATATTATCTTCCCCTCTCTGTGTGCGCCCCACAGAGGCAGCACGTCACTCAGGATTATCCGAGTCAAACAAACAAGTCATTACCTCAGCTCTCTGTTCACACTTCTCGAGACCATCTCACTGAACCTGGCACGATAAAAATACCTGCAGGTGCTCGTTATCACCTCGCTCCTTCTGCTGGGTCAGAATTAAATTTCACACCAACCCACTGCAATTTATTTTCCTTCGTACCGCCAGGTATACCTACTGATATTATTTATTTTATTTGCCACCTGCTCAATAACCTGCACTGTATCGAGCAGCTGATTAATTTTGACTGGAAGGAAATACAGATTGATGAGTAAATATCTGATGAAACATTTACTTTAGGGAACATTTTCTGGATGTTTGGATGTGAGGGTTGTTAGCTGAAGAGGCTCACAGTGTGAAAAACATTCACATCGTGCAGACTTCCTGTGTTGTGCTCTTCACGACAGGAGATGGACTCACTGTAGAGAGGCTGTAGCTCCCCCATGTGGTCACTCAGGGAAACTACACAGATACGGTGTTCAGCTTCATTTAGCTATAAAAGGCAGATTTATGAGTGTAGAAAATAGGACACTGAGGAGGTGAATGATTCATCCTTCAGCTGTATGTGTAGGTGTGTGTGTGTGTGAGTGTGAGTGCATTGTGTGTCATGGCAGAATAGTTTACCTAATAACAAAGGATATATCAAACCTTTTTTCACCTTCAGTAAGAGTTAACAGACATTACCATGTCAAACCTTCCATGTTTCATCCCTGTCAGTAATTCAGGTACCTCTCCACATCTGTCTGCCAATACACCAGATGTTGTGGTGGTTAATAAAGCGTCCAAAGAGCTGTCAGTTTTAGAGGTAACCTGCACCTTTGACTCATACTTGAAGGAGATCTTTATGACCAAGGTTATCAAATAAAAAACACTTCAGATTTGGCAGTAATAATAATAATAAACCTCATTCATATAGCACCTGACAGACCAGAAGTGCAGCTCAGAGTGCTTAAAACTAAGGAAATTACACATGCTTCATGTGATGTTAGACATAGAATTAACATAAGACAGGGATACAATGCCATAATCCATGCAAATAAGGTGGAAAAGAAAAATCCAATCAAGATGAAAATATAATACATATAATGCATAACATAAGACAGATAATCCCACTAAGTGTGAAGCAAAGTGCAAAATATTGTTTCAGGCCTGATTTTTTTTGTTGGTTTTTAGCTGGACTGACTTGAAGTTGAGTATTTTTACACTGTAGCTGTAGTGTTGGTACTTTTACTTGATTAATGTTTATGAATGGTGACGTGATGTCACCCTGTTGGATGATTTTTTTTTGGTTGTTTTTTAGAAGAAAGATTTTAGGAGTGCAGGTAATAGTGTCCTAACCCATACCGGGCAAGGTACTCAGTGTCCCAGTTTGCCACGTCATCAAGGTCTTCTTGAATCACTTTTAGTCTGGCTCCTCCCCCTGTGCCACTTTGCCTTGGGAGACCCTACCAGAGACTATTAGCCCCGGACAGCACAGCCCCCAGAATCAAGGGGTCATGTAAACCACTCCACCATGTTAAGGCCAAAATGAGTTTCCTCCCTGGAGTGTCTGGGCTCAGCCTTAGAGATAGGGTAAGCTCAGACATCCGGAGGGAGCTCGGAGTAGAGCCACTGCTCCTCTTCACTGAAAGGTTGAGGTGGTTCAACATCTGATCAGGATCCTCCTGGGCGCCTCCTGTTAGAGGTGCTCCAGGCACGTCCCACAGGTAGGAGGCCCCGGGGCAGACCCAGAACACACTGGATGGATTATATATCTCATCATCCTCCAGGAGGAGCTAGAAAGCGTTGCTGGGGAGAGGGACGTCTGGGGTGCTTTGCTTGGCCTGCTGCTCCAGCGACCCGGCCCTGGATAAGCTGATAAAAATATATGGATGGATGTTTATAAAATGATTCAATGAACAAAAACTGGAGCGATGAACTCCCTCCACATGAGCGCTCCTGTAACAAAGCCACTGAGCTGCATGAGTGCGTGTGAATGTTGTGCTTACGTAAGCTTTCTGCATCTTTTATAGCAGAAAGGCTTTTTCTGTGTCACTGAGTGTCTGAGTGCAGATGTGGACCAACAGTAAGTCACTTACACTCTCTGTTGTTCTGTATCCAGCTGCTGCTCACAGCAGACACGCCTCTCTGTACAATAATACAGTTCAACAGCAGCAGAATGCACCCTCCTTAGCGATCGTTAAACTGACATTTTAGTATCTAAACACTTTAAATAAACCACTTTGAGGATTCAGGAGATATATTTGGATGGTTTAAATGTGACGTTTCCCCAGCATACTGATCAGAGAGTCAGCCTGATGATACTGAAGGTTATTTACTGAAATGATCCCCATTTATAAAAACATCAGGCTGTGAATATGAACTCAGATACTTTGCAGGGGTCTGTGTGTGTTTGTGTTTGTGTTTCTGTGGCTGTAATTTAAGCGGCTCTTTTCTGATGTGAACCTCCGGGATTTTAATTGACTGGTGAAACTCTTTTCCTCCTCAGAAGTCAGAGAATTGTCGCTGCCTGATCCGTCTTCTATGTTTCAGAGATGATGTTGTGGTTCCTCTGACCCTGGCTGTGTTACTGTGTAAATGTAAATATGTCGCAGCTTAGTCTAACGTGGCCTCTTGTCTTCCTCCTCTTCCTCTCATTTGCTGCAGTGTTCCTGCGGAGCCACAAGAGTCTGGAGTCTGTCGACCCTCAGTTCACCATGAGGAGAAAGATGGAGCAGCTGCGAGAGGAGCTGGAGCTGATGGAGCAACTGCGAGACGTGAGACACACTTACCTGACTGTTTGCTCATCATCAGTGTGTTTGGGATTAAAGGAATATTCTGTACTTTTTGGTGGTTCTGTCCATCAGCTCAGTCAGTCATGAAAATAATTTATGCACCATGTGAAACGTTAAAATCACAAAACAGTGAAAAACATTAATTTATTATAAACTAACTGGGACGCAGCAGTTCTCAAGAATCATCTCCCTGGTTTGTCTTTAACCAGTTGTTTCCTCCTCAGAGCATCGAGAGCAGACTGAAGGTCGTCCTTCCTGAGGACCTCGGATCGTCTCTGATGGATGGCGTTGTGCTCTGCCATCTGGCCAATCACATTCGCCCGCGATCTGTCGGCAGCATCCACGTCCCCTCGCCTGCAGTGGTACGTCTCAGTCCTGACCTCTGACATGATGCTCTGAAACCTAAGTGTTTACAATATAACTTCTGCTTTTAATTCTGAGCTCAACTTTTCTCTGATAGCGTCTTCAAAAAAAGTTGCTCCTAGAATATTATTAAAAAAAAAAGAAAACCCTGACTGTATTAAATGTGTCTCTGTGTGACTTCCAGCCCAAACTCAGCATGGCAAAGTGTCGGAGAAATGTGGAGAACTTCCTGGACGCCTGCAGAAAGATCGGTGTACCAGAGGTAAGGCATTTACACAGTAACTACAGCCCTCACCCTGTTAGTGCTCCGACTGCAGGACACTCGTCTCTCTGAACTGGGGGTTGATTTCAAGTTTCTGCTCATCTCTTCTGCACGAGTTTCAGCTTTTCCATTCTGAAGAGTTGTTAATATTAAATTGATTATTGCAGTTTGAATAGTTGGATTAACAACTGCTGAACCAAAAGTGATTTGATTCAATCATTTCCTGTAGAGCAGAGGTGTTCAGTCTGAGGTGCCCTCCCCAGCAGGGACAGTTAAAGGAGGGGTTCAACAGGAGGTTATGGTGTGTGTCCCAAGTGGCATTTATGCACACGAGGGGTCACACCGCTTCCCAACAGTCGCAGACTTTGAAAACCACTGTTGTAAAGGACAGATGTATTAAAATGGAGGAGTTAATAAGTGATGAATCGATGCAGCTGTTCAGTCGTCACACACTGGTCTGAACCCAGTTTGTTGTTTACTGCCAGTTTATAGCTCTATGAAAGTGGTGGTTCTCCAGCGTAACCAGTATAACTGATAAACAAACTGGGCAGCCCCGCTGCTGCTGAAGGACATTTTGAAACCTCTAAGCTGAAACCACCCCCAGTTCATCAGAGAAACTTCCCCCAAAATGCAACAGTTAACTTGGTCATCAACATGTTTTGGCTTCAGTTGACTGATTGTTGAGCCGATGAACACAAAATATGAAAATAACTGTGAAGGTGTCCTGCAAAAAAACTTTCTCTGGGTCTGAGGTATAAAACATATTGAACATAAATGATGGTGCAACATTTCTGATTTCTGTGTGCCAGTGAGGTGAACAGCGAAATTGAGGATTTTTGCAGGACACTGATGGCGACACTAAACTGTAAACCAGATCTGGGAGGAAGGCTGATGATTCCATGTTTTAACAGCAGACGTTCTCCAGCTTTTTGTCCTCTGATTCTCCAGAAACCAACACTTCATATTATATTTATATTCATCGCTAATTTACAGGACTTTTAAAAGTAGCCTAATTTAAAATCAGAATGTAAAGTGGAGAACAATAGCTGCATACAAATCTGCTGCTACTGAAGGTCTGTCTGTGTCTCTAAATTAAAACTTGAGAATCTCTCAGCGTTCTCCCAGGACTGGTTTAATGTTCCGACGTGCCTCCTTTTTGTTCTCATCGCTTTTAAACGAGGTGGTTAATGTCGACATTTAACGCTGAATCATCACCACTGTCATCGCTGCCTGTGGCTTCAGCTTCCTCCATCATGATAGGAGTCCATCCAAGTCTGAAATAGAGCTGTGTGTGTGTGTGTGTGTGTGTGTGTGTGTGTGTGTGTGTGTGTGTGTGTGTGTGTGTGTGTGTGTGTGTGTGTGTGTGAAACTGCAGATATGAAAGTTTAGATTTTACTCTTTTGAAAACTGATCTGCGCCTGTGCGTAACGCAGGAGGTGTGTTTGCATGCAGACTGTGTAAAAGGAGAACATGGTGACTCAGTGCAGGTGTAGCAGCCAGGTGCAGACCATGTGATCTGACTGGTGGATTCTGGGAAATGTTGCAGCAGAACATAGAAAATAAAGACTAGTCTCAAAGGAACAGTTAGACATTTTCAGAAATACACTTAATCCCTTTCTTGCAGGGTTAGATGTTCAGATCGAACCCACTCTAATATCTGTAGCTGAGTATGAAGATACTGCCAGTAGTTCTTAGTATGCCTAGCTTAGCTTAGCTTAGCATAAAGACTAGAAACAGATGAAAACAGCTATCATGGCTCTGTCCAAAGGTAACAAAAGCCGCCAAGGATGCAGATCTTGATGCTAGCAGCAAATATTCAATCAAGAACTTGAAGTGAATCAAAGTGGAGAAGGATGTGAACAGCAGTTTCATGCTCGATCTTGTTTGTCTAATCCAAACTAAAACCAGAGTGCAAGAACAGTGAGAAAGCAGCCTAATTTCAAGCTACAAAAACCCATTTAGCATTGTTAACTGTGGTAGCACCACTAGCCATGCTAACCGTGCTAACAAAGCTAACATAGCTAGCAATGCGAAAGGGGGTTTACAGCTCCAAATTAAGCTCTTTATTCACCAGGAGACCTGGGGGGAGACTGAAAGGTGGGCACAATGTTTCCACAGCGACTCTGTGGTGAGAGCTAGCTAGCGGCACCGCTCATTTGCAAATAACCCCGGGAAACCCCCCCCCCCCGCCACTATAGGTTAGGACGGTGTTACCAGCAATAAAACAAAATAGAGCGGCGGCAGCTAACATTAGCTATTTGTTGTGGCATGAATACCCTAAAAGTTTGTTGTAGTACAGCTTAGTGATGACGCTACTGTGAAACTGAAGGATAGCAAAAGCCGTTTTTACACAGATCACACTATAGAGCTGCTACGACACAGAGACAAACAGCTGCTCCAGTGTGTGATTTTAGGCAGCATGCCGGCATCTAGGAAGCAGAAGAGTCATGATGGGCTTGACATGTAACACAACAGCGTCAGCCTGTAGCGTGACGTATAACATATGTTTTGGCACGGCTTTATGAACAATAACAATGGCATTAACATGGCAGAGACAATCATTCAGTGTCCTCTGCTCAGAGGGTAAGGAGCTCCTGAAGCTTATTGTCTCGCCAACGTTTGGACATTTTCAGTTGCTGTTCTCCTTCTTTGAGATAGCTGCTAACTGCTATCAGTTGCCAACTTAAAGGCGAGACATATACCTTTTATACAGAACGGTTAGGTAGAATAGAAATTTCCATAGTAAAGAGGCATTGTAGATGGGGTCCAAGCCGACATGTATAACTGGTAAAAAATATTCTTTGGGGTTAACCGAATAATGGTTACTTCCCCATAGTGATACCTCACTCGGTTATCAGAGAACCAGGGTTACCTTGATAACCTAAAGACATCCTTACAGCTGATGGGACACCAGTTAGAGAGGAGGGCAGTTTAGTCAGGCTGACTGTTGGTCATTTATGATATGATTGTGTTCATATGATCTGTTAACCAGGACGGGGAATGTTGGCTATCTAATGTCACATCACTGAGACTTAAAATTTGAGTATGATATTCATAGTCAGGATCATTTGGTACGTTTGCAGCTGTACATGTGAGTATTTTATTTTATTTGTTTGTATTTTATATTTTTTATGTTTCATCTTAAACACCATGTTAATATGGAACTTTGTGTACTTTTTTTCTTACATCTAGAAAAAAGGTCTGTTTTTGAGATAAAAACAAAGAAAGGTTCAAACACTTTAAGTCTTCGTGTTCTGAGTTGTTGATTTGAACTGACTGGTTGACCTTTGACCTCCATCTCTGCTGCTGCTTGCTGACTGTCTCCTGCCTCTGTGTGGACGTTTGCTAACTCTTCGGCTACCTGCCGCCTGAATGCTTTTAACTGACAACGCTTCTGCAAGCTAACGTGCTAAAAGCTTCTCCGAGCTAACGTGCTAACAGTAGCTTCTGTGCTAACGTGCTGTCCCGCTGCACTGGCTCTCCCATCAGCCTCTTCACTCCTCCATCACGGCCTGCTTACTGGGAGAGAGGTCTGAACTTTACGCCGTCCTCTCAGTAAGCATCCGCCACTCGTTGCCATGGTAACCCCCTGCCTGCTCCCACCTCATCCCACCAGCTCACGCTCTGTGACCTTTGACCTCTGTGTCCATTGGTTAACCTCCTGCCTTTTCTTTCTCTTTTTTACTTTCCCGCTGGATCGCACCACGTCTTCCTCCTCCTCCTCCTCCTCCTCCTCCTCCTCTTCCTCCTCTTCTTCTCCTCTTTGTCGAATCTTTTCGTTTTATTTTGTTTTTTCACTTCTCATATTTTTGTTTTCATTTCAAACTGCATCTCAACTTTTGGTTTTGGTCCAACGGTTCCTTTCTATCCCGTCCTCTTCTTCACATCCTCCTCCTCCTCCTCTTTTTTTTCCCCTCATACCTTCATTTCTTGTCTTCCTTTCTCATTTTTTTTCCCTTGTTTCCTCAATTTTCCTCTTCATGTCTAATCTCCTTGTTCTTTCCTCTTCCTTCCCCTGGTTTTTGTTTTTCATTGGAGAATATTTCACCTCTTTTCTTCTCTTTTTTCCTCCTCTCCCTTAATTTGATATAAACTTCACCTCCTCTCCATTGCTGAAACTTTTTTAACTCCTGCAACGTCTTCACCTCCAACTTTCTTCTTTCTTCTCTTCTTCTTTTGCTCATCCCCTTGTTTCCTCCTCACGTCTTTGTTCCATTGTCATGTCCTCTTTCTTCCCCCTTATCCTGACCTCATCTCCTTCATCCCCTATTGCCTTGTTTCCCTGTTTCTCATTCCCTGCCTCTTCCCCTTTCCTCCTCCCTTGTTTCCTTTTTTCCCTCCTTCCTTTCCTCCTTCCTTGTTTCCATTCTTCTTTTACTCATCCCCTTGTTTCCTCCTCATGTCTGTGTTCCATCTTCATTTCCTCTTTTTTCCCCCTTATCCTTGCCTCATCTCCTTCATCCCTTATTGCCTTGTTTCCCCCTCTTTCTCATTCCCTGGCTCTTTCCCTTTCCTCCTCCCTTGTTTCCTTCCTTCCTTCCTTGTTATATTCCCACCTCCTGCCCTTTTCCGTCCCTCTTTCCCTCCCTTCATTTTTTTCTTCCTAATGGGGGCGCCAGTCTTCCCTCTGTTCGCCCTATGACATCATCCAGTGCCGCCTGCAGCCGGTTCGCGCCACAGTTCAGGCGCTGGTTGCCTTGGATACAACCTCTGCGGACAGGAAACAGGAAGCGGCGACTCCAAACCCCGCCTCCTCAGGGGTGTCAGAGACTCCCTCATTGGTTTCTGTTACCACCCAAACCCCGCCCCCCGCCTGGCAAATCTGGGACATTATTGGCTCGAGCCTGCTTCACATCCTCTGCCTAGTTCTGCTGTTCGTGGCCTATAGTTGGAGTGAGCTAACGTAACCATGACAACTGCCTCTTGCAGTCACCTGCCAGCCCCGCCCTCTTCCTGCCCAGGCTATGACTCCTTTTGTTTTTTGGCTGCGTTTATGTCACATGGGAAAAATCAGCGTCCAAAATAAACATCTTATCTGGAAATGGTCATTTCTGTGAGCGTCGACTGTACGTCAAGAAGAATGAGTGTGAAAGAGCAACTAGTTGAGCGTAGAAATATCTCATACTCTTCTCAGACAGAATATTTTGTCAGTAGTTGTGCTGCGTTATCCTCAAATCATTAAGATCAATGGATAAAGGGAGCGACTACTCATTTTGAAAATTGTGTGGAGACATAACTGCAGTAATAAACTTACAGCTGTAGTTTACAACCATGTCAGTGAAAACATGGACGCTTCACACACAGACGATCTATCAAATGTGTTCAGTTTTAAGATTCAAGAGTCACAAGTTCAGTATCTGACCAAATGTCTCCCTTTGTGTTCCTGAGATATGACGTTGAGTAATGGCCAGCTGACCTGAAGCTGACCTTTGATCTTCATTGTTCACCATCAGTTCATTGCTGAGACGTTTTGCTAAACTTAAATAAATTCCCTCAAGGCGTTCCTGCTGTACCGTGTTCACAAGGATTAAATGGACGCAAGGTCACATTGCCTTTTGATGTTTGACCACCACATTCTAATCAGTTCATCGTTGAGTCCAAGTGGACGTTTTTGTCAAAGTTGAAGAAATTCTCCTAAGGCCTTTTTAAAATATCACCTGTCCCGCCAAACGACCTAGATCTTATTTCATTGTACCATTGCCTGCAGCTCATTCTCTCAACCCCTCCTCGCCCCGCTGTCTCTCTCTGTTTATCAGACCACAAATGAGACAAGACTTAGCTGCTAGCCGCCCCACAGTCCCTCCGCCCCACTCTGCGCCACTGTGGATTGGGAGAAGAGCAGGCAGCAGCTCTAGAGACAGACTTTCAGTCAGTGGCTGTAGTGGCTCAAATTCAGCCAGTGCAAACCTCCCAGCACTGGGTGTCAGAGTGGGATGGTGGGCCTCTCCTCCCGGGGAGGTGGTCTGTTTCAAGGCTCTAGCTTACGTTAGCTACATAAACGTGAACTTGACGCTGCAGCCATGAGCCTTTGGCTCTTTTTAGCAGAAGACTAAACTATTAGCGACATCTTCTCTACAACTCTGAAATGCTACGCGAATATTTACATGTGTTTTTGTTTGTTTATTGTCAGACTCTGTCTTCCTTTTTGGGGGTTGCTTTGCGGTGTAGGCAGTTGTTGACAATGCTGAAATAGCAACTTTCTCTGCAGGATTCTCCTCCACTGAATCAAGCTTTCACCATCTGAAGGAACGTTCACACACGTCTGCATCTGTCAAACAACCAAGAGTAACGCCCTCTTTCTGAAATGACCTGTGATTAACAAAAGTCTTCCATCATAAGCTAGATTTTATAAAGCCTAAAAACAAAGCCAAGAGGAAGTGCAGAGTTTTCTCACAGACCACAGAGGTTATTAAGAGAGTTTTTCCCCCAGTGATGCCAAAATTAAACTACCGACCCCAGCTTTAACATTTCTGATAAACACAAACTCTTCTGCTGATCCCATGTGACATGAATGCAGCGTCAGCATGACCTTCCCTCTACTCACCTTCTACTCTTTGATTTTCTCTTCTCGTCCCCTACTTTTGGGAGAAATCAGCTCACAAGTGTTTCTGTGTCTGCAATAAAGTGACAGTGAAAGTCGTGACAGGAGCAGGACGTGTGGAGCAGCAGGTTACTTAAAGTCACTGATGTCTTATCAGCGTGCTGTTCAGCAGGATAATCTGATCTGTGCGGGACTCAGAGATGAAGGCGGAGCCATGAAAACTCTTCGGTCCATCACGGATTTTAGCACCACGTTGGAAGAACGATAAGAAAATCAAAAATTGGCACTTCATTTCCACGGCAAAACAAATTCAGAGGTTGTGTTAGAATTTTTTTTTTTACATTTTTGTAGATTAGAGGTCCAGTGTGTAGGATTTGCAGGGATATATTGGCAGAAATGGAATATAATATTAATGTTTTCTTCAGTGTATAAGTACCTGAAAATAAGAATCATATTGTTTTGGTTATCTTTAAATGAGCTGCTTATATCTACATATATATCAACAAATGTGATAAATAAGTGGTACGGATGCTACGTATCGCCACAGCTGTGCGTAAAGACAAGGTGAGGGGCACAAGTATCGATATGCACACAGATGTTTAAGGTGTATCTACATCCGTTTGGTGTGCTGTGGGTGTGAAGTGTGGGAATGAGCCACGATGATCGAGATGTATAAAACAGAATCAGGCGTACACACGGCTTCATAAATTGGACGAAAAAAATGCGTATGCACATTTCTGTCTTTGTGCATACACACTGTTTTAGTCATGAATCTACAGAGTTTTATGCGTCTGGCCTCTGGTCTGTTTGTTTTGGAGAGGAAGAGACCTCTGTGGATAATTCAGCTCCCGGTAAAAAACCTCATGAACACTGAAGGAATTCTAACCAGGAGAAGTTTCACCTGGTTGCAATCTGCAATCCTCACTGATAGACGTCATTAAATCCCCCTAAATCTGACCCACTGGACCTTTCAAGCTTTTAGTTTCAGAGAGACGACAGCAGACAAGTTAAAGTTGTATAAAATGAACTGAACAATAAGCACATGATTCCCGAGTGAAGACGTTCAGTGGCTCCCTGTCACCGAGCTGCACAAACAGTATTTGACCTTTTTTAGTGTGTGATGGGGATAAAGCGGTGAGGAGCAAACGGAAGCCATATGATGATAATTATTGATGATTTGAATCAGTTAGATGTAATTTGGAGTCTTAATTTGAATATGAATTGTTATTTAAAATTATTATTCGATGTTTGGAAACTTAAGAAAAATGTGGACTATTATTTATTCATTTATTTTTGTCCTGCTTTTGTAATGTACAACTCTCTTGTACCCTGATATGCAATGTGACTGTTTCTGAAGGGCTATAGACACTAGACCAGTTCATGAAGTTAGATACTAAAGTTAATCCTCTTAAGCTGTTTATCTTCGAGGGTTTGATACGTAGAGGAGTAGATTATCGCTCAGTTTGTAATGATGAGAGGAATTTAATAACTGAGGAATGGTGCCCACTGCGACTTTGAAAAACCTAGTTTAGCCTGGTGATGTGAGCAGCTGATTGGCTGCTGGATTAATTCACAGAAACGTCTCCACTGGTACTTGAAACAGAAAATGAAAATGCCTTGTATTTATGATAAATAGAGCACTGAATATATGACATAAAGCCGTGTAAGATGAGTGAGTCATGATAATAATGGTAATTTCTGTTATTATGAATGTGATTATTGAACTTAAATCATATTCTGTGAATTAACTCCTGCAGTAAATTTCACTTTCTGTTGTTTCCACATTCTCTGCACAGATTTTTTTTTAACTTTGTGCTGATGTGAATGGATTTAATGTATGAGGAGGATTATTTTTATGACTTGTGTATGATATTTGACTGTTAGAGACTGAGGTAATAAATGCAGTTTAGGGACGCCGTCTGTTTTACAGTCATTGCCGGTGCCGGTCTGAAAGAAACAGTTCAACATTAATGTTTATTCACTTTCTTGCTGAGGGTGCTTTCACACCTGCCCTGTTTGGTTCAGTTCAATCAAACTCAAGTTCATTTGCCCCCTCAGTGTGGTTCATTTGGGCAGGTGTGAACACAGCTATCACACTCAGGTGCACACCAAAACAATCAGAAGGTCTTGATCTGGTTCCAAACGAACTCTGGTGCGGTTGGTTTGTGGTGAGAACGTGTTCCGACCTGGATCTGAAGCAACTGCAGTCACATGACACATTGTTTGGGTTAAACATGAGCATGTTACAGTCCTGGAGGATTATTAATGTGCGCCTCCTCCTGTACTGCCTTAATATGCACATTCAGCACATCCAATGCATCAAAACATTGTTTTCTAGTTGGAGCCGCGCCTCGTTTTCAAACTGTATGCTTTGACTCAAATGAACAATGACAGCAATATAGTCCACGATGAGCAGCGCTAAAATCAACCTGCGTAGTTGTCCCTCCATTGTGACATTAGAAAGTGTCACATTTATCTTGACAGTGTACTCTTCTTCAACGTTTGCTTTACTTCCTGGATTTTTCCCACATGGAAATTCTGACCAATCAAGAGCAGCTTTCTCACACAAGGCATTTGATCTGGTCCGCTTGTAAATGCTGCCGTGAGAACACCAACCAACTCTAGGCAATTATACAACTTTGTAACAACATGAGTCTCTGATTCAGACCAAAGGAGACAACCACAGGTCTGAGAGCAGCCTAAGACTTAGAGGAGGAGATATCACTTCTCAATTCTATCAGACACAAAAAAATGACCCTCATTGAACACAAGGTGGTGCTGTAACAATCAAGATTACATTCTCGAATTATCTTGAGAACAGCTCGGCTTAGAACCTTAATACTTTCACCATTTCAAGTCAATTTTCGACTTAAAACTCTGACAGGATCATCTGCAGACATCGCTGATCTAAACCCATCAAGGAAATTCTGATATGTCAGTTGGTTTTAAGTTATATATTTTTAAACATTTGTCTTTAAGTTCAATTTTACATAAATACTCATAAATCAAAAATGACTTAAGCAGTTGTTAACAAATGTGTATTATTAGTAAAGCAGTAAAAACACAAATCTAGCAGCTGCCAGAAACTTATTTAAATATATGTAGTAAAATATAAAGTCAAGTAGAGAAGCTGAGTAACTCTGTCGAGGTACTGGAATCACAGTGTGGGGCTGTCGCTATTTCCTGGAAGCAGTAAGTGCTAGTGTAGACCTGGTATGTGTTCCTAACTCAGTAGAAAAAGTTTCATGTTTTGACCAGCCTTAGTGAAGAGGAGACAGTGGAAGGTATTCACTGATTGTACATACAGAAACTCAGAAACTCATTTTATTATTCAGCATTGTGTCTAAATCTCCATCTGCTCCTGCGCTCCTTCTCTTTCTCCTCTGACTCTGACTCTCTCAGGACAAACTGTGTCTCCCCCATCACATCCTGGAGGAGAAAGGTCTGGTGAAGCTGGGCATCACGGTGCAGGCTCTGGTGGACGAGGCGTCCTCCAAACAAACCCTCCTGACGTGAGCTTCCTCTGACTGACACCAACATCTAACACACACCTGGATCTGAACGCTGACACCAAGCTGCGACTGGCCTCTGTGCTCATTCTGCATCCCTCTCAGTAACACAGTGTTTTATTAGGTTTAAGGATGCACAGTGGTGTTAAGGGAACTAAAGCAGTCAGGAGTGGATTTATTTACTGGTTTATGAGAGGGAACTGGAGTCAGTTTAATGGCGAGCAGATAGACCGGGGGAAGAGCCGCCGTGTTCCAGGTGATCTCTCACCATTAATGATGTTTTGTAAATCACAGGGGACGGGAGTGAAAATGAACCCTGATTTCCTCCATTTCTTCAGGTAAAAACAAGACACACAAACTGAAGGGCATAAATACAACTCCATGATTTCATTTTTATTTTTAAAGACATTGTGACACTGGTGGGCACCAAACTGATGACAGAGTGTTAGAGCCACTGTGGGAGAGTTACAGGAGGCTTTAAAGAATAAAGTGACAACATTTTGAAGGGAAAACAGGTCATAATATTATGAGAATAAAGTAATATTTGGGAGTACAAAAGAGGAATAATAATACAGGATAAAGTCACAGTTTTACAGGAGTAATTGTAATAATTTCAGAATAAAGTAGTATTACAAGATTTGGCTTTGTACTTTTAAAAATCCCACTTTTCTCTTGAAAAAAAGATCTGTATCATCAAATTCTGACGTTGATGTTTTTTTCCTACAAATTTTAACTTTATGCGTACAATGACTGACGATTTTTCTGGAAAAAATGACAATTTTATTCGAAAGTGTATCTGGTAGTAAAAAAAAAAGTAATAATATTAGAAGATGAAGTCATAATTTGACTAGAAGATTTTTAATATTATGAGATTTAGTTGTTGTTCTATTAGAAAAAGTTGTAATATTTGAAAATAAAGTATTACAAGATGTAGCGTTATTCAAAAAATAAGATTTATTGTGAGAAGTATGATTTTTGTTTTTTGAATGAACATTTTTTGATGTAATATAACTTTTTTTTTTTTAATTATGATTTTCTTTTTACCATATAAATTTTTTTTCTCTTAAAAAATGACAATAAAAATCCATTTGTAAGTAGAAAAAATACTAATATAACAATTAAGATAAAGTCAGTAATGAGAAGAATATTTTTGACATTTGCTTGTGGGTTTATAGACAAAGTCAATATTTTTCATCATAAAGTAAAAGGATTACAAGATGTGGCTTTATGCTTGTAAGACTTCTGAGACTTTACTAAGATTTTAAAGTTGTAATATGAAATGGTAATAAAGTAGTAGTATTTGAAGAAGTAACTTCATTATTGAAAAAAAAAAGACATTCCCACTGAAAAGTGAGATTTTTGTTTTAAATCTTCAACTTTTTTTCTTGAAATTCTGAGTTTATTCTCACAATATTACAGATTTCCCTCAAGAAAAAAAATCCGACTTTACTCTAAGATGTATGCTAGAGTAAAAACATAATCAATTTAAAAGATAAAGTCATAATTAGTAATAATTTGACAAGAATATTTGTAAATTAAATTGTCATTTTATCAGACCAAATCATAATATTTTAAGAATAAAGTAGTCTTATGAGATGTGGCGTTATTCCTCTTAAAATAAGACATTCTTCTTTTTGCAACTTTTTTTTTCTTTTGTATTTAGTTCTCACTTTATTCTTTCAATATTACATATTTTTTAATAATAACAGCTTCATTCTTAAATGTATGTGGGACTAAACAATTAAGATAACTTCATAATTTGACAAGAATATTTTAGTTGTAACTTTATTGGATACTGTAATATTTCAAGAATAAATATGTAATATTACAGGATGTTGCTAAAATTAAAATTTGTCCAAATTATGATTTTCCTTGAAAAGTATGTTTGTGATAAAAGTATGACTTTATTCTCAGCCATATTTTTCTGATAAAAAGAAGACTTCATTTTAAAAACCTGGGCTGTTTTCATCAGTAACTGTGGCTCTAACACTCTGCAGAGCAAAAACAGGTGCAGGGACAGTTTAATGATCTGGATATGTAAATTAGATGATGAGTGGGTGGAGCTGAGGGTGTGAACCATTCAGCCTGCCGTCGTAGCATAAACTTTCATGATTTTACAGATTATAGATCTTTTTTTCCACTGAGGTTTCAGGTGACGTGTTCCTGGACTGTGTGAGTAAAACCAAAACGTTTGAGTCTTAACATAGAGGGAGACGACTTTAACCACGCCCTGTATTTAAACATAAAGATATTTATAATATAAAGAGAAGCTGTTTGAGTTGTTGTATACATTCAAAAAGAAATATGCCAAAAATATTTTCTCTAATATATTTTAGGTATAATTGTTTTCTAAACGTTGTACTGACGTTGTGTGGAGCTCTGTGCACGTCCCCGAGGCAGGTCTGAGTGTGTTGACCTGCCGCTGTGGGACACTAATCTGTGTTTATCAAACCAAGTCCAGGTCAGATTTGATTTGCTCTTTTCTCACCTGAAGAAACTCGTGAAGGCGTTTTGAGCATTTCTTCAGCAGTTTGTTTGTTCATGTGCCAAAACACACAGTGTTCATTTAAACCAAGAGCTCCTCTTGTCTGCGTCTGCAAGCCGATACACCCCACATTATTTTGATTTCTGTGTAAATACTGATCAGCTTCCACATTGCGAGACACTTGATAAACACCAGAGCTGTGTATTAGGTTTGTGTATTTCAGGATGAGGCGGCTGCAGAGTCAGCGGGGAGGAGATCTCATGCAGCAACACCTCCAGCTCAGACGGGTCAGATTGGACTTTTTAAAGACTCTTTTTAAAACACAAAAACTCATCACCACTGAGTTTATTCCCTGCAGAGTCAATTTAAAGTGAATATTGTAGCAAAAAGTTCCTCACACCTGCTGAGTGTGTTTCCTGTGAGTGTGTCCAGAGCTGTGAGGATTCAGGTCGGAGCTGCTGCTGTGTGAGATCAGAGATTTTGTGACTCAGGGTCACGTCGGGTTTACTACACTGTTGATGCTTCATTCCACAGCCTGCTACGTCAACAGTATATCTGTGTGTGTGTGTGTGTGTGTGTGTGTGTGTGTGTGTGTGTGTGTGTGTGTGTGTGTGTGTGTGTGTGTGTGTGTGTGGCCTTGTGAATCATGTGGTAGTGCAGACCATGCCCGACACTTTTAAAGGGGCAGTCAGTAACAGCTGACTGTTCTGGGCCTCTGCTGGCAGCTCTCAGCAAAACTGAAACATCACCTTCTCTCGCTGAGCTCCAGCAGCTCAGGATGGTTTATACAGACGTCTCTGGAGCTGGTTTAGGCTTCAGTCAAACAGTCTAAATAATGTCCTGTGTCTTTCCCAAACACTTTTCTTTGACCTGGATGGTAACAGTCATAAGGTGGAGGAAAGATGCGCTGCCAGCTTGGTCTGCATCGCAGATATCCCAGCATCTTTTTTATCTGACGTATAGCTGTGTGTGTGGGGCACACACACCGCGAGCTGTTCACACAGGACTCACCGTGGCCCCGAGTGTGCGACCTGCAACGATAGTTTCAGCATCTGATCTATTTCTGCCTCGAGCCGGGAGCAAAGCTGGTGAGAAAACACACTGATGATAATAAATTATGATTTAAATGATCTGATTATGATCTGTTTTAAAATTTGCATCCAGTGCTGTGTGGAGTTAAAATATAATACTTTACTATTATATGAGATGATTCTGACTGTGATGTAAAAGCAGGATTTTGCTGAGTTGGTTGAGGTGGAGCTCGTTTAGAATCATGATTATTTTCATCCTGGGTTTATCTGCTGATTATTTCCTCCTGTAATCAATACAGTTCATGTTCAGTTTATAAAATGAAAAAAAACGTAGTACTTTTACTGCAGTAACTTTGTCCACCGCTGCCGGATTATAACAGATTCGTTAAAAAAAGATTTTGTAAATGGCCTTTTGAATGGCAGAACATTCACACTGACGAGTCGTGAGGACACAGGGAGTCACTGGTTTGGATTTTGTCACATATTTACGTACTGCCCCTTTAAAAGCAAAGTCTTGGCAGGTCTGGGATCAGATCTTTAAATGCAATAACAAAACCACGTGAAGTGTCGGACACTCTTGAACCTGCAGGCTTGAATGAATGAGCGATGATGTGTGTGCGTCTGATGCAGCTTCGTATCCAAAGCTTGAGCTACTTAAAGATTCATCAGTAAAATAAATAAATAAAAAATAAATGCTTCCACTGGATCGATTTAACAGTTGCCAAAACAAACATTTACTCTCTTGTGATAAAACTTTATTTAAATGTACTATAGCCTGTGTACATATTATTTATCACAAGGACTTCCTGTTGTGGAGTTAATGTTTTTAAAAAAAGCAGTTTATGTATTTGTGTGTTTCGTCATGTACTGTATGTCTCACCAGAAAACACTCGCATCAGCAAACTTTAACACCTGAATAATCCACAGTATCACACGTATGATAAAAAACAATAAATGTTCAACACTATGGGCAGCGTGGTGACGTAATAACACACGTATAGTTATATCAGCTATTAGTGTCTGATAACAGTATTATTTTTCCTCGTGGCTAAAATCTGTAAAAATAGAGCAACTCATTGTCTTCCTATGATCCTAATTATGAATAATTTTGATTTAATTTAAAGCGCCTGCTGAAAACAGTTCAAACACAAAGATATCAGGATTATTATGTCAGAAAATATGGACATTTTTCTTTAATGAATAATGATGATTTCTGTCTGCTTGTTGTCACCAACATCTCTTCTTGTAATGACACATTTCATATCCACACTCGTCTGCATCACATCATCACAGTGTTTTTGGGAAAAAGCAATAAAAGCAGAGCGGCTGCTTCCCCGACAGAATCTGCACTTTAATCTTGGATATTTATATCTTTGTTTTGGCAACTGACAAAATCTGAAATCACCTTAAATCTGAAACGAGAGAGCAGAGAGTTTCAAAATGTGACGCTGGTGTAAATTGTGTAAATGTGGTGAATCGATCCTGCTGAACGTGAAGCAGCGTTGTCGTTTTTTAATGTCTCTTATTTTGTATATAAACGGCCTGTACTCACATTTTTGTACTTTTCTGACTGGGAGGAAATTTATTTTTTATGTGACTTCTTTTGTTGATGTAACATACCCTTTTGTAACTCTTTGTGAACCTTTTTTGTGTAATTTGTTGTACAGCAGCTCAAATTTAAATGCATGAAATGTCCCTTTAATGTCGCCTTAACTGCTGTGAATACTGTATATAATGCACTGTATTTCTCATCACTTTATCAGTAAAGACCTCAACTGTCCAAACAAGTGCGTCTTTTGTTGTCGGATCAATCTGAGTGGGAACACTTCAAATATATGAGTGTTCAAACTTAAATAATAAATATTGAATTAAATCTTTTCACTTCAGTTTAAAATCAGTGACTGAACTTCAGTTAAATTGAGGGTTGTATCAAAAATAATCTGCCCTGCCCAAAGGAAGATTTCTGCATTTCTCTTTCTCAAAATGATCTCAGTGGAATTATAGTTCCTTTTTTCTTTCTTTCTTTCTTTCTTTCTTTCTTTCTTTCTTTCTTTTTAAGGCCAGAAATTACAAACTACCAGGGTTGAAAATGACCTCAAGGGACAGTAAATCATAATAATGGTAGAAAATAATTATAGTTCTTCTAAATGTATGGCTAATAAAAAAAACACCCTCAGCTGCTGGAGTTAACAGTCCTTGTATAAAGTGACTACTGCAGGCTGGGGATATGGTAAAATTCAGTAAGTGCTAAAAAGTTCTGTAAAAAAAATAATAATAATTTTCATTTGCATTTTTTCTGTATTTATGTGACAGAGAAGACATGTCATGCCTCTGTGCTGGCAATAGCCATGGGGCTGAAGGCTTTATGTTTTCAGGTTGTCCGTCCCGTCTGCGAGTTGACTGGTTCACAGAAGCATGCAGCCATGAGGCAGTCATTTTAGTTTATAGATATTTGACACATTTTATGGCAATATGAGAACTTAATAAGGACAGAAATGTTGCTGCGCATCAGGAATGGCCAAGGCCAGTGGTAGGAGTACATATATATCATATATATCATCTACACCGAGTGGAGACACCTGAGGAGAGAGAGCCATGAGCCTACAATGGTTTGCACCTTTTAATACATATTATAAATTGTAAATTTATAATCATAATATTTTCCCTTTTTATATAAATAAAGTTGTGCAGTTTTGGATTAGTCACACCTCCGATGCATAGTTCTGTTGCTCTTTACTTCCTCCTGAGCATCATCTCTTGATGAGGCCATGCCCCGAGGATGATCGCCATAAACTGCCTGCTGCTTGATAGAATGTATCTGCTATCTCAAATCACATGTAACCTGTGGACAGTGTTGAGTAACTAATTACACGACTAAATTACAGAATAAAGGTAACTGTAGTCAGTTATAGTCACTGAAAAAAAATCAGAAATTAAGTTACAGTAACTAATAAAAATGTTAGTGATTACATGTTACATCTGAAAATATTATTTTCAGTAAAAAGGTTTTTATGTTGAATAAAACAATTTTTTGCTGCTTTGCATCTTTTTACGGTGCAGGAATGACTTCCTTTGGCAGAGCCAAGTTCTTGACATTATTCAGCTTTATTTACCAGTTTAAAACATTAATTAGAAATGTAATCAAATGTTTTAAGTTACATTACTTTAGTGATGTAATTAAAATGGGTACTTATTGCATTTTTAACAGGGTAACTAGTAATCTGTAATCTGTTACATTTCAAAAGTAACGTTTCGAACAGTGGGTGGAGTGGTCAAGACAGAGAAACTAGAAAGTCTGCTGATTAAGACAAATAATTACAGGAAATTATTATATAAACAAAGCTAAAATGATCAAAAACCAATCTATTTGAAATGTTGTTGTAATAAATAATGTTGTAAATCCCTGAAAAATATGAGTTTAAAATCTGCAAAATAACCTCTAACAGGTGGAAGACGACAAATTAATGTTTTGAATGTACTAATTTTATTTGAATTGAAGACCATTTATATTTAATTAATTAAATTAATTATTGAAATAATTAATATTGTTTATTTTTATTATTTGTTCACTTCAATTTCTTATGATAATGTTTTATTTTAGATATTTTATTTTTTCTCCAATCTGTCTACTTGTTTGTAAAAACTGCCGGTAAAAACCCCAAAGAAGAAGATTTGGCACACGTCACTTCCTGTCCTGCACAGAAGCGACGTGAGCCAGCCATGGCGACGATGGCGGAGAAATCAACGAAAGAGCGGCTGATGTCCGTGTTGGATGATTTGGAGGTTTTATCCCGGTAATATAAAAAGTCCCACAGCTTTTTTTCTTGTTGTCGCTTTTATAAAGTTCATTACGGTGACGTTATTTCCTGTGTGACTCGTTTATTCGGCCCGTTAGCAGCAGCGGTGCTTCTAGCTAACGTTAGCCGTTATTTGAATTCTGTCTGCGTGTGTTTTTATTTCAGGGAGCTGATCGAGATGTTGGCTCTGTCCAGGAGTCAGAAACTACCGCAGCCGGGAGAGGACACACAGGTAACACAACACACAGTCCGAGGAATGAACCACACACACACATACACACACACACACACACACACCGGCCTCATTCAGAACAATGAGCAGCAGCAGAGGAAATGTTTACATCCTTTCATTCACTACTGATACCGTAACAAGAAAACCAGGGATTGAATGTAACTAAATACATTTACTAATGTACAAATTCAGAGAACCTTTACTTTACAAGGGTCTGTCCATTATATGCAGTGTTATACTTCTACTCCATCAGATAAATGAGAATAAGAAGTCACTGATTTCACATTGAAACTGACAGTTACAGTCACAGAGAGATGCTGGACTGATGTCAAATGAAAGGTGTTTCTATACACGCACAAAAGTTAAAATTATAAAGCACATAATTATAAAGACAGATTAGTGTTCAGGTTTAAGTTTAGTTATTGTAACGCGACTCTTCCATCATGGCTTCCTCTGTAGGTGACTGTAAAATGAGGGGAAGTACCGGAGCACTTCAACAGTGAGACTGTGATTATGTATTCAAATCAAACCTCTATGTAAAAAGTGTTTTTCTTTGTGTTTCTCAGATCCTGGAGCTGCTGGTGCAGAGGGACAGGGAGTTTCAGGAGCTGATGGAGGTGGCGCAGCAGCAGGGGAAGGTGCACCAGGAGATGCAGCTGCTGGAGAAGGAGGTGGAGAAGAGAGACAGCGACATCCAGCAGCTACAGAAACAGCTGAAGGAGGCCGAACACATCCTGGTGGGTGGTGGTTTTTTCTTTTCTCTATCCAGACTGGTGTAGAAAATCCCCTTCTGATAGATCGGGACAGTGCTGACACATTCAAAGATTGCTGTACTTCTTTTCTTACAACCTTTATGTTTATTATTTTGTGGTGTTTTGGGTATGACTGTTGTTGGATTGAAGAAATGTTCTGAAGCCAAAATTATGGCAGAAACAGAAAAAAAGAACAGAAGTTCCTCTGAAAAAATTCAGAGGAAAATTCAGCACTGTTACTTGTCTACATTGTGTTATTAGAAATAAGACTACAAGTCATCATGAAAGACTGCTTGGCTCTAAAGTGATAAATTGTAACCATCTGTCCGACTAGAAGATCTCCAAAATACATTTATCAACCAAATAAGAACAAAGTATTGCATAGAGGGATCACTGAAAGGGCCCATTGGGGTCAGGGGCCCCTGGACCTCTGTTTGAAGTGACTGTTAATATTTCTAGTTGAAAAGTTACAGTTAGAAAAGAGACATAACACTACAACAAAAACACAGAATATCTGCAGACACACAAAATACATTATAAAGAGAAGCAAAACATACTGTTCTCCTCTGTAGGACAGGGGGCCTTTTGCTTGTCTAGATTAGGGTTGGGTACCATTAACATTTGAACCGATACAGGTACCAGCACTGGTACATGGAATTTGGTACCTGGACCCAGTGTTACCTTTCCTTCTGTCTTGCATTTCATCTTTAATAAGAAATTTAATATCAGTTTAAAAACATACAGCTGCTGTGCAAAAGTGAAGGGAGAGTTTGTGGAATTATAAACATGAGCAGAGTGAGCGGCTCTTTGACTCGGTCCAGAGACGACACACTCTGCTCAGCCTAGGTTGCAAAATGTAGATAAATATATTTATCCAGCACCTTTTTACTGAGCATCAAGTTTGTATTTATGCACATGTTGTTTAAAAAAAAATAGACTTGAAGCTGAATAAATGTGTCAGGTCACGGTTACACCCATGAGACACAGCTGAGACGCAACCCTGGGCGAAGCAGGTACAGACAGCAGCATGGATAAAAATTAGAGTGTATCTGCTGCATGAGACATGACAGTCTCAGTAGCTCAGTCCATGGAGACTTGGGTTGGGAACCTGAGGGTCACTAGGTCAGTATCTGGACCAGATATGGAGTGTGGATTGGTAATTTCACTTGAGCAAAGGGATACAGAGAGTGACCCCTAGTGGCGAGTGATGTGCACTACATACAGTACATCCTCAAATTAGCATCTCCATGTGAGGTTAATAGAAAGAGAAGCGTCTGTATTTTTGACAGAATTGAAAATCATACTGACTCTTTAGAATTTCTAATTACCTTCATATACCGTGACACTGCGCATGCCTAGTTTCCTCCTGGCACTGCTGCGCCACATTCTGGTTGTGATCTACTTTTGTTCCAACTCCATTGTCTAAAGGGACCACGAACACCTCTGGCGGCTGCACCACAGCACTCTCACTCAGACGTGCTCTCATGTGCCAAAATTTGGCACTGACTGATTTAACATGAATCAGTACTCAGTAATAACAACCCCATTCTGTCGTTTCCCTTAAAAGCACAGAGTTCAGTACCCAATCCTCGTCCAGGGGCCCATTTTCTCAAATCTGTCCATGTCACGACACTTTCAACTTACTTTACATTGACATTCCTTAGTTTTGTTGCACATCAACATGCACTCTGAGCCAGTGTTGCTCTGATGTTATTGAGCAGAGTTTATAGTGTTTGTAATTTGGCAGATAAATAATAGAAATTTACTTGTTAAGAAGTGACAAGCATTGATACCTCAGCATGTTTCACACGGGTCACTGCAGTTTTTTTTTTCCAGTTGGTCTAACTCCTTCTTCTCTTTCAGGCCACAGCTGTTTACCAGGCGAAGGAGAAACTCAAATCCATTGACAAAGCCAGGAAAGGTAAGCTGACACACTCTCTGATGAACGCTGTGGTTGTTGTTGACTCTGGTTTTGTGTCTGACAGCTTTTTGACTTGTTCTCTGCAGGAAGCATCTCGTCAGAGGAAATTATCAAGTACGCTCACAGAATCAGTGCCAGTAACGCCGTGTGTGCGCCGCTCAACTGGGTACCAGGTAGGAACCACAGAGTCCTGCTCCTCCTGCTCCTGCTCCTGCTCTCAGCTTTAACTCCACTGTTAACACACATGTTGTTCTCAGGTGATCCACGCAGACCATACCCTACTGACCTGGAAATGCGCAGTGGGATGCTGGGTCACATGGCCAACCTGCCGACCAATGGCGTGAACGGACATCTGCCAGGTGACGCTCTGGCTGCTGGGAGGCTGCCAGGTACGTTGTTTAAAGAGATTTTTATGCTGTGAATATACCTGTTAGTTGTAATATTCCGACTGAGAGGCCATTTTGTTTCTGCTGTGTTGTTGTTGTTTTCTTTGGTGGAGGATTTGATTTTGTCCAAACCAGTCGACAGATGTTCAGAGTAAGAGTCCTCCGCTGCATCTGTTACCTGCGTGAATTCACAGAATAACCGTCTCTTCTCTGTTTGTGCTCAGATGTCTTGACACCTCACTACCCCTGGCAGTCCTCAGACGTCTCAGTAGGGATGCTGCCTCCTCACCACGGCAACGACTTTGGCCTGGAGCCTCCGGGTCACAACAAGGAGAACGAGGACGACGTAGAGGCCATGTCGACAGATTCCTCCAGCAGCAGCAGCGACTCTGACTGAAAGACAGAGACTCAGAGTGTGTGTGTGTGTGTGTGTGTGTGTGTGTGTGTGTGTGTGTGTGTGTGTGTGTGTGTGTGTGTGTGTGTAAGTGTAAGTGAGAGAGTGAGGTCACCACTGAGCAACATCAGATCAAATAGGACTCAAACACAGTGAAGCACAAAATTAACTTTCATAATTACAAACCATTCTCTTGTTTTTAATGACACGTTTCATCCATCCATTTTAAATCGCTTATCCGAAGCTGAGTTGCGTGGGCAGCAGGCTGAGCAAAGTATTCTGGATGCCCCTCTCTCCAACACTTCTAGCTCCGTTTGGGGGATCCCAAGGTGTTCCCAGGCCAGACGAGATGCGTTAACCTTCCATCATTATTTGGGTCTGCCCCGGGGCCTCCTACCAGTTGGACGTGCCCAGAACACCTCTAACAGGAGGCGCCCAGGGGGTCACTCCAAATCATGATCTACACGAGTGTCTTAACAGTCCCTCCAGGATGTTGTAGTCGAAACAGTTAACGCATATTCAGCTATGCAGGTTTGATGACAGAGATGAGATGTTTCAATGTCTGTGAGATTGTTGGGGCTGTCAAATGTTAGCCGCCACTGCTGCTGTGTTAGCTGGTCTTAACTGGGCAGAGAGAGCAGGAAGAGAGCGTTTCACAGAGATGATCCTTCAGCACTGCATCAAATGGCAGAAATCAACTGTTGCTGCCCACCGCCCCGCACCATCACAAATAGATAATAATTTTTTGTGAAACAATGAATGCACATAACAACAGGTTCTGAATCTGTGACAGCGTCGCAACTGTTTTTGCAATTTTCACTTGCTCCCGCAGTTGAAATGAGGCATTTCACCCCACAACATTCCAGAAAAGCCTGTGAAATCGTGGAGGGACTGTTGGGTAGAACTCTGTGAGCATGCAGTTTGTCTCTGGAGTAATGGAGAAGCTCAGTCCTAAAGTGGACAGAGATGAAAAGATGAATATTGAGACTTCACTCCCTTTAAAGCATCATTTATTATCATCATATCAGCTGAGGTCTTTAGCTCCCAGCAGCCTTTATTAAATTAAGGCCATCATTTATGTATCTTTAGTCAATGAGTCAGTTTGTGAGAGAAGCATTTAGTTTTCATATATTTGTGTTTGAACACCTCTTACAGTACTTTTATAAACAGCTTCAGGCACATAAGTCGTTTAATCTCATCTGACTGGTGATGATGTTTAAATGAGTCAGTTGTTTACAAGCCTGCCTGTTCACACAGAGATATTCTGGGTTATATTTCATATTTTAACCTGCAGTTTGTGCATCTGTAAAGAGTCAGAGAGAGCTGCTGCTCCAGAGGAAACAGAGCCAGAGCTTTACAGTTTGTACTGACAGCATGGAGGAAGAAGTGAAGGAGGGTGTCAGGGTTTTCAGCCAGTTCTTAGAGGGATCCAGCATTTCTTAAACGGATTAGTTCGACATTTTGGAAATATTCACTCTTGCTGAGAGATAATGAGAGCATGGATACCAGTCTAACTGTTCCTTAAGCAGCCTGTATTTGCACCAGTTTGAGACTTTAAACAAACCAGGGTGCCTTATGGTCTTTGTTTGCAGTTTAAACAAACTGTACGCAAATATCAACAAAATTAACAAGACTAACAAAGATAAACTCATATTCCAGACTGCTATATGAACATGTTATTAGTCTAATTAGTTTAATATCCCTCTAAAACACACAGACTGCAGCTTAAAGAGAAACACACCCCAAACTTTGACTTGTCTTGCTCTTTGGTGACCCATGTTTGAAACTATATCTGTGACTTGTTGTTTTTCTACGTGTAGTTTGAAATGTTAAATAACAATACAGACAAGTGCTGTTAATTTACCTCTGTGTAAATAAGCTTGTACATACTCAGCCCTGTAAATAAATAGTCTTTGAATAGAAACGGTGTGTTTTTGCCTGTGGTTATCAGATTCTGTTGTGTTGTGTGTTTGCTTTAGATAAACCTGAATGGTGTCAAACAGACTTTTAAAGGTGAAAGGTAAAAACACAAATGCAGATACAGATCATGTAAAAACCATTATAAATGTATATTGTTTCCTCTGAAGATCATTTCTTCATATAACACCTTGCATCGGTTTCAAGTGCTTTATTTTTATTTTCGTTGTGTATAACCAGCTTTCTTTGGCCCCAATGAGATAGTCAGATCCATAAGATCAAGTTTCCATTCTTTCATAAATTATTTAACCAGATATTTTATTGTCAGATACACTTAATATGATCCAAACAACAGGCCTGCTGTATTGGAATATTTTTAATTAATTTAATTAACGATTTTATTTTTATAGCACTTTTCAATCTTATAAACATCAGAGCACATATACCAATGAAAGTAAAGGGACATACTACAGCCTGGAAGCATCAAATACCATTCAAACATATAGCGAAGTCCTTTCACACATCTGACTCGATCCAGTCAAACTTCTGTGGCAGCAGATTACAAACTTTTCAACAGTCTATTCAGTTCCAGTTAACCCTAAAATGGTTTGACCTGGTGGAGAGATACAAAAAGTCATGAGTAAACTCTCTGACCCCACGCTCTCATTTCATATACCTCAGAGTTAAACACAAACTGTACATGTTGATTCAAAATAAAAGCCCTGACAAAACAAAGTTAAGTCTGTTATGCATCTACAAATATGAGTTCAGTCAGTTTATCTGGATAAACACTTATAATTCCTTGTTATTATGCAGCAATGATGGTATCAATATAGGTGAAAGGCCAGAGTGAGGCTATATTTACACTGTGCCAAGGCCATGATGCTGCTGCCTTCATTGACTCTTTGCAAATATCCACGTCAGTGATTGTTATGAATCTGTATTGGTATGTCGGTCATCACGTATGACGGCTTTGAAGTTAAAGAGTTTTATTTTAAAACAGCCATTTGGTAACAAGTGTGATTCCTCTCCGTATTCATATTTTAGATAACCCAAATTTTCCCCAGCCATGTTTACTGAGCTATTTTGAGCGTTCATTTTGAAATAATTGTACAACTTCCGACAGCGCTTGAAGGCGGCACCGAGGAAGCAGTCTTTGCCGCTCACCACGCATGCGCGTTAATACCTCCGCTTTAGAGGGAGACATGGCGACGTCCCTGATCTGCGGCCGCTTGACGGCTAGCCTGAGAAATTCAGGGGCCAGAAACACTCTCAGCTCCGCTTCCAAGGTGAGTGCGTGTCCGTATTGAAGCGAAGGTCCTTAGCTTCCAGAGCAGGTACCTGTGAGACCGCTGCGCCCTCCGTAAAGACTACAGCTCCCCCCAAAACCTGACAGGGTCAAATCTGACATTAGCACATCTTCATTGGGTTGTTATGGCTAATGTGCTAACTAGCGCGGAGCTAGCGTTAGCGCGGCTGTCACTGTGAAGTGACCCAGCAGAAACATCAGCTAACACAGACGTAATCCTTTTTTGATTTACCGATGTATCCTCCTCTGAGTCTGTCTCATCAGTGTGTTGTTGTAAACGGTGTTTACGGAGGTGAATCTGCGCGGTGAACACAGGGAGCTGCAGCCCGGTGACCTCCACCCTCACAGCGGAGGAGAAGCTGCTGAGCTCTGCGCCACCGCCGCATCTGTCCCGCCGCGTCTTCCTGTGGAAAGTTAGCCGCATCAATCCGCTCAGCTACAGTGACTAACATGAGCTTTCACTGCGGAGAAAGGCTGTCAACACACTGCAGCAGGGGCGGAAAGTAACGAAGTACATTTACTTTAGTGCTGTACTTAAAGGCATAGTTCAGATTCTTTGAGTTGGGGATGTATGAGGTACCTCTCCATAGTCAGTGTGTCACATACTGTAGATGTCAGTCTGCACGCCATCTGTTTGGAGAAGCAGGCAGGAGTAGATAAGATACAGTCTATGGTACTGACAGGGAAGCTAAGTAATGTACTGCTGTGGATGTGGGGTCAGCAGCAAAATGTATTTTACCCTTCTAGAAGAGTCTCGCCTTAAAAAGACAATATTAGTTTAAATGAAGGCTATATTGAGAATATTTTCCACAGCCTGTTTCAACAGGGAAACCGTAAACTGCTCAAGTTCCCCATCTTTGCTCTCCTCTATGCCACCAGACTCCATTGAGAAAAAACGCAATTTTAGTTTGCTGAACACAGAAGCTACTTGTCTATTGCTGCTTTGGTCAGTTAGTTATTAAGTGTTATTGTGGGACTTTGGTGAAACTGAACTAACCCTTCTTAAAGCCGAAGTCACTCAGTAACACCAATAAACTAACTGGCCGAAGCAGCAGTAGACCAGCAGCTCCTGTGTTCAGCAGTGTTAAATCACTGTTTTTTTCAATGGAGTCTGGCTTTGAAGAGAGCGATATAACAGTTTCAGTTCCCTGTCGAAAATCCAAGGTAAAGGAGTAAAATTATTGAAAGTATTATCAATATTAAGAAAATATAGCACACACTTGAACTGACAGTGATTTTTTCGGTGGTGAAAATGCGTTTTGCTGCTGCCACTGTCCACAGCAGTACATTGCTTAGCTTCCGTTCCAGTGCTCCAACCTGTTTCTCCAAACTTGGGGCGTGCCAGCTGACATCAACTCTAGGTCATACACTGATGAATGAGTACCTCATATAAACTCACTTCAAAAAAATCTGAACTGTCCCTTTAAGATGCAGCATCTGAGCTAAATGCTAGGATTAGCATCTTCACAGTGTGGCCTAAAATTCAACTGTAGCAGTCGTATTGAAGCCTTTTATGGTAGAAAATAAGTTAAAAAACTGCTGTAAGTGACGTCTGTGGGTGAAAAATTGTCAGTGCTGTGAGCAACACAAACTGAAGTCCATTCACCTCCATAGTACAGGGATAGAGGCAGAACTCTGCAGTCAGATTAATCCCAAACTACCTACATGGACAGAATTCACTGGAGGTTATAAGAGTGTGTTTTTGGTGAAATGAGCTTTTGACACATTTCTGCAGCTGCTCAATGAGCCTGAAGTCAGCAACATATTTAAATATACACTCTGCAGGATTTACCCTAAAAAAAACAAACATTGTATAGAGTCATACAGCTGTAATCCCTCTGTCATTACTTACGGCGGCTTTGAATAGAGTAAAGTTTTGAAAATACTCCCAATGTAGAGTTCACTTGAACTGATACTGCTATTTTAGGAGGTTACAATGCGTTTTGCTGCTGCCCTCGTCCACAGCAGTACATTGATTAGCTTCTATGTCGGGCTCCAGCCTGCTTCTCAAACTGGAAGTGTGCTGACTGACATCTACTGTATGTAATACACTGACAATAGATATGTACCCCATACAACCCCACTAAAAAAGTCTGAACTGTCCCTTTAAGGCTCTTGTTACTTGATTATTTCCATTTTATGCGTCTTCTGCACTGCACTTATCTGACAGCTGTCGTTACGTTTCAGATGACAGTTCTTCCTCCCCTTCCTGTCCAGTAAAAACCGTGTATCTCCAGATGTGTCGATGGAGAGTGTTTGTGATAAACTGAAGGATATGTGTTAAGACAATTCTCCTCCTCCTGAAGCTAAATAAACCAGGGATGTTTTGCCGTTCTGCCGACATAAAACAACTCATGTGATCGATATCAATACATCCACTATATTCCCCACCTAATTTTAGTGATCATCAGGTCTCTTCTGTAGTGGAATTACCATCATATTATACTGCATGCTCTTATCGTGATGGCCCACAGGCAGATGGAGACATAAATGCAGTGCTTTTCAATGTATGTGAAATTCATTTATTATGCAAAATAAGAAAAGGTGTGTTTGGAAATTCTAATAGTTTATTTTAAAGCCAATATCGGCCAATATTATCACGCATCCCCAAAATAAACTCTTTAAAACTCTCTTGGATCAGCTGGAAAATACATCTTCACTGCAGCATTGCTGTAGCTTAAACTACCGCACAGTATATAAAGGAGTAAAAATGAGCACAACCTTAAACATTTACAGCAGTGAAATGACACACACTCATTAATGCAGCAGGAATATTAGTCCAGAAACATCAGACAGAAGTAAGGTTTTGAATGCAGGTCTTTAACTTGTAGTTGAGTATTTCCTAAGTGTGGTATCAGTACTTCAGCAAGGTATCTGAATACTTCTTTCACCACTGCCTTATTACAAGTTCAAGCAAGTCTCAGTGGGTGGAAACCCATAAGTATGTTGCTGTTATATCTCAAGTATTGTCAGGCAAGTTGCAAACAAATCCTGAATTGCTCAGCTCAAGAGAAGTTTGTATTGTGTTGTCTGGGGTTTCAGACCACTTCCTTTAGTCTTCTCTCAACACAGTCTGGTCCCCGAGCTCTGCAGGTGGCTCCGACCTCATGGCTCAGTGTTTGTCAGCTGTGAGACCTTATATAGACAGGTGTGTCCCTTTCCAAATCATGGCCAATCAGTTGAATAGATTCAAGCATAATGGGAGACACCTGAGCTTAATTTCAAGACATATATCTGTTTACTGTCATCAGTAAATTTGCTTTAATCCTGTTTTTACTTCATCATTGTTGGGTGTTGAGTGTAGAATGATGAGGGAAAAATGAATTTCAACATGGGGTCTTAATAAGCCTACTGTATATAAAACTAGATATCTGGAATCTGGATTATTATATCATAAATTAGTGTTTTCCCAGTGTTTAAAATGGCTTTACTGTGATGCAGTGACTTGTTTTTCAAACGTATTTGATTGTTAAAGCTGAAAGCTGTTAGTCATCAAAACCACATTACTATTGACTTCCCTTATAAAGTTTCTTGCAGCGGTTAAACAAGTATTTAGATCCTCTAATCAAGTCCAGATAGCAATACCACTCTGTAACAGTGCTCCATAACATGTAAAAACTGCTGTATTATAGCAGCATTTTGTTCAAGTATCAAAGTAAAAGTACTACTGTTTAAGCAATGTAGGGTCTTTCAGAATAATATTGTAAGAGATTATACTACTGGATGAGTATAACAATGCGTTTACATGTAAACAACATTTTTATGTTGCAGTCGGTCAGGATGGAGATGATTCTTACTATTTTATAACTGTACAATGAGGCATCGTGTTTCAAGCAGTCATTATAGTTATTTTTAGGGTGGTTTCAAATATCAGTTTTTGGATATCGAAGCTTTAGTGAGAGATATACAGGGTTCGTCAAAGCTTGGGAGAGTTGGGGTGATGACAGACAAGGACAAAAAAGTTAAGACAAAAGTGTGACTTTTTTGAAACATCAGTATTCAGTCAGTGCATCTAAAATAATGTGATAGTCAGCCACAGATTTGTGAGAAGAAGGTTTCCTTTGGCACATCAGGCTCTTGACCATTCAGGGGTCAACTTCAACAAAAAATTGTAAACTATTCTAGACGTTTGAATTTTTTGTGATCTTGCTATCTGTAAGCCCGTCACCTCAGGTCAGACTGTCCCAGTTTCAATATGGCACCATCAGTGATGTCAAATGGTTGCAGCCTGTGTGACGTGATCAGGACCCAGACTGTTGACTTTAATTTAACTTTCAGTTATAATTGAACAGAAAGTTTTTGCCCCAATTAGCAGTCTGCCCTCCGTCCAATTCAGCCCTGAGGATGTCTGAGCAGCCAAACAGAGTGCAGACAGACAGCTGTGTGTTGAAGCTATAAACAGGAGCCAAACATGTCTTTTTAAATCTGACACCAAGTTGAAGTATCTGCCCTTTTTCTTTCTATTTTTGCCCTGTTTTCAATCAGCAGTCTGTTGTATAAACACTGATGCAGCAGACAGTATGTACACCATCACCTCCGTCACTTCACAGACCAGCATTACTGACTCTCACTGCTTTCCCAGATGATCATGTTTTCCTCCAGCTGACTCACTATGAGTTGAGAAAGACTTTTACACGCTCTCCTGCTTTCATTTCCTTCATCAAGTTTCCAGTGTTGCTTGTGTTCCCCTGCTGACTGCAAACACTTCTCCTCTGTTGTAAAAAAGAAACTCGGCGTGCTTTTGTTTTTGCGTGTGTGTGTTAAGTGTGGAAAATATCCACTGGTTTCTCTCTTCTTCTCAGTAACAGTTTGCCTCCTGTCTTTTTTTTTCCTTGTCATTCAGATATGTCTCAGTTTCAGTCCTTCATATTCTCATGAAATTAAATGTTTTTGATGCCATTTATGGTCGACATGTTCTCAGGAACAGTCATTTAATTTTTTACATTGAGTAATTAACTCTATATAGTGGCTTTTATTGTTCGGGGTGGAGTCAGCTGTTCCTGCACGGGAGGGATGGACTGTACAGTGCAGCATGTAATCCAGTTACACCAGTTAATCTTCTGGTTGTTTTAACATAGAGGCTGCTCAGCGAGTGTTTGCTGTTGTATTAAATTGCTTTTACTGTTACCACGGTAACCACAGATGTCCCCAAATCAACCAGAGTTGAAATCTTCAGACTATAACTTCTATAAGTAAAAAAGCTGTGAAGGACAAAGATAAAATCAAACTGGAATAAATCATTTAATTCCACACTAGTTGGAGGTTCATTTCTTTTTTTTGACAGAACATTTCTTTTGTCTTCTCCTTGCTCATCTTGTCGCTCCAGGTTCTCGCTGGTTCTTCAGGTCTGTTCGGAGGCCATGTGTCCCACCTGCAGCAGCAGCAGCAGAGGAACCTCTCCCTACATGAATACATGAGCATCGGGCTGCTGAAAGAGGCCGGCATCTCTGTGCCAGCCGGCATGGTGGCCAGCTCCTCGGAGGAGGCGTACTCTGTCGCCAAGCAGATCGGTAAGCTGCACTGAGCCTGGATTAAGTGCCAATAATATCAGTATCAAACACATTTATCTCTACAGATAATCACCATGTGTTTAGGTGGCAGTTTCACAAGCAGCCGTGCAGTAACTTTGAATAAATAGTTTGTGAAAGTGTCAACATTTTGATTTGATAAAGTAACCATGGGATGATAGAATCATTAAACAAGATAACATGTAACCAGATGTTTGATGCAAACTTTTGACTCACTTTTACAAACACATTTAAGTAGCTACCAGAGGAGTGTTAGGGCTCCACACCCAGGCCTCGTTCTTAGTGACCAACCCAGAGTGTGCCTTTCCTGACATCTCATGACCTTTGTGTGTGAGGGCATTTTAAACAGCTGTTCAGTGTGAGGACAGACACACATACACTCAGTCTAAACATAGCCTCCCCCTGCCTCAGTGGGATCAGGTGACACCTGACTTACATAATTACAGGATAGTAGAGAGGTTGCACCAGTTACTCTTCTGGGTTTTATGGAGCTTTGTAGTGACTTCAAGCTCATTGTTTATCTGTCAGGCTACAACTTCACTGGTTGGGTTTTAGTGTTTCCCCAGGGTGACTGCTCTATCCTGAGGGTCTCACTTAAACACAGTTGTTCCACCTACCACCTCACCAGATTCTGTGCTCAAATTTAACACTTAAGTTTCTTAAAAATGTATCAAGTTACTTTTCAAAATATTAATCAGTCCACAATCCCCAGGAAAGACTCTTCACATCTGCATAGATTAGATCCACTGCACAACAAAATCTGTCACTTTTTAAGCTGCTTCACCTCTTACTCCTGTTTTTTCCTTCCTCCAACACAGTGGTGAAGAACACCACGAGGAAAGGCCAGGAATTTTTATTAAATCAAAATTATGACTGCTGTGTTTACTGCATTCCAGATTAATCAGATCATACAAGGCCAAATGCCCTCATAGTCATCATATGACCAGTTTGAGGGAGTCCACAGCAGTGTTGGCTCCACATAAAACACTACATGACATAACTTTCAGCAAACTTAACCAAAAAGAACGAGGACAAAATGGCGTCACTGATCTGTTTTAACCAAATACTCTCTGGTCTGGCTCAGCTGAAAACACATTAACACTGAATTCATGTGCTGTAGCTTGGTGACACTATCTTCACGTCACCTGTTCAACTGACCGAAGTAGTTTAGACCGCACACACTCAACTGTCCTGCTGTCGTTACAGACATGAACTAACCACAGACACTTTCCTCGCCCATAGACTCATGCACAAACTGTACACCGCTGCAGAACGAAGACAGAGGAAACACCAGAATTGATATTTGATTTGATTTTTTAATGTTCATAGAGTTGTTTCCAGCAGGGTTGAGCCAAATACTCAAATGAAATGAATATCCTGTACAAATACTGTACTTTTTACAAGTACGAGTATTACACAAGTAAAATGTGTCGCAATTAAGGAAAATCCTCATTTTGGAAGCTGTATGTAATCTATTACTTTTGTGATAGAAAAACAATGTGGAGCTCAATTCTGAGGTTTTTCTGTGAATACTTTTCTCACAGGTAATAACTACTGCAACTTCTGATTAAGCCACATAAATTTCAGGCTTAAAGTAACAACTATCAATCAGGTCCAACCCACTTTTGATTTAAACCCCACCCCCACTTCTGGCATAAACTCTGCCTGTTCCAAGCACAGATACAGATAATGGTTTACTTGCTCATCTCTAGTTTTCAGTCCTTAATGAATTTGTAAACTGCTGTGACCAGTCTTCCTCCAAATAAATGTGGCTACAATAAAAGAAATGTGCAAAAAAAGAAATTATGGTGAGCCAATGGCAGGAATAAAAGTATTTGGGAACTGTCCTAGATGAGGAACTTAAATTTGAGGCAAATACAGAAGCTATAGGCAAATCAACATTTTTTTTAAGGAAGTTGAGAAGTGAAAATGTTTTATTCTTCTTTTATGAAGTTTGTCCTTTCCTCTTTTATGATTTGCTGTTTGGCAGTCTTTGTCTTAACAATAGGAACAAACTGGATGAAGCTGTCAAACTGTGCTATAAGATAACCAATGCTAACCTTAATGACCTTCAGCACTTACATAAAGTGAGTCATCTCAAAGGCACAGACTGTTTTTTGTACCCACAGCATCCTTTACATGTTGAGTTCCAGATGCTCTAATCAGGGAGGAGGTTTAGTTTCCCCATAGGTAGCTCTAATACAAATTGTCCTTTGTTCTATATGCTATTAACAATTATAACCCTGTTTGTGTTTGACATCTGATTTTAGAGAAGATTGCGCCTTGTGATAAGTTTTTTAAATCTTGAAAAGAAATAGCTGTAAAAAGCCCCAGTACTCTACTTACACAGGTGCACTCTGCTCTACCTGCTCAGCAGCAAACAGCAGACAGACACAGTTAGAGACTAGCTGATGAACATAGTGGAGCATTTAGCAGCTGCAGAGATAGATGTCTCCCTCTGGAGTTGGTGGAGACCAAAAGCAGAGCTAAAAGAGAGGGAACATTGGACCAACATTGATCAGGTGACATAAAGACAAAGACTTGTAATGAGTCATCATGTTGGATTATGCTGACAAGATGATTCATTCCTTCATTTCAAGTTTCTGTCAAAACATCTAACGAGTATCTTAAACAATAAATTGTCACTAATGCCTTTTAACTAATTAAGACTGGAGGGGCTGGTTTAAAAAAAAAAAAAAGATCACATTTAAAATCCCCATAATTACAAAATAAAGAAGTGACAGAGCTGCTTCTTACTTCACTATCACAGTGTTCCTGAAGGCCAAGGTGACGTCTTCAGATTGTTTTGTCTGACCAACAGTGCAAAACCCAAAAACATTCAGTTCACAGTGATAAAAAAATATTTGATTTTAACTGTTAGTATTAATAGATTATCACAATACATGTCAGTTTGTCTTCTGTCTGCCTGATGGACTTGTTTCAAGCTGTGTGGAGGGTGTGATGTTAAACAGAGGTTTGGTGTGCAGAAGTCATCATCAGAGTCCTCTCTGTCAGGTTCAAAGGACCTGGTGGTGAAAGCTCAGGTCCTGGCTGGTGGCAGAGGAAAGGGGACATTTGAGGGCGGACTGAAAGGAGGAGTGAGGATCGTCTACTCGTAAGTTTTCCAGCTTTTGTCATCCAACGCAAATCTAATGCCAGAAACAAGAAAAAATAATCTGCTGCTCTTACCTCATGTGGCCCGCCCAGTTTGTTTGTTCCTTTTTGTGGTTTGTCTCTTAGCTGCAGGTCGCTGCTGGGCACTGTAAATTTACCTCAGAGAGCTTTTATATCTGCACAGGTTAAAGGGTCTCTGTCTTTAGATCAGAACACTGAGGGGGAAAAAAATAGGACGACACAACAGTAATCTGAGGCTTTTGCTTTTTGTGAACTGTCATCTACAAAATCCATATTTTTTTCCAGATTTCTCCAAATTTGAAACATCTTTCCAAGATGTGTACCGCAGAAATAAAGTTATAACTTCACGTCTGATAGCTGAGGTGCTGCAGGCGTCAGTAGAGTGTTGCATTAGTTTTAATTGGCACAGCTGACTGTCTGAAATTGTAAAATGCCACCTACATGCCAAATGTCACCAGTGTGGCAGAAACAAGCTGCAGAGGAGCTGCAAGAACATGGAGGAGGAGATTAAAATTATCTTCAGTCTGCATGTAAGGAACGAAAAAACAGATGGCTGTGTCGATTCATAAACCTCAGTTTAGTTAACTGTTTTTGTTTTATTATTCTGTAACCAGAGGTTCTTTAAACGTCACTCAGATAGGTGATATTCTTAGATTGTACTTATTAGATGTGATGCGTGGGAACCATACATGACGTCTCCTCTGACTATTATTTTCCTCCTCCTCCTCCTCCTCCTCCTCAGGCCAGAGGAGGCCCGTGACATTTCCTCCCAGATGATTGGTCGAAAGCTGTACACTAAGCAGACCGGGGAGGCAGGTCGCATCTGCAACCAGGTGTTTATCTGTGAGCGCAGGTACCCACGCAGAGAGTATTACTTCGCCATCACCATGGAGAGGTCCTACCAGGTGAGAGAAGGCACACACACACACACACTTAGATACTGATAGGTCTGAAGCTAGATTTAAGCCTCTGTGTCAGACTGTCTCCTACAAGTGTCTCATGGTGGTTGAGATTCTTGACCGTGAAGACAAACAGGAAGTTGAACAAAGACACTTTCTTAAATAGCAGACGTCTCTAGCGAAGGAACTTTGCAAACCTTCTGCTCACCGCGATGGCTCTTCTTTATGAATGAATGAATGTAAGCAGCGATTGCAGATGTGGTAGTCTCCTGCCCCGCCCACCTGCACATATGACCAAGTAGTCGGTCATATGTGATCCACGGGCTGTCTCAAAACCGCAAATCCTATTATAACCATGCGCTATTCAAATAATTAAGTTAGGCAGCACAGTTGGAGTGATCATTTTTGGACATTTTATGCGTGTGAAACTAAGATATTATATTTTAAAATCTGTGTTATTCAGGAAATACAATTTAAATGAATATTTTTTGCTTAGTCTCGTGTTGAGCAGCACATCTCCTCAGTTAACATGCCTGTTGGTAACACACCTGATTGAAGCGGCTCTCATATTCCAGCTGCTGCAGAAGACAGAGCCTACACATACAGAGTCAGCAGTCGGATGGCTAAAATGTTAAACATTAAACTAAGTTATTATTATTATTCTCATTTTATTTTAATATCTATATTATCCAATGTGTTCAATCTGACCTGCATGTTCTTTGTTTAACCGACACATGGAAATAAAATTAAGACAAAATACCATCCATGAATCCCCTTTTACCTGACTGGACACAGGACTTTGCCTCAAAGATACATGAAACCACATAGAGATGTGTAATGGCTACAAAAAGACGACAAAAAACCACCACAAAGTCTGTGTGTCTTGCTCCTGTGTAGGAGAGGTGGTGGGGCCCTCTGCATAGCTGTGCCCTGGGGCCCATTGTCCCATAATCCTCTCATGAATACATGTCAGAGGCTCCCACACATTCATTTATTTGTGGCGTGCCTCCACAATTTAAACATCTGCTGCCACATTTAGATTTCTGTTTTTGATGCTGGACTGTTTCTGAGGTGTGCTGCTGGAATATAAATACCATTGGTTATTATTTGCTGCACAGATGAAGCAGCAGAACAGCAGGCACAGTCAAAGTGAAACTTAACCTTCAGGCGCTGGGTTAAGTTTGCTTTCACTCACAAACAGCTGCTCCTCTCATCCATCGATCTGATCAGCTCTGATCAGACTGATTAGTTATCCACTCCCGACTTAAACTTCACAAACTGCTGTGTTAATGGACCCGCAAAAACCTCTGACGTTAGAGAGAGGACACAGAGAGATACACAAGGACACACAGGCAAGATAAAACAAAAACAGAAAGTTAGACTGACTGACCTCCACCCCCCAGCTGCTGCCTCACATAGATTATAATCCTGTGGGAAACACTGCATATGTTTAGTGTTGCAGAGGTGATAACAGGTGAAATCCAAAATCCAATGCTACCTATGATGAGACTCTCACCATATACATATACATGTATATAAATCCATCTTAATAAATTTTGCATAGCTGAGTGTCTTCAATTCAGTTAAATTAAAAAGAACTTTATTTATCCCGAAATAAATTCTTGTGCCAGAGAATGCTTCAGATTACAGTAACACTAAGTACAGTTACTACAATTTAACGTTCACAACCAAAAACAACCAGAACAACCAGAGGGTTCCCTGGGTCAGGGTCACTCACTGGGCATGGTTTAAGATTCAATGATTTATTAAATATCTGGGAAAAATACAAGATAAGAAGTGTTTTCAAGGAGCAAAAGCAAAACCAGTGCCACATGTTGATGAAGGTGGTGCTTGTTGCTGTAGCTGAAGGCCCAGTTTAAATTTTGTTCCCTGTTGAAACGGCTCTAATAACAGACAAAAATATACAGGAGACCATAACTTAAAAAAGACCAAATAAAGAATATGTATATTCTCCTCTCAGTAATTTAATGCACACAAGTCATTTTGACAAAAGGAAAAAGTCATTGTGTACAGATGTTTGCCTGTTGTTCTAAATTAAACCACTAGGTGGCAGCACAGTACTTAAAAATAATGGGAATGGTCTTTTTTTCAGCACAGACTGCAGTGGTCTCAGGTCACTGTTTCATATATGTTAAATGCAAATTAGCTCATATTGTAGAGACGGAGACAGTGCCTGCAGAAGTGTCCTCATTCAGCTTAATACAGAATGGGCACTGATGTGATTTGAAAGACTTTAAAGTTCATTTAACTCACTGACCTTGTAGAAATCTGCATCTCACATCAGAGAAGTGTTTTAGAGAAGGGAATCTCTAGCTATGCACATTTTAAAATGAGTCAAAATCCTCATACTGGTCATTATTCATATGTTCAGTTTCTTGTCGCCACATTTGTCTTTTTACTGGATTTCTCTGCTGCCTCAGTGAAGCACACCTCTCATCCCACATCCTAAAACAAGGTGCTGTATTTCACAAAACATTCTGAGGCTAAAGGTAAAAGATAAGGGTCTTCTCAGTTTTAACTTTTTAGTTGTAAAGAATCAGTCTGAAAAAAGGTATTTACACATCCAGCTGTCTCAGATCCAGGTGCGTTGGAAAGTATCACTTGAGTCTTAGAGCAGAAAATCCTGCACACTGTTCTTGCTCAGCTTCACAATTCATTAGTGACACTGACATTTCGTTCCTCCTGGACCTTCGTCAAGAGTGGTAAAGAAACAGAAACATAGTCAAAGATGCAGAGAAGGAAGATTTCAAAGCCATTGCTGAATTACCTGGTGATTACCTGGTCAGACAGTTGGGGGAAAATAATTAAAAAAAATAATCTGAGTGGTAACATGAGGTACTTTGTGAACATGGCCCCAGATGTCTGAGGGCTTTTTGGCAAAAAAAGATCTGAGTTAGTTTCCCTGTTCATTTCTTTTTGGAGACATTAATACAGTAATACAGTACATACATAATGGGATCATTATTATACATTATACATGCCACAGATAATGATGATACTCACCAGAGATCTGTCTTCTTAATCTTCACTCCTACAGCAGAGAAAAGACAAAAGAAACTCCTCAGGTGGAACAAAACCTTTTATTAGATGGAGTGTGTTATGTAAATTGCCTCCCTTTAAAGATGAATAGATACGAGGACTTGTAGTAACCTCTGAGATTAACATGTAGTTTGCTCACGATTCTGCTTTATAAGTTACTGTCAGTGTGCAGAGGTCGTGTGAAGGAAGGGCCAAAATGGTTTTCAACACTTATCTGTTATTCATCTGTGAAAATGGAACATAAACTTCAGGGACAACAAACAGCCAAAAACATTTCTTCACTGCCTGCCTTATTGGTGGTGTTTCAAGTGATAAACCTGGATCTGCAGTTCCTCTTGGCATAGTTAGGGACTAGCTGTTGAACACTGCAGTGCATTTAGCAGCTAAAAAGACAGATATTTTCCTACAGAGTCTGGAAAGTCTTGAAATATCTATCTAAAAAACACATAGCTGAAACTATAAATTTATTTATTTATCACTTGATTAACAGAAATTAAAGCTGGGGTCGCAGATTTATTTTGGTGTCACTGGGCAAAAAAAATTCCATAATAACATTTGAGCATGTTGTAATTCAAGTGGTCTTAAGGAAAAACTTCACCTCCTCTTGGCTCTGTTTTCAGGTTTTAGGAAATCTAGCCTGTGACGTAAGACTTTGGCCAATGACAGGCCATTTCAGAAAGAAAGTGTTCCTACTGGCTGTTCTTCAAATACACATGCGCGTGCACGTCCCTTCGGTAAAAGCCCGATTCAATGGGGGACAGTCCTCAGAGAAAGTTGCTCTTCTAGTATTGACAACAACAGCCTACAATACAAAGCAACCCAAAAAAGAAGGACGGACTTATGAAGAGAGTCTGACAATACACTAAATACAGCATGTGTCTAATTGGTGAAGCGTTTCACAGATGGAGAGAAAATATTGCCAAAAGTTTGGCCAACTGGATCCAAAAGCTCACAATTAAAGCTTCAATTTCATGTTTATGTAGCTAGCGTTAGCTAGAGCCTCGAATCACAGCATGTCCTCCACCTCACTTCCCGCCGCGACAGACCACCTCTTGGGGAGGAGAGCAGGCAGCAGCTCTGGAGATGAACCCTCAGTGGTCACAGCAGCTCGATACCAGCCAGCACAAACTCCCCGCCAGATCAGCAAACTTTCTGTTGCTGCTGTTACAGAGGTTAGACTGGGTGCGGCCACTGGCTTCTTGCCCACTGTGACACCCAGCAGTAGGGGCTTTGCATTGGTCAAACGAGGCTGCCACATCCGCCAATTTAAAGTTCGTCTCCTTAGCTGCTGCCTGCTCTCCTCCTGGTGAAGCAGTCCACAGTGGTGGTCAAACTAACTAAAATCAAACTAAGTATTTTAAGACGTCATCTAGTGGTAGAAACTGGAATTGTCATTTTAATTTATTTTATGTTATCATTAACAAAAAAAATGAATCAATGATAAATAGAATTGTTAATTACAGCCCTTAAAATAAGTCCACCTTTATGAAAAACTACACTCTTTGTGTGGTGAGATTCATTATTCAGTTTGCTTTATTGGATGGAAATTATTCTTCAGAGTGAAATGACAGACTGAAATCTGAAACTCAGACTTCACAGATTTTTCTTAGCACAATCTCATCACTCCTTCTTGTGTCCCACAGGGTCCCGTCTTGATTGGCAGCTCGCAGGGTGGCGTGAATATCGAGGATGTCGCCGCCGAAAATCCAGATGCCATTGTGAAAGAGCCCATCGACATTGTGGAGGGCATTAAGATGGAACAGGCTGTCAAGGTACAATCAATAGTAGATGGAACAAGTCACAAAACACACTGGAGACGCTCCAACTGTGTGGTTTGGGCTGCAGGAGCAATCGAACAGAGGAGGAAGGGATGCTGTTTGTGTTTGTGCTGCTCGGTCGGAGACAATGTCTAAAACTCACAAGGGGCTGCATCTTATTTCTCAGAGGGAAACTCTTTTTTCTTAACAAGATACAGGTCCAATTTCTCTCCTACAATCTAGTTTCAGGCTGGAGAAAAGCTTCACTCCTCCTACCTGTTGGCTTCTTTTGGAAAGAAAGAAAAATATTTGACATCCTTTAAGATTTATGATTTTGTTTTGATGCCCGATAATTCGCAGATGTTATTTTTGAACACCAACAAAGTTATAATCAGTCTCCAGGACTTCATAGATAACAACCTATATTTTCAGGCAGCTGCTCTGAAATAACCGTCCATGCTTTTGATTTTCCAGTCTGATGGTTGTTATAAACAACACTCAGATGTTTAAAATGATTCATAAATATACCCTTGACTGAGGAGGGTGACGTGACTATTGTTATGTTTTATTTACAAAGATGACAGAGTGTCTGAACGTTTGAGCTTTTTTCACACAGAACAAATGATGTCCTTTTGACCAGCTGCACTTTGGTACCAACTGCTGTCTGAATTAACAAGATCTGACGTTCATGTGACGTAAATGAGACGCAGCAAACATGACGTCAAACTGTCTTTAAAGGGTTGCTAATCAATATGCAGATATTGGCAAAACATCAGCTGACTTTTTGATGTAAAGAGGTTGCTTGTAGTGATAAACACAGTATCTGTTGGGCGGGGGAACAGACCAAGACTGAAGCCACAACACAAACATCTACGGTCCCTATGTCCAGCACACCCCCTCCCTGAACTGTTGCCACCGCGATCCCGTTGAGCTCTCATGATGCTGCCAGGTGGCGCTCTGTCATTGTTTCCCACACATTGATTTGTTTGTGGCGACAGGCGATAATATCAACACTGAGTGTCATGCCACATACTGTTTTTAGTTTACTATTTAAAATGGGTAAAATCTTATTTAATTGTAGAGCTGCACCACAGCACATTGATTCACTCTTCCCCTCCTTGCCGCGCTCACGCAGGTCACGTGAAGTATTACACCTACAGTAACTTGGAAAACAGCAACGTGGGGCACTAAATTTGTTGAATTTACTGTTAATCGGTTTTTTCTTAATCACCCACAAGCTACCAAAAACCAAGGTCTGGACCGTCCCGTGGATTCGGGGAATTGTTACTGTCTTGCTGTCTGCAGCTCCGATGAGTATTTTAGCCTCTTTTAGCTCATTGTTTTGGTTTTATGGCACATTTATTGTGTTGGTTCACTCTCAACGCCCTCATTGCGTTGTTTTCTGGAAAAAAAGCTGTAAAAAACCACTGTACTCTACCTGCTCACATACACTGTAGTCTACCAGCTCAGCAGCAAACAGCTGACAGACACAGTTGAAGACTAGCTGATGAACATAGTCATCTTATCCTCACCTACCGGTTTGTATGATTTCCCACAAAATTAGTGCCCAACAAATGATGTTATGTAGTTGATGCAAATTTACGTAATTAACTTTAACACAGCTTACAAATAAGTTTAAAATAGCCGCCCACAGATGCCATAACGGAAGATATAAATTCACTTTGGTTTAATTGTACTCACTGTGTTATGGTGCAAAGACTGTAACCCTGTGGCATCTTCCACGCTCCACACTCACTTCAGCACACCTGCCTTTAATTAAAGGTTCCCGAGATGCCAGGTTGGGTGGCACATTAGAGTGACTCACAAAATACTAGGAAACTAGGACTTGCGAGAAATGTCTCTAATAAACTTTAAGTTACTTTGGTCATATTTAGGAACAGAAACATGGTGATGATGTACCTTCAAATGACTCGAAGTTCGGACAGTTCCAAAGATGTCTCCTTAAGAAAAGTCCTGTGTTTTGTGACCCATCAAACACCGCAATCTGCGTCTGTACGGGGACTGCTTTCCTCTTTACTCCCATTAACACAATGGTCATGTGATCGCAGCATTGACAAATATGTGGGTTATACATGAAGCACTGGCTCATGATTACATGGGCTATGTTCAAATTTTGTACATTACATATGAACAGTGCACGAGAAAAGCCTGACGTAGTGGAGCATTTAGCAGCTAAAGAGACAGATATCCTCCAGGAGCTGGTGGAGACCAAAAACAGAGCTTAAAGAGAGAATATTAGACGGACATTTATCAGGTGGACACAGTCACAAAGACTGCTGATAAATCATCTTGTTGATCTGTGACTGCTGGATGTGGAAACTTTTTGCTAACATGTTACCAAACAACTTTAAAAAGGCACTAATATATCAGAGATGTGTTGCTGGCTTGTTTCCACTGCCCAGAAGTGGCCAAAAAATCACCTCATAAGCTCTGAAGTCATTTCCAAAGTTCACCAAACATTCTCTCTAAAAACTAGAAAAAGAAAAACACTTGTTTCTGTTGAAGTTTTATTTGTTAACCAGTGAACTCAGTTTCAGAGCATCATCTCGGATCACTTCCCGCGGTGCAGCGTGACCTGACCTTTTACTGCTTCACAAACATTGTTTTACAGTCCTGCAGGTTTTTTGGACAATATGTCTTTGAACCGGAAAGTCTCAACAGGTCATGTAACATACACACAAACAAAACACACAACTCAAGCATGGATGCAACATTTGCAGAAACAGAAGTCAAAAACTGTGGAATAAAAGCCGTCAGGGAATTTGACATTTTCAGTTTTGCTCAGTTTTTAATATGAACAGAAGCATTTCTCTTTTCTAACATCTGTCACTCATTTTTGGTTTATTTTTTTAAACTTGGCTATAATACACCACTCTGTCTTAATTCGCCATGTCTCAGTCCATTTTCCCTCTCGTCTCTCTCTGTCTCGTCTGTGTTTGAGTATAATTTTGCGTCAGATCTAACCGGCAGAGCTTTGTGCTTTGGGCTCTGGATATTGAATATGCTGGTTGTCATAGTGAGAGCAGAGACTCAATATATTTGACAGAGAGAGGAGGTGCTGATTGCAGCGCTCTCCAAGTAGATGGAGGTCCATTGATGTTTGTTCACGCCTTTTTCTTTATTTCTGTCTGAGATCAGGTTTGTAAAAGTAGATGAAAAAAAATCAGCAGGTTTTCTGTTTCCAGAGAAACAAGAAGAAACTGCTTCTTCTCTCTCAGTTCGATTTTTTTTTTTTTTTTTCCTGATGCTGGTAAATATTTGAGAAAATACTGGAGGTGGAAATTGTTCTAATCAGCAGAGTTCCCACGGTCATGGAAATATTGGAAAAGTCATGGAATTTCACAGTCTCATTTTCTAGGCCTGGAAAAGTCGTGAAATCAGTAAAAATAATAGAAAGTTTTGATGAACTTATGGTATGTTGTTACACAATACAGCGATCAGCCAAAACATTAAAACCAGTGGTGGGTACAGTGAGTAACATTGATCATTTTGGTACAGTGCAAACCCACCCAAACACCACTGTGGGCTGAGTAACCCCCCCTCACAGTGATGGTACTCGCTGATGGCAGTGGCCCCCCCAGCAGAAAAATGAGCCATGCCACACCACAAAAACTGCTCAGGAATGACCTGAACGTGACAAAAAGCTCAAGGTGTCGACCTGGCCGCCAAATCTCCCACACCCCAGTCTGACTGAGCATCTTTGGACGTGCTGGTGCCCCACCTCACAACTGACAGGTCTCAAATGATCCAAAGCCAACGCCCTGGTGCCACACACCACAGGACACCCTCCATCCCTTGAGATGTCAGAGACATGTCCACTCCAGGGAGGCCCCACCATGGATTGGATGTACCTCTGGGGTACCAGCACATCCCATGGATGCTCAAGCAGATTTGGATCTGGGGAATTTGGAGGCCACATTAATGCCTTTAGCTTTTTGTCATGTTCCTCAGGCCATTCCTGAGCAGTTTTTGCAGTGTGGCATGGAGCATTTTTCTGCTGGGGGCACTGCCATCAGGGATTATCGTTGCCGTGAAGGGGGGTTACTTAGCCCACAGTGGTGTTTAGGTGGGTGGATGGCATCAAGTGACATCCACATGAATGCCATGACCAAAGGTGTACCAGCAGAACATTGCACTGTAACAAAATGATCAATGTTACTCACTGCACCCACCACTGGTTTGAATGTTTTGGCTTATGGGTGTAGGAATACATAGATACTACTTTCCTGAAATGCTTGAAAAAGAAAAAGATTTGTCCAAAAATCTGTCTTGAATTTGGATAAAAATAATGAAAGGGTCATTAAAAGCATTAAGAGACAGGAAAGACAAAGAACAAGAAGAGAGACAGAGAAAATTATAATGATAATGCTAATGATGTCATTTAATTGTCTTGTCTTTGAATATATTAAATGCAGCGCAGCGTTTTAGTTCATTTGTCTCAGTCACTTAATGTTACACCTCAGCAGGTTGATAAGCTGATGTCAGCATCGCCACAGACGCTACACAGACCTTCTGAAAACAACTGTTGACTTGTAATAAAGGGAATATACTTATATTGCAAATGACAGAAGAGTGTAAAACAGTTATGTAATATTAGATCTTTATGTGTCTGTGGTGAACTGAGAGCAGAGCAGCCTCACCAGAGTCTGTGGGCAGGTGAAACTGGAAAAGGCTTCACTTCACATCCAGACACGTGTGAAACAATTGGAAAATAATAGAGACAACATCTATGGACCAGACTGGAATACTACCGTCCTGTTATTAGAGTATCAATACCAAGCTTTATTCATCAGCTTCTTTCTAAATTCCAGCCTATGTACTGACTGTTAAGTTTTCAGACGTCAGAAATGACAAATCTTATTTTTTTCCTCACTTTTCTAAACAACAAAAGAACTGCAGCCTTGACCGACTTTTTCTTTTCTCTGTGGGAGTGACGCCAGCACTCACGCAAAAAATATTACACCTCCATTTTGTATTTAATCTCAACAAAGAGCAGAGAGTGACACACAAAATATGCCGAAATGAAGGGTCTCTGCAGTTTCTCTGTGGCTGCAAGCCATCGACTGTGCTGTATAATTATCAGTTTGATGTGATGGCATTTCAAAGGGATGGTGTTTACACTGTAGTTTTAGTACAGATTACACAAAGTAGATAAAACATGTTAATCAGTGAACTTCAGAGGAGCTGATGGGTGGATTTTGTTCCCTTTGAACATAGCCAGGCCAGCTGTCTCTCCCTGTTTTCAGTCTTTATGCTAAGCTAAGCTAACCTGCTGCATCTTTGTAAATGTGAACATGATGCTCAGTAATATTAATATTAATAATAAAATGTTCTGTGTTGCTGCAGGTAGCAAAGAAGATGGGCTTCCCGGCAGGGCTGGTGAACGAGGCGGCGGAGAACATGATCAAACTGTACAATCTGTTCATCAAGTATGATGCCTCCATGGTCGAGATCAACCCCATGGTGGAGGACTCCTCTGGCATAGGTACACACACACACACACACACACACACACACACACACACACACACACACACACACAGCGTCTTTTTCAGCAGCCTTTCAGAGACTAGTCAATAAATCCCCTGAAAAAACCAACAACAAATTTCCGTGATGAATCTATTAACCATTCAGATGTCATTTGACCTAAGGTGACTCGAGCTCTTTCTGTTGTTAAAAGATGAGACTAACGACTGTCACCAAAGCCAAATTCTCCTGTGTCTGTTTGTCACCAGTGATGTGCATGGACGCCAAGATCAACTTTGACTCCAACGCAGCATACCGCCAGAAGATGGTGTTCGACATGCAGGACTGGACCCAGGAGGACCCCCGGGACCGGCAGGCCGCCAAGGCCGACCTCAACTACATCGGCCTGGATGGAACCATCGGCTGTCTGGGTCAGTGCACGGCAAATGTCACTAGGCAAAGGGAACGTTTCAGGATTTTTAAGGAGGATGATTTTAAAATCAGATGTCCACGATTTGGGAAAATAGCTGGTGTTGAAGGAGGATTTTAGAAAACTGAAAGTCCGCCTGATGCAAAAACATTTTCTTTACCTGAGGTTTGTTCATATGAGGGTTTCATGTTGGAGTCACCAAACTTTATTAACTTTAGAAACTTGTAATACTTCTCTTCACATGATGAATCCTACATGTTTATGGGGAGGTACTGAAATCATCAAAATCGCATAACCTGAACAGAGGGCTGCCCCCGACTAAGAATTTTCCGAGTCAACCAACAGTCATCATTTAGGTCCATTAGTCGACTAGTGTCCCTCATGTTTACGATGTTGATGTAATGATGAAATGATATATTTTGGTGGTTTGAGTTGAAGGTGTGAGAAAGAATAGTCTCAGTAACATTGTTAACACTGTGCTACATTACAGAGAAATACAAACCGTACTAATGAACCTTCATTAATATAGGCCTATATTTTATCTCCAAGTGCACGTCACACACTGAGCGAGCCGCCTGTTAATGACGCTGTGGGCTAATGGGCATGTAGCTACTTCCATGTTTCACATGATATGTCATGTTTGTAGTGGACCAATGAAGATGAGTTTACATATAACCTTGGGTTGGTCCTTCACCTCCTCAAAATGATCCCACACTTTGGATTTCCTGCCCCACATGTTATTAACTAGCCTGTGGAATAACCGCAGGTACCAGCCCTGGAAATTAACCTGACTCCTGTCTGACTGCTGAGCGTGGACACTTCCTGTGTCTGTCCTTTCAAATTAAATTCCCACATGCTTTTATATAGGTTTGGGTTTATTTTGACAAGGTGCAGCTCCTGATAGAGATTCACTTTTTTTTTTTTTTTTGTCCTGTGACTAAGCGAACAATGAAATCTTGCCGACTAATGATCTTTCTGGTCGATTATTGTTTGGTCGACTATTGGGGGCAGTCCTACCTGAACTTCCCGCTGAATGCCTGAAAAAAAGAATGACTAGTTGATATTGTGTTGAACAGCCAATCCAAATCAACTGACATAATTCTGAGTCAGGTACAGCCCTAAATAATGATATATAATATTTTTGGGATCTGGACCAAACAAACTTTTGATTTTAAGACACAAATACTACTTTCCTGCCAGCGTGCACAGCACTCTGTTTTTCACATTTCATATTCTACTTTGAAATAACCAATGATTGTTGTCCTCTCTAGTAAACGGAGCTGGTCTGGCCATGGCCACCATGGACATCATCAAACTCCACGGTGGCACGCCGGCCAACTTCCTGGATGTCGGAGGAGGAGCCACAGCTCATCAGGTGACTGAGGCCTTCAAACTCATCACCTCTGACAGGAAGGTAAGAACACACCTGCTGCTGATCCTACAGGCTGGTTAATGCTTCCTGTGATGTCTGCGTCACGTTAGTTAACACTAATGTTGCGTCGGCTCAGGTTCAGGCCATCCTGGTCAACATCTTCGGAGGCATCATGAGGTGTGATGTCATCGCTCAGGGCATCATCATGGCTGTGAGAGACCTGGACCTCAAGATCCCCATCGTAGTGCGGTTACAAGGTAGAACACACACACATGCACACACAAGTCAATGTGTGATAAATCTCTAACACATCCTGGAAAACCTTGAAATTTATAATGATTTAATCATACGGTCATTAAAAAAATCCCCAAAAAAGGTTAAAAAAAAGATGTCTTCACTCACAATCTCCAGTTAAACTCTAATTCATATATCAGTAATTTAAGATAATGAACTTTATAGTTTTGAGCCAGTACCATCAGTATTTGGATCAAGTAGCTCATGAAGAATAAAGTGAGCTGAATTTAGAGGCCAAAGCATTTGCTGTATTTTCCAGTATGTTTTTTTTTTTTTTTTTTTTTTTTTTTTTTTTCTCTGCATGATTTAACCCTGAACTCTTTTAGAAACAGAAATACACCAAGTACAACTTCAGCTAAACGAAATTATTGAATTGGAGCTGATCTTAATTATGATTAATGCCCATTTATAACAGAATCCTGCTTGTTTACACAGTTTTCCTGTTGAAAAGTTGTTCACAGTGTTCACCACCTTAAGGTCTGCCTTGATTTAATCAGCATTTCAGTAAATATAAATATTATATTGGACTTTGTGTTCCACCAGTCACTGTACAGTTAACGTCACTCATGGTTCCTCCTGTACTGGGAGAGCACCTAAATGGGAGCTTAAAAAAGTCCCTCAAAATGGCATTTTAAGAACTACAAATGTTCCTAGCTCTTGTGGTGCGGACACATTTAAAAGGGGGTTCTTACAACAATAAAAAAATTCCTCTAGTCCAAAAATGCTGGGAGCTAGAAGACTATTTACTGCGAGGAGAAAGGGAGTAAGCTCGGAAGAGTAGCGGCTGCAGCAGCTCTGATTCAGGACAGACCTCAGCACTGGGAGTCACAGCAGGCTGGGTCTAGTCTAACGGCAGCAACAGCAAGTTTGCAGGTCGGGCAGGGAGTCGAGCACTCTGTGATCAGACCCCTGGTGCTGGCTGAATTCGAGTTGCTATAGTAGCTGAAGTTCTGTGTCCTCGGACCGTCCGCCATTTTCTGCTTTCTTGCTTCATCTTTGTTTTTCCTGATATGACGTGATGTTACACATAGATTATCACAATAAAAGCGTCAACTTCTTTTTACCTCCACATTTGAAATAAAGCGATTCAGGAATAAAAAAAAATATTAAAAACTCTTTAAAAGAAAGAAAAAAAAGTTTGAAAGTGGAATGAAATGAAATAATATTTGTTAGCATTCAAATGATGATTAAAAAAATCATTTCAAACTGTTGCAGTTACGTCTTCAAACCACTGAGATTGTTTGATATTACTGTCCTTAGAGTATGTGTTCCTGATCCAGTAACTCTGGATTAACTGAGGTCAGACTTCAAATTCAGACATTATGGAGCCATTGTTCTGGAACACTCGTGGACTCAGATTAACCCCAATGTTACGTCTTCCACGAGATGAACAAATGCGTCTATATGTTGTTGACACTTTCCTGAAAATAGATTAAAACACGCTTTAACTGCTTTCCATGTCCTGAACTGGCCTCAGCCATCAGCCTCTTTACACTCCACTAAACTAAACACACACACTGGCAGACCTCAGCACCTCCAGTCAGACGGGTTAACAGGCAGCAGCTGGCAGCTCAGAGGGAGAACTTGTGTCTGTTTGATGCCTCCTACTTCAAAGTCTGGCTCCTGGAAACACGCAGAGAACCTTGAACCCAACTGAACTGTGGCTTATTAATATGTATTTGTGTGCATATGTAGATTCATACTCTATATTGTCGAGGGCAACTGGTGATCAGAAAGCTCGTTAGTCTTTTTAGTGTGTGCGTGACCTTCAGATGACTCTGTGGAGACACATCACTGAATCCATAGCTCACATCTTTATTCATTCAGCAGCAGCAGAAGCAGCAAGCACACAGATGTGGTGCATGCTTGTATTTGGAGCCTAAACAGAGCTGACATTTCTCAGTTCTCCTCAGGGTGACACTTTCCTGCTCCTGTTTTCTATTTTGGTATCAAACACACGTTCACCTCAGACTGGTGCCGCTGAGGTTCTGCTGAGCAACTACGCCAGGATTTATACTCTAATATAAACTGCAGAAGTGCCGCTGCTTCACACATTTTAAAACGTGTCAACACGTCGTCCTGCCTGATGTCTGTGGAGCCAAAGTCTGACACACTGTGTATGAACAGATGTACGCAGTAACACAGGTTTCATCCATGTGGGAAAAACGAGAAAGGAGATTGGACAAAATTACATTTAAAATATCTGTTTAAAAAAGTCCTTAATCCTCTACAGTCATAAATGATTAACAGTGTTTGTCTCACATGATAAGTGAGTATTCAATCAACCACTGGCTTCATGCTTCCACAAACTGTCTTTAACTGGTTATAGTGGTGGACAATGTAGCCAAAATCTCCTGTCATGGTATAAGTAATTTTATATCACAGTAATGGTATATATCACCAGACAGTAATTGAGTTAATTCAATTAGGCAAATGGTTTAAAGTAACCATAATCCATCACATTTGATTTGCTTTTTTTATTTGGAACTTCCATACAAACACACAGACCACGGCCTCACACGAGACAACACAGGACCGAAAACACTAAAACTAAAATTCTGTCAAAATGGAAGCCTTAAGGTTTTCAAATGTCACGGGTTTTGGTATTTGCAACTTCACTCTCCTCCTCCACGTCTACCCAAATTATTTTACCTTGCGACACAGCTGGATTCATAACGCACAAGAATCATGATATCAGCAAGCAGCAACATCTGGAGCTCAAAATGAAGCCAATGCTCAAGTACCAAAAACTGCAGTTCCCCTCATGTCCACTTGAGGCTCTTTCACCCATCTCCAGTGGCTATATATAAAGTAATAATGGCTATTTTTTAACCTTTTAGTTTTAATTTTTTCATTGTCGTAGGCCTTGAATGATTCTCACATTCTCCATTGTAAAAAGGAACAGCCTATCGCCTTTTACTTTAAATTTTGCCGCCCCTCAATAGTGATGGCTTGCCCTGGATCATCCTAGCTAAGCTACCTATTGATTCCAGATCAAAAAAAGTCTTGGAGAAATAGAGATTATGACAGTGCATGGACATATTTGTTTTCTTTTACCACCATCCCTGCAGAGTAAAAGTACCAAACAGTCATCAATAGCCCACTGCGGAGTAACCAACTTGTGGTAAAATATACCAATAAAGGCTCATTTAGACCAATTAGTTATGTTAATGTGCAAATTTAGACTTACTGTTACCTTCATTATAAGGCTCAGATATGTTTTGCGGCTCCAGGCAGATTATTTGAGTCCTTTTTTTGGCTCTTTTCATAGTAAAGGTTGCTGCCATAGACCTCCATGTTAAAATGTCCATCTATACGGCAGAAATAAACATGTTTACAGCCTGGTACAAAAAACAGTTTTGGTCTCTTTTGCTAATTTCAACATTGATGACAATCGCACAGGGGCTGAATTTGTGTATAACTCACCTGTTCACATTTTATTAAGGCTTACCAAAGTGATGCATAATGAAGGGCGGGTCACTTTGAGTGACAGGCTGCCTGCTGATAGTGTGCTCAATCCACCCCTCACTCCTCCACAGCACCAGCCTCTCACCCAAATACGGTCACTCCTGGCTCCAAAAACAAAGATGGCAACTGCCAAAATGTCAGACTTCGAGTTTACAAACCAGTGGGTGACATCTGGGGGCTACGTCCATTATTTTGTACAGTATGAACATGTCACTCAAGATTCCAGCCCAGATTTGCCATGTAGCCTGTCCTGAAAACCTCCAGTGGATAAAATGTTGAAGGGAAACCTACTTTGTAACATGAACACTGGATTTCTTTTGGATTTACTTAAATTGCTTTCCAGAGTTGTAAAATCCTGTCTCAGAGTATTTGAGTCCTCTGTGCAGCGTACTGGCCTCTGATAAACCCTCAGACGTCTTGATTTGTACACAAATGTCCTGGCTAGACAAGCTTCATCAGTTCTCCAAATCACTGCCTTTAAGTTCAGTATTTTCGATATCAGATTTTAAATATTTCTTGAGTATAATTTGAAGCTGTGGCCTGATAGTTTTGGAGGAAAGTTATCAGCAATCACCCTCTGTGATTATCCACAGTGAGATTCAGAGAGATCTCTGATCACCATCCTGAGAACCCCGCAGTAGCATCTTAAAGATATTTTAATTTAGAAACAAAATCATGTCCCTGCAGAGCCTCCTGACGGTGACACGGCTGCACTCCGTGAAGCTCATTGTATGGTGGAGAATATAAAGAGACAAAGTGTTAGGAGATGCTGCTGCTGCTTATTGTCTCTGCTCTGTGAAGATGTGATGCTGTTTTCATAAATTCATATTTGTTTTGTTTTTTAAGGGACGAGAGTGGACGACGCCAAAGCTCTGATCGCTGCCAGTCCGCTGAAAATCCTGGCCTGTGACGACCTGGACGAGGCCGCCAAAATGGTACACACACTTAATCACACACTTGAACACACACTGTCATGTGCTGCAGGTAGGGAGATGAACACACATGCACCTGTCTGTTAAACCTACAGGTGTGTGTGTGTGTGAATCTGAGGAGAGATCACACACTGACCAGCAAATCACAGGAAGCAGATAAATCTTCATGGTGTCAGTTGTTTCCCACAGGTGTAGTGTGGTGAGGTATTAATCTGCCTCCCACTGATGAACATTAAATTGATCTTTAACTTCTTAACCTTTCTCTCCATCATCCTCCGTTCATGTCATCGTCTGCCCCCTTATCGTTTGAGTGCTGAAACTAAGAAGCTATTTAAAGACATGAATTATTATTTTCTCTGTTACGTTTATATCTGTCTTGTTCAGTCAAACAGCACTACAGCCCTCTCAGTACAAATCTTTTGCATGTCTGCTGTACAGCTGTAGATTTGTGGTTATATTTTTCCATAAAGCTCCAGGTAGCCGTTGGTTTCCATTCATTTCCATATGTTATGAAAATCTATGAGCAGACTGGTGAAACGTATGTGAGTGCTGAGGCACTTATTCTGAAAGGCTTCTCCTTGATCTGCTGTGTCCCACATTGTATCTCATTTAGGGCTGCACTTAACAATTATTTTCTTTATCAATAAATCTAGACATTATTTTTTTTAATCTAATCTAACAACCTGCATATAGTTTATTCTAAAGATATTTTTTATGACTTGATTAATATAACTCTTAAAGGAGCAGTCCAGTATTTTGCTCTTTGAGCCCCATTCCTGGTTGTTTATGATGAAATAGAGTGGTTAAGACCAAAATCTTGACGATTGCTCCTTCTCTGACAATTTGAGAGAATTTGTCTTTCCCCTGCCTGGCTTAACAATGCTGTCTATGGCCATGTGTAAATCTGTCCTAAAACCACCTTAAACGTTGGTTTTCAAAGCCATGAAACTCACCCAGTGGTCAGTGGTGTTCCTTGATGTTCCCACATAAAAATCGTAGCAAACTGTGGTTTCCATCCGTGTTTTCTATTCATCTGGATTGTGGAACTATTTTTTCAGCTGCCTCACACCCGTGTGTAAACTTCCGCCTGATCGTTCGTTTGACCCTGAAGTGTTATACACTCCAGCCCACTTGATGGCGATAATGCTCCTTTACGTGAGTGTCGCCAACCGGCAGGAAACCATTGCAATGTAATGGGACACAGAAAGAAGCAGAAGAAGAAGGCTGGCGTTGGGTTCAAAGGCATCGTACTGCGAAGGCTGTTTACAAGCCAGTAATAATGGGCAGGTTTTGTGTGGTCGAGGACTACAATGACTACAACCTTGTCGTAAACAACCTCCCCTACCAACGGACAATGAGGCTTCCTATAGAAAATCAGTGCATGGACAAAATGTCAAATAAATGATCACGGAAACCACAGTTTGCTACGATTTTTATGTGGGAACATCAAGGAACACCACTGACCACTGGGTGAGTTTCATGGCTTTGAAAACCAATGTTTAAGGTGGTTTTAGGACAGATTTACACATGGCCATAGACAGCATTGTTAAGCCAGGCAGGGGAAAGCCAAATTCTCTCAAATTGTCAGAGAAGGAGCAATCGTCAAGATTTTGGTCTTAACCACTCTATTTCCTCATAAACAACCAAGAATGGGGCTCAAAGTGCAAAATACTGGACTTCTCCTTTAAAACGGTTATCACGTGGATTTATTTCATCACTGGAGTAATGTGCAGTTAAGATTATTAACAGCAAATGTAGTTTTGCATCAATGCAGGGTGAGAAAAGTAAACGATTTAAAGACTTCAACAACAGACTGTAATGTTAGTTTAAGCTGTTTTGTCACTCGTGCAGGCCCATTAAAGTAAACATAAAAAATATAAAACAGCCGAATAACAGAGTTAGATGATGCATGTGGTATCATCAGCGGCGGTGCAGAACGTTTACGTGACTCTACTAACAGAAACATGTTCCGCATGTTAATAATCCTGATATATATCATGCTTGGGTGGAGACACAAAGTAAACAGGACGTGCTTTCTGCTGCTGTCTTAACAAAGCACTCTGAGATGCTTTCACTTCAAGTGTCTGTACGCTGTAGTGTTGTAATTTTCATTTTGTAGGTGAGATTTTCAGCTGCAGTTAATTCTCTGGATGAATCCATGCTTTCACCAGGTGCAGCTTAATTCATTGTGGTGCACCAATGAATCAAATGAACAGCCTCTGATGGTTTATCTTTTAGGTGTCGTGTAGAGGCTGATTCAAAGTTAATATCCGGAAGATCTAAGTTTTCATTCTCTTTGGCAGCACTTATGGTGATAGGTTTATTTATTGAATGAGTCTGGACAAACAACTTGACTGGTTGGCGGAGGTACACAACGGTGAGACAGTAATTCTAGATTATATCTGAGAAGAGTAATAAATAGACATTTTCTGCTCAAGTTTAAATTTTTTGTGTCATGGTTACGTGTTAATGTTAATGAAAGCTAACGGCTGCGGTGACCAGTTTATGTATACAAAAACCTTCTAAAACACATCAGCGTGGTCTTCAGTCTTCAGCTTTGATGTAACATGTCTGTAATTCGTAGTAAATGAGTTGAAACATGAAAAGCAGCAGGTGTGTTGGTTTTAAGTCGAGGACGTGCTGAACAACCGGCGTTTATGTAAAAGAAGAAGAGTTGTTTGATGTCATGTGACTGTAACCGTCTGTTTCTCTGCTCACAGGTTGTAAAGCTTTCTGAAATCGTCTCGCTGGCTAAGGAAGCTCAAGTGGACATCACCTTCCAGCTGCCCATCTAAAAAAGAGACCTGACCTTTGACCTCCATGACCTCCTCACCCCAAACACTTCCACAGACGCCAACCACTCCACCTCCCCACCATACAGACAGCAAGACGGGCCTCTCACACCCCGGAGACGTTTAGTTTTCTCTTTCTTACTCTGTGGCATGATGGCATGACTCTGTACAGGTGTCCAACAGGGACAGGTGTCCAACAGGGACAGGTGTCCAGCAGGTAGAGAGAACAGCCTCCTTTTTAGTCACACTTGGATCTCTGTTTCCCGTCTCAACCTTCTGTCTCCCCTCCACGGTTCCTCAGACCTACAAACTTCATTTATACTTGAGTCGATACGCACAAACCCCCACTTTTAACTCCTTAACTATTTAAGTACTTTTTGGGAAACGTTCCTTCGCTCTGTTCAGCTGAAGCGTGTGACGACGCTGCTTTCGCTCCCACTAGTACGTGTTTGCAGTTGAGATGAATATTTGTGAGACAGTGGCCGCACTGGCTGCTGATTGGTGCTGTTACATCGAGCTGGTGCACACAGGTGACTGTAAAGGCATCAGGAGACGGACTGTAATCCCATTACTTTCATAAAAACACACATAGTTTTGCATGAGTGCCTTTTCGCTGTGTTGTCTCCACGTAGGAATGTAACGGAATAAAGGACAGATTTGTCCCCAGTGTGCAGAACTTTGAAGTGTTTCATCAAACACACAAACAACATGACTGAGTGACGTCTCAGTCAAACACAGCAGACAGCACTGTCTGCAGCATTGATTTAATAATAGTGTTCAGGCAGAAATTGCTTTGGAGAATGAGCTGTTGTTCCCTGCAGACGCCTCGTCGTCATTTCTTCGCCGTCTGTAGACACAAGTGTTCATCAGCAGGCCTTCACTGGTCAGACTGAGCACGCTCTCTTGTTCCAAAAGTAGAGACACATGATAGAAACCCTCCATTATGCTGTGATGATGATCACACTGAAAGTCCTCACTTGAGTCATATATTTTAAAGTATACTGTGCAGGATTGTCACTTAGTCTTTGTAAACGCTCGCCAGAAGAAGTGAAAGTAAAAGCCAACCTCAGATTCAGTCTTGTTGGCATTTTGCCTCCTTATATCTGCATTTTTTCAGCACTGTGGACGCCTGCTCGCTACCTTTTTATAAAGCCGCGACCTCACCTGAGAGCTGTGGGGGTACACGCACATAAACGTCACGAACACTGCAAAAAATTAAGAAAATCCAGTTCAGTTCAGAGTCTCTGCTGATAAACACACCGCCACACACTGAGAGTGGAACAGCAGTGATGATTGAGAGCGATTATAGTGTACATTTAAATCTGTTGCTGACTCCAGGCTCATTGTTGAGCGTCTGCAGAAATGTGTAAAAAGCATTTCACCAAAAACACAATCTTATTTACCTCCAGTGAATTCTGTCCATGCAGATAGTTTGGGATTAATTTGTCTGTAAATCCCTGCCTCTGTCCCAAAACTATGGAGGTGAATGGACTTTAGTTTGTGTTGCTCACAGCACTGACATTTTTTTTCTTATTTTCTACCAATAAGACTGCTACAGTTGAATTTTTAGCCCCACTGTGAAGATGCTAATTCTAGCATTTAGCTCAGGCGCTGCATCTTAAAGGGATAGTTCATATGTTTTTTGAAGTGAGGTTATATGAGGTACTCATTAGACTTGATGTCAGCTGGCACGCCCCAAGTTTGGAGAAACAGGTTGGAGCACTGGAACGGAAGCTAAGCAATGTACTGCTGTGGACAGGGGCAGCACTTTTAGCCACTAGAAAAATCACTGTCAGTTCAAGTGTACGCTATATTTATCATTATTAATATTTAGAATATTTTTACTCCTTTACCTCCGACTTTTGATGGGGTAATGAAGCCGTTATATCTCTCTCTTCAAAGCCAGACTCCATTGAGAAAAACAGTGATTTAACACTGCTGAACACAGGAGCTGCTGGTCTACTGCTGCCTCGGCCAGTTAGTTAGTTTGTGTTATTGTGTGACTTTGGCATTTAAAAGGGTTAATTTAGATTCACCAAAGTCACACAATAACACTAACTAACTAACCGATTGAGGCAGTGGTAGACCAACAGCTCCTGTGTTCAGCGAGCTAAAATTACTGCTTTTCTCAATGGAGTCTGGTTACTCCATTGAGAAAACGTGAGCTGTCGGAACAGACTGTCTGACAGAAAGGTAAAGCGTTGATAATACTCAAAATGTAGCAGAAACTTAAATTTTTTTAGATGGCTAAAAAACATTTTTCTGCTGCCCCCATCCACAGCAGTGCATTACTTAGCTTCTGAGGCAGTACTCCTGCCTGCTTCTCCAAACTGGGGGCATACCAACTGCAGATACGCTGACTATGGATAAGAACCTCATTCAACGGCTTCAAAAAATCCGAACTATCCCTTTAACCCCACAGAGCTTTTAACACAGCTGCAGGCTGTTAGTCTTGATTTAAAGTCTTTCATGTGGAGAGCACCACAGACACCACAGATCTCACAGCATGGACAAATACATCCAAAAGTATCTGCATGGAGGTATGTGAAAGATTTATTTCCTTACCTTTAAACAAAGGGTATCAAGTGCACATCATAAAACTGTTGCTTTCCTGCTTCTTTAGTCAGTAAAGACGAGTGCAGCAACCTTTGCATTTTCAGCAGAAACAGATTTAACTGATTGAAAAACAATCAGATTTTATTAGCTGTAATCTAATCAATCACTATGAGTCACCATGATGAGTCTTTTATAAATGTAGCTACTTAAAGGTGGTGAAAGCTAAACCTAAAGAAATGTGAAATAAATGGATCTCCAGCTTCAGTTTTGAGTGTCGGAGCTTCGGCTCAGCTCCCAGCATCAAGTCTGTGATGGATAAAGGCCGCAGCGTTAGCGCCCTCCTCACTGTTTACCCTCAGCTGTGAACACAGACCACATTTGTCAGTCTAAAATATTAGCTGTGACACCTGTGGACCCCAGGCATATTGATCGATGCAGGGATTTGTGGCGAGTATTGATGAACGGCCCCGGAGTTCCCACTCTGCCTCGGCTGTGGTGAGGCTTCATGTGTGGTCGTGTTGAACGGAGGTGATACATCTCCAATTTTTAAATAAGTCGCATGAATTATTCACTGTTCCTGTTGTGGAGCTCAGCTTTCCCAGAGAAACGCCCCGAGGGGGAGACGTGGTGTGATTTCCTGTGTTCGCTTCGTCTCTCGCTCTGTTAAAAAGGATGCTTGTCTCTCTTTCTTCCCTCGTGGTTTTTGTTCTGTGAGCTCATGCATCGTCTCACAGTGTTGGAAGAGTCTGTTCTGTTGACCCCGTCCTGCTGAAGTGAAGCATGCGTTATTATGTTAGCTAACGGGGCGCACTGGCGTTAAGATCATCTAGCGACCTCGACAGCGGGTTGATTGTCCTGTTGGAGGCAGCTGCTGTAGAAGTCCCAGGTGTAAAAGAACTCCTGCAGCATTTTAGCTTCACTCCATGAGAGGTTTTGAAAGTTACAAGAAACTGGGCACACTGGAGCTTTGTGTATTTATATGGTCCTACTGTTTCCCCCCTTTATTGAAGAGATGCTTCAGAGTTGAGCAGGGACTTCTGCAGCGGCTGCCACTGTACGTTCAGTCTGCCATCATGCCACACTGCGTTTTTGTTCCTGTATGTGATGTCAGACCTCTCACCAGAACGGTAAAATGACTGTAGTTGTTTCTTTTCCCTTCCTCCTCCTTCAGCGCTCCGAACACAAGCAGACATCGTGAGTTGTACTTCATTTATTATACCTTGTAAATAACCAAACTGATGTTCTCTCTCTGTAAAATATTTATGCTCCTCGCAAAAGGAGTACGACAAAGAAAGACAAAAAATAAATGCAGAGAACACCAAGGTTTCCATGCTTCGTTCTTTTCTTCCTGTGTTGTCTTAACGAGGACGTCCGTCCATTTTCTGACATCTATCAGGGTCTGTAGACGACTTCATGAACACAGTACGCCAACCTCAGACTCATGTACGTATTTGAGCTCCAGTAAGATCGGTCTCAGAGATAATACAGGATGCAGTAGGATTAATTTGCAGTTGGACACCAGCTCAGCTCGTTTCAGATGATTATACGTAAACACACCTGTACCTGACGTGACTCATTTTTCCAACCCTCCTAAAATGAAACCACGCCCACTTTCGCATGGCGAAACGGGACAGACGCAGAGGCCCAATGATTTACTGTTTACCAGCATTTGAAAGAGACTGCTGCTAGCTCACTAGTGCACCTATACCTGTACCCCACAGTCCCTCCGCCTCACTCCCCGCCACCTGGAGATGAAGTTTGCTGATCCTACAGCATGTTAATCTGTATGCTTTATCGTTAGCTATTTTTCCCCTTGATTCCAGCCTTTATGCTAAGCTAAGCTAACGGTGCTGGCTATAGCCTTTTACCCACAGTTATGGAACAGACAGGTTTGGAAGTGGTGTCAATCTGCTAACTTTCCTCCAGAAAGTGAATTTCCCAAATTGTCTGACTTATGACAGTTTAGTTTCCTGGTGTTTTATGAGCGTGGCCTGCAGCGTGGGTGTGGACTCTAATTTATTCTGTTACTTATACTGTCGTTAACCTGTTTGTGTGTGTTTGTGTGTGTTGTGGGGTCCTGCAGTGACCCCGACACAGATCACTCTGATTACAGGTTCTTGTTGTACAGCGGAGTCACACAGGCCGGCTGTAATGGCTGCTTGATTACTGGAGTGGATGTTTAGGGTTTCTCTGCTGAATGCAGAAGGTTCAAATGTTGTTGACTCTGTTTATGGAAATAGATGCATAATGATCCAAACTCTGCTCAAGGGAATGTGAGAAATGTAGCTGTAATAAACACCAAAACTGTCCAGTGAAGGAGTCACCTGTCAGTGCCTGTGGCTTCATGTTTAGAGCTCTTTGTGAGTTTATTAAGTCAGTATAACAAGGCTGGACCAGAGATAAAAGACAACCGTGTATAATTTCTTCCTGATGCTGATCCAAATGAACCAAACTACAGGTGTGAAAGTGACCCCAGGATAGTAAAGTCACATGACTCAGATTTAAGTTACTGAACAAAGTTTTGATAACCTGACAAAGTTGTCACTTCATCACATCATTCACACCCCAACGCCATGTTGACCTGTTTGTAAGAAGTCAGCGTAAACACCAAGCAGACTATAATTAAAAATACAGTTATGTACAAGCTTTGATAACCATAGCTTTAAGCCTCGTTTCCACCAAACACTTTCAGTACAATACCTTTGGAACCAACAGTAACCCTTCAGACATGGTACCGAGACCCTAGGTTCATTAAGCGTTTCCATCACAGACAGTGCTCTTAAATGTGGGCGCGGTTGTTGTCACTCACTGCTCCGTCCAGCACTCGCTGTATTTCCTGCAGGCTGCAGTGAGAGTCTCTCTCCATGGGATATTTAAAAATAGCAGCTTTGTGCATTTAGTCCTTCTCAGGCAAGCTCAGGGGTTTAGTGTTGCTGTAGCCCACAGGAACAACACTCTGTGATGCTTTTTTTTTCTCCAAGTGAGGATTAGAATATATGCTGTCCCTGTTGAAATTAAACGCTTGAAGATCAACTCATTACTAAAAGTGTCTGTCATATAAAAACTTAAGTGATGGTCAAAGTTGTCACAGTGTAATTTAAGGTGTGCTGATGGATTCACGTCATCAACTCATGCATTGAGTAACATTACAAGTTAACGTTCCACCTTAAAAGTTGCCGGCAGTCGGCCCAGTGAATGAAGTGATTTTTTCTCCGACTCCAGCTGCTGTGAGAGGCAGCAAAACATCCTTTCATTTTATAGTATACTAATAAAACTCTCCACAGTATGAACAGTGGTTACATGAGCCTCAAAACCAGACACAACTCAGCCCTGAGCAGAGTGACCGTCCTCTACTGACCAATCAGACTGCAGTGTTCACAGCTCCACCTTTTAGTACCAGATCTGTGTGCTAGGTACCCCAACAGAGGGGGGACCAAACATGGGGACAATAAGGAACGGTTCTATTGGTACCATCCACAACTTTTCACAGTGAAACAGTTTTCATTTTCTCTTCCAACTAAATTGTCATCTCATCGCTACATTCACACCTCGTCATCGTGTTTCCTTGTTTGTCAGAAGTCAGTGTGAAGATGAAGCAGACCATAATTAATAAGGCGATAATTTTGATCTGGACCAAATGAAACAATTACAGCGTGAAAGTGACCTAAATGTACAAAACTCAACAAAAGTCACATTTCCCACTGTGTCTGAGACCAGACGGAGCAGCCTGCAGGTGAGTTTGTACCTGTAGATGTTCAACAGTTGAGAGCCTCTGAATGACTGACTGCTGCTGGACGGCTGTGTTGCAGCACCAAAGATGAAAAGCTGGTTGAAGTCATCAGAGAGGACCTCCTGCTGCTTTAAGATCTTTACTCCAATTTAGTCTCGCCATGACGAAACATACACACACTCAGCTTTGAAGTCTTTGCTCAGCCTTTTTTCTTTTTTGTTCCACGATTTCTTCTGCTGCGACACAAAGGCTCAACTTTCATCCTCCAGCGAGAGCAGATGAGACGTTTCATGACATACTTGCCGCCATGTTATTCCTGAGATGAAAAGGCCTCTGAGGCAGAAAATGTTGTTGTGAATGAACCGTCTTTATGCTTTTTAAAAAAGGTTGCAGCTAAAGCCAATTCAGCAGGAAGGCAGGGGGTCTGCTTTAAGTCGAGTGCTGATTTTTCATGGACGTACTGTTGCCTTTAGAATTAAAAGATGAAACCTGATGACTAATCTTTCACCCTTGTAATGTGTTTGTGGGCGGCAGGGAATCTCAGGATTTATTGTGGCTGTGAAGGAACAATGTGGTGATGCCAAAGGACCTTACTCAAACCCCTTTCACAGTGTTTTACTATCTTACAGGAGGTGGACAAAATAACAAAAACACTTTATAGTCCAATCCAAGTGAAGCTCTGTGCATCTCAAAACCAAACCAGCACTTTTAATCTGTCGTCGGCCTTATTTTTGTTAATCCTCGTGGTTCTAGACAAGCCGTTATGCACTAAGGGAACTTATAATTTCCAAATTTAGTCTGTGAGTTTATTTGCTGGAACTAATTACTAAACTTCAGAGTGGCGATAGAGGAAGTCAGAGTTCCTCAAGTACTTACAAGAGTTTTAAAGGTCTGTTACTTTGCTCTTTTTCAATTTTGTGCAATTTTATTTTGTCTCCTTCATTTCTGAGGGAAACTTTTTACTGCACTACTTTTATCTTGCAACAAGAGTGTCCAGCCGCCTAGCAGATCAAGGTGCAGGCCAAACATGCTGCAAACTCAGAGGAGCTCGACTGATATATCAGCCAATATCAGAATCAGAGATGTTTTATTGTCGAGTAAATTCACACTTGGAAGGAATTTGACCTGGTGATTTAAACACAAGGTTAATCTGGTCAGGTTTAAACAAATCTATTTGTTAGGTTTAGGAAAAGATCATAGTTCGTGTTAAAATAAGAATGTTTGTACCGTAAAAAGTCAGTGCTGACTTTTGGATTCACACACGACATGAACAGCTGTCTCCTGGGTCAAAGTCCTGCATATCAAAATCGTATCATTGTCCAAAGAATCAATATGATATTGTATCCTGATGAAACCAGTGATTTACACCGCTACTTTGTACCAACTGACTTCCTCATTTGCTCCCATCATAATCACTACAGCCACTAGAGGTCGCTGCCAATCAAAAAATGTAAATTCAAGATGACAAGACCGCTAACAGTCGCAGTTTCAAACACATATTTGTTGTTAAACTGTCAAGGTGACACCAAAACCACTTGGATATGTTTAGGAAAAGATCATGGTTTGGGTTAAAAAAGTACAATTGGTATGTATGTGCATACACACGTACATAAATTTCTGTATGTAATGTCACATAAGTACGTTGTGTTAACCTCTGGTTTTATGTTGGACACAAATATCCGTCTCCTGGGTTAAAGTTCTGTGTAGGTTTGACCCATCCGTCCACCCCAGCCTCCCTCCTACAAGGACTTTGTTGCTCTGTGTGCCAGTTGACTTCCTCCACCACTTCCGTCATAATTAAAACACCCACCAGAGGTCACAATAAATGTAAATGTGGTGTTTTTAGGGAGAGAACAAATCTATGAGTTGTGGTTGTTGTCATTGGTATGTTGGCTGCAAACAAATACAGACAGCATGTGTGTTACATAGTTCGTCCTCCAGAGAGCGCTGAAAAGATCATTTTTAACTGTAAAATGTTTGTGAATGAGTTTTCCTTCTTTATGCTCATATGACACAGTGTTTGGGTCGGTTTACAAACCGAAAAGCAGAGGGTTTTAAATAAACTCTCAAATTTCTATTTCTGTACTGACCTAAAAAATAATCTGTTATAGCTCAGGCTTCAGTGGTGACATGCTGCCGAGGAAAACATGTAAATGCTTGTGAGTTTTTTTACACTGTGTTATTACTACTTTAACTGAAGTAAGAATATAAATGTGTCCTCCTCCTCCCCTGATGTTTGATCTGTCCTTTGATGTGTCACCATGCATCACATCTGGACTCCCACGTCCTCCCTCGGCTGCAGCTGATGGCGACTCGCTCTCCTGTGAATCCTAATCTGCCGCCGCTGGCTGGTTGGCGCCTGCTTTGTTGCAGCGATGTGGGAAGCACAGTGAGCAGATTAACGGCATGTCTGACTGAGGAGAACACCAAACACACACACACACATTATATCGCTCAGAACATCTTCTGCGTGTTCTGTGTGAGGCAGATCATCTGTCCTCCTGTGTGTCGTCCCACAGAGCTCCGTCTGAGAGCAGTCCGCAGTTTAATGCACACGTTCATGTGATCTATGTTCAGTTTGTGCTTTTCAGAAACATTTATTTTGAATGTCTTTAGAATCAGCTGCAGCGGGGGAAGAAGAACTCAGATCTTTACTTAATACTCAGCCTGTTCTCATCCTCAGGTCGTCAAATACTGATTCTTTGCCAAGCCCCTCGGCGTGTGATACCGAAGCTAAAGGCACCCTTTGGCATTATTATAGAGCATCTCATCTTATAGAGCACAAGGTACGTTGGTACGTGACGGCCTTGGATGAGAATGTGTTGTTCTCATCTAACAACGGTTGGATGGTTGCTTAAACCAAATGCGACCGTGTGACAATTTTAAGCACGTGTGAGACAGCTGGGTGTCACATACGGATGCCAAAGGGTGCCTGTGTCATACGTATCACATGCAAGAGGTGGGACAAAGTGTTGGTATTTTTACATTTTACATTTGTTGGTTAAATTTCCATCCGTCCATTTTCATCCGCTTATCCGGCAGCAGCTCAAGTAAGGCACACCTGACGTCCCTCTCCCCAGCAACGCTTTCCAGCTCCTCCTGGAGGACCCCGAGGTGCTCCCAGGCCAGATGAGATATGTAATCCCTCCAGTGTGTTCTGGGTCTGCCCCGGGGCCTCCTACCAGTGGGACGTGCCCGAAACACCTCTAACAGGAGGCGCCCAGGAGGATCCTGATCAGATGTTGAACCACCTCAACACAAAGGAGCAGCAGCTCTACTCTGAGCTCCTCCCCCTATCTCTAAGGCTGAGCCCAGACACCCTTCAGAAGAAACTCATTTTGGCCGCTTGTATCCGCAATCTCATTCTTTCGGTCACTACCCAGAGCTCATGGCCATAGGTGAGGGTTGGGACGTAGATGGACCAGTAAATCGAAAGCTTCACCTTCCGTCTCAGCTCCCTCTTCACCACGACGGTCTGGTGCAGCGCCTGCATCACTGCAGAAGCTGCACCAAACCGCCGATGCATCTCGCGCTCCATTCTAGCCTTACTCTTGAACAGGACCCGAGATACTTGAACTCCCTCGCTTCAGGAAGTAAATCTCCCGACCCAGAGGTGGAATCCATTTTTTTGGCAATTTTGTGTTAATATTAATGATTATTAATGTTGCTAATGAACTGACAGCTGCTAGTACTGCTAGACGCCTAAACATAACCACACAGGTATTAGGTCAGTGAGTGTTGGACACATTAAAATGTTGACCTGATGATGGCGCCAAAGTTTTTACATTTCATCTTGAGGGAAACATGAATGATAAACCACATGTCAACACAATCCATCCAACAGTTGTTGACATATTTCGTCCTGAACCAAAGAGAAGGACAGGCTGTTGTCACTGGAGTGTAAACTTATATTTTTTAGTTCTTTGCTGCAACAGATACCGTTGTTTATTCTTTTTTCCTGTGACCAATCTCGCTGTGTTAAAGAAGTCAATCAAAACTCACCTCTTTAATGTCCGATTTTATGTCATGCACGAGTTTTATTTTTATTTATTAAAAATAACTTGATGATAGCTGCAATACAAGTCCAGGTAACACTGATGATGATCTTTAATAAACAGAACTGAATGTTTTAATCTTTAAAACCCCAAAAAAGGCGTGACCTGAGTGACCCCAGTGGGAGCTCTGGTTGGGGCTGTTGTTAAATTATTGGGAGGATAATTGAGTAAAACAGCTCAGAGCTGTCGTCATCATCAGAGGAACATTTTCCTCCAGGAGCAAACACAACTACTTTCTGGTGTCAATAGAAACTTAATTTTAAGCACTGGGTATGTTTCAGTGACTCAGCCTGAAACTGACGAGCCTCGTGTGAACTTGATATTTTTATTAGGTCACAAAAACACAGATAACTTGTGTCTTTAATCTCTTCTTCATCTCTCTCCTGCAGACTCTTCTCCTCCTCTTCCTCCTCAGTATCTCCACCTGTGTGCAGACGGTGATGGAGGTCCTGCAGTGTGAATACATGCAGGTAGGCTCGCCGCCTCTTTGCTCTCAGCTGGCACACACTGATAAGGTTCAGGGTTTCGGGGAGTCGTGCTGCTGCAGCTGCCAGTTCATTTACTTAAGTCGTGATAAGGCCGGTCGGCCTCAGTGAGCTGGGGAGGGGGAGCGTCTGGGGGGGGTTGTTGGTCAATTTAGTCCATTCAGAGAAAGTAAACTTGCATCCTGTGTTGGAAATGAGAATAATATTTCTTAAAGTTTCCAGTGGACCGAGCGGTCTGAGGCAAACAAAAAGAAAGTTTGGTGAATTTATTTTCAAGTTTTGAAAACCTGCAGAGGAAGAGAGAGAGAGGAGGAGGAGGAGGACATGACTCCACACACATACATGTATGACGTTAACAGTTTTAAGTACATTATAATACAGACAAAGCACCTTTTGAAGAAGAAGAAGAAGAAGAAGATATAACACTGATCCCTGAGGGGAAATAAATTTTTTTTCCACTCTGTTGTCATAAACACACAGGCCTGACATACACACACATGTGCAAAGAGGACCTATACATGCAATTAATGGAAGGATATCAGAGTGAGCGCGCTGCCCATGGATGGGCACCCCGGGCAGTTGGGGGTTCAGTGCCTTGCTCAGGGGCACCAGCTGCCAATACACACTCCATGTTTGGTCCAGACAAGGAGTTGAGCCACTGCCCCTCTGGTTCCCAACCCAAGTCCCTATGGACTGTGTGAAGGAACTCTCTGCTAGCTGCTAGGCTAATTTATACAATGTAAAATGCCATAGGCTTGTGCTAATAACGTTAGCATGTTGTATTTGTGGGGAAAATGTGTCCAGATAAAGACAAGTGTTTGTCTGTGAATGCTGCGAGTTATAGTGAAGCTGATTTGTGTACTTGTGTTTGAAACTGTTGCCATTAAGTCATGTTAATTGTGTTTAATGTGTGTTTCAGATCAACTAAACTTTACAGCGCTTCACAGAACAACAGGATGGGAATCAAGGGGGTGGAATCCCACATGCAGATTGGGAAACATAAAAATCCGCTAAATCCCCCAAAGGAAAACCTGCTAAAAACGCCAGGTATTTCCCTGTTCTGTCAATGTCAGGTTATGTTTTCTTTTTTCAGTTTAGATTTTTGTAAAATTGGTCCCAAGTGCCATTAAAAACGTCTTCAAAAGTCTTAAATCTAACTTTCCTGAAGCTGAAGGAACCCTGGATGAACATTATTTTCTCTCTGTGAGCGAGTATTCCCTGGACTGCTTCTTCCTTCCCTTTCTGATCTCTCCCTGATTTAATTAAAATAGTTTGATTTCATCATTTATGGCTTACAGATGCTGAGCGACGTCTTTATTTCAGGACATTTAATATCACCAACAGGAGAACTAATACTCTCTGCTAATATCACAACCTGCCTCCATTATTGAGCCCCGCAGGAAGCTGAACTTTGCAGCTTGGGTTTTTATTATTAGAGGATTTTTTGAAGGATTTAGCAGAAATATTTGATCATGATGTACAGTTGTGCTCCAACATGGCAGATTTTGGTGCTTTTGCTGCTTGTTGGAGTTTTGGAAGATGAACCTTGCGTGAAGATCCAAACTTTTATACCACGTATAGCCGTCAGAAAATAATCAGCAGATTAAGAGGAGACATTTTTCTGCATGAGTACTTTATTACTTTAAGTACATTTTCCTGATAATACTCTCACCAGCTGCCATGATGTGTCCATCTCCTGTTGGCTGTTCGGTCCTGTTTCATCTTCTCACCGTCTCTCTGTGAGAGTTCAGATGGTGATTGGTGGGAAGAGAAACCAGACGCAGCAGCAGATGCTTCCTGACTGATAGGATCATAAAACCATCTGTCTGACATCACCTCATCAGATTGCGTCTTATTACGTTACAGTCATTGATTTGAATTGACAGACAGAGAAAGAGACGGATTGAAAGGGTGGGGACGAAGAGAACAAGTGATAGAGCTCAGAACATTTAATTTAACATCACAAAACACTGAAACAGCTGGAAAAATACTAAAAGAAAAGACCTTTAATTCACAAAATTGAAGCTAAAACACAAAGATGTGTGTGTGGTGGTCAGTACAGGTGTAATATGAGTGTGTAGATGTGTGAGAATTGAGCTCAGGTGTTCCCACTCTCTAATGAGACAGCCCCGCCCACCAATCACCTGCAGGATGACGAGCAGCAGCTACGCCCAAACCAACCTGAGGGACATTTACACTGATTAGACTTTTAAAAGAACATCCACATGTTGACAGAAAAATAAACTCCAGAATGTTTAATGCTTTGACCACAGTAACATATTTTATATATTATATCTTTAAGTGAGTGCATCAAACAGTTTGTGACTCTGTTCTGCATCTCTCTTGACAACAAATTGAACGCCGGCTGTTTGTGGGTTTAACGACAATACACATTAGCAAATATTACCACAGACATGCCAGAGAAGGTCAGGATCGAACATACTTCAGCTGCCCTTGTTTCTACTCCTTGTCCTCATGGATACACAGCTCACAGTCAGAGCACCTGCTGACTTGTATTTACATGAAACTGTCGCAGTTAAATCATCGGTGCAAAAGATGCAAAAGAACAACTGGTTGGAAAATATCTGGTTCCTTGATGAAATTAAAGGTACACGAAGATCAAGCTGTTGTCATGCTCTGTTTGGGCAGATAACTATTAAATAATGCACCAAAATTCTTATATAAACCCCGTAATCACGAGCCAGTAATTCGTATATAACCTCTGTAATTGGGAAGGCTGCATTCATGCGACCTGTGTGCTGAGTAAGTGAGTGAGTCAGTCAGTCAGTCAGTCAGCCAGTAATTAAGTCAGCAAGTAAGTAAATGAGTAAGTAAGTAAGTCAATAAGTAAGTGAGTAAGTAGGTAAGTAATTAAGTGAGTAAGTAATTCAGTCAGTCAGTCAGTCAGTCAGTCAGTCAGTCGGTAAGTAGTATTTATTTCCTTCTCTTGTCGCTGTCACAGGTCATCCTAAGCCAGCTGATGTGGTGAGGGGAGGGTCAGACAATAGGTCAACTTTTCTTGCTGAAGTTTCAACAACCCCAAAATTTGTAAAATATGTGGACACATATGGATGAGATGTGTATTTCCCCATTAAAGGTTTTTTGGGGGAGTTTTTCCTAAATTGCTGTGAGGACAGAGGGATGCTTTAGAAATAAAATGCAATTGAATTGCATGATGTCTTATTATTAAAACTTTGCAAAGAAACTCAATAAAAATTTGATCACAAAAAACGTTTGTTGACCATCACATATATTTCTTCCATTTTATGCCATCTTGCTGAAAAATATTTTTAAATAGAGCCTGAATTTGATATGTTTGAATAAGAAAAATTAATATTGTGAGAGAGTGATTTTAGGGATTTAATCAGCACCAGCCGTGAGCCAAATGCAGGTAAAATATAGAAGTGGCTGCTAGATTTGCTTAATTGTGATTTAACATGTGGAGTCAGGAACACTAAAGCTTCCATACCTACACTGTGCCCTGCTACTGCTTTTAACTGTACTATATTCTTTAAGATGGACCATTGTTTGTGTGAGTGGTAATCTTAATTTGATTCTGGGTCCTTAAAAAGTCATGCAAAAGTTTTTCTCATGAAAATGTGTGTGTGAACCTCAGGTGGTTGAGATCTGCATGATTGGGAGTATCAGAGAGTGTTGGCGTCCAGCTCTGCTCTGATTGGTCCGAGAGTCTCAATCATGCAGATCACACACACCTGCGTGATCAGTGTGTGTGTCTATATATACGGCTTGTTCTGGTTTGTGGTGTTGCTTTGACACACTGATGAACGTCTCTGTTAGAGATCAGACCTGCTGAGAGCTGACGGTCGGTTCAGACCTTCAGTTTGATTTTAGATAGAGCACCTTTAGAAGAACAGGAACGTCCAGACCACGTCATGGCAGTCTGTCCGATAGCTGTCAAGACGTTGGTGTGTGGATGAACCCGCTCACAAACAAACAAACCAACAGCGTCCCTGTGGACGTGCTGCTGCTGTGGCTCAGAAAGGAGTAAATACCAATAACTCCAATCTGAAGCAGACAGAAGAGTCACAGAGTTAATTAAAGGCTGCAACACTGACGTATAAATCATCTAAAGATAACACATAATGGACACAATGACAGCAGAGCCACTGTGATCAGTGATGATGACTGAAATAAACTGTCATACACAGACAGACTTTCAATATAAAACACTTAATACAAAACAAATTATGAGTGCAAACTAAAACAGCTTGTGTTGGATTCTGAAACATACCGACAGCAGTTCTAAATATGAGGCACATAATATCCTCTATGACTTTTAAAAGCAGTGAGAAGTGTTTGTGTGTGTCTGCAGAGTTGATCACAGTCAGCTGTTAAATCCTGATTGGCTCGTCACAGCAGCTGAGCTCCACTCTGATGTTAAACTGAGCTTAACTTTCAATTTCATGGCTTCAAAATCACTCTGATCAAACATCTCTTTTTCCCTCCTTGTTTTCTGGTTCCAGTAATTAATTTCCAACAACTTCACCTCATTTAAAGCTGCTGTAATCGATAGTTTTGTATTAACGCTGGATCGCATGACTGCTTGTATGTGCAGGAGGTCGTTCGCAGTGATAGATAATTATCACCTGACTCTGTGGAGGGTTTTACCTTCTTTTAGCTTCACTGTTTTGGTTTAGCCTTGTTGGTTTTGGCCACAACAGGAAGCTTTTAATTTTCCATCATGATGACCATATCAGTATTTTTAGTCCTAAGTCCTAGTTAAGGTTTCCTCAACTTGAGGTACTTCTGACTGCAATATGACTGAGTTTATGGTGAAATATGAAAAAAACAAACACACCTCGAAGAGCGATCTGTGACCAAGAGAACCCAGTGATACACTGAATTAATTTTAGTTGCAGTCTCTTCCTACAGTCGTTTTCTGTTTTCTGGTGTTTGGTTTCAAATTTACTTTGTAGTTTGTGCTTCCTATGATGTATGTCTCCAGAAGTTTAATCTTTTCCTCCTCTGACCTGTATGCTTTTCTTGGAATCCTTTCTTTTGCCATTTTTTAACTAACTATAATCCAACTTTAAGATGAAAACAGGCATCACAAGCATGAGTCCAAGCAAACAAAATATCTCCATGGAAACTTACCGCTGTAAAATCTCTTTCAACTCAGTAAATGAGTTATGAGTTAACGTTGTGGATGGTACCAATAGAAGCGTTCCTTAGCGTCCCCATGTTTGGTCCCCCCTCTGTTGGGGTACCTAGCACACAGATCTGGTACTAAAAGGTGGAGCTGTGAACACTGCAGTCTGATTGGTCAGTAGAGGACGGTCACTCTGCTCAGGGCTGAGTTGTGTCTGGTTTTGAGGCTCATGTAACCACTGTTCATACTGTGGAGAGTTTGATTAGTAAACTGGAACTATAAAATGAAAGGATGTTTTGCTGCCTCTCACAGCAGCTGGAGTCGGAGAAAAAATCACTTCATTCACTGGGCCGACTGCCGGCAACTTTTAAGGTGGAACGTTAACTTGTAATGTTACTCAATGCATGAGTTGATGACGTGAATCCATCAGCACACCTTAAATTTCACTGTGACAACTTTGACCATCACTTTAGTTTTTATATGACACACACTTTTAGTAATGAGTGAAGAGTTTATATATATTTTGGCCGGGTTATGTGAACTGCATATATACTAATCTTCACTCGGAGGAAAAAAAAAGCATCGTGGAGCGTAGTTCCTGTGGGCCACAGCAACACTAAACCCCTGAGCTTGCCTGAGAAGGACTAAATGCACAAAGCTGCCATTTTGAAATATCCCATGGAGAGAGACTCTCACTGCAGCCTGTTCTATTTTGCTCTGAAAATGTGGGCGTGCAGCCTCGTTCTGTGGACCATAAACCAGGTGCAGACTGATAAAGGAGGAAATACAGTGAGTGCTGGACGGAGCAGTGAGTGACAACAACCCCGCCCACATTTAAGAGGACTGTCTGTGGTGGAAACTCTAGGGTCTAGGTACCATGTCTGAAGGGTTACTGTTGGGTCCAAAGGTACCATACTGAAAGTGTTGATGGGGCTAAAGAGTTGTGTGAAATACACAAAAACCACCACAACACTTGGTGAGAAACAACAAGTGAAGACTTTAACTTCCTCTGTTCACAGATTTTTCTCCTGTTTGTCATAATGTGCTTTGTGTTTGATCCGTCAACATCAGCAGCCAAATTTCTTGCATGAGGACGCATCATACGCCCCCTCTCTATTTTTGTCTCTCTCTCCTGGTCATCAGGGAGGCTCACTCGTCCTCTCCACAGGTGTGTGATGACTCATGCTGATGTTTTTCTCTCTCGTCAGTGTAAAGGACAGGGAAGGACCAACTGTCTTTATGAATATAGATACATGAGGCTGCCTGCTGATGGAGCTGTCACTCAACACACACAAACATGTCCTCCCACAGGTACCATGTTGACTTTCAAACCAAAATTAATGTCACATTCAAATCATGTTGGATTTACTGTAAATATGAGCTGCTGTTTGTCCCTCCCCCCTCCAAATGTCTGTGTGGTCTGCCATATGTTTTTCGGGGTTTAACATCCTTAAGCTCCCTCTACACATGCAGCTCTTTACATAAATGTGATTTTAATTTTTCATGTTGGTCTCTGAATAACGCAGCTGTCTTCCAAGGTCGGAACATTTCTATAGAACATGAAATGCTGTCAGATAAACACTGAGTGTGAAGCATGAACACACAGAGATTAAATGTGCCTCTTGTTCTGCTGTGTGAGATCAAGGGAACCCTAGAGGGCACTTTATCATGTTTTATCGACCATAGCAGCATCAAAGAGGACACTTTTGCTATTTGATGTAGCGTGTTCATGGCTGAGCTTTAGAGGAGGTGGATATTGTTACCTTTGGACAGAGGCAGGGCAGCTGTTTCCTCCTGTTTCCAGTCTTTGTGTTAAACTAAGCTGCTGGCTGTAGCTTCATATGAACTGTACAGACATGAGAGTGGAATTAAATCTGAACATTGGACTCTCTGCAAGAAAATGAATGTATGTTTTTCCCAAAATGTTAAACTACATCTGTAAAGTAGCACCAACAATGTGTTCTCATTCCCAGGTCATCAAATTCTGATGCTTTGTCATGCCCATTGGCGTGTGATAGCAACGCACGTGGCACCTTTTTAGTGTAAGTGACGCACAGCTGATGCACATTGGCACATGTGGTGAATCTTGTAAAACGGTCAGGGAAAGAATAAGGCGACAAAATTACGAGTAAGGTCTACAAAACAACTGACTTTTGGTTTCACACGGGATGTGGGAACATGGATGACGTAGGCACAGATGCTTCCAGTTGCCTCCCTGCCAACTCCGCTAAATTTGTGCTAAATTTGTGCTAAATTCGTGCTAAATTTACGCTTTAATGTCTATATTCAAGTGTTTAGTTAGGCTTTTCGTGGCTGGTTATATACGATATTGACGTGTGGCTGTGAGTCACTCATCAGGATGAGGACATCAACTCACCAGTCTGTAAACTCTCCTCCTGCTGACTCTCACTAGCTAGCTGCTAGCTGCTAGCCAGTCAGGTTTAGATTTTCAAAACATCAGTGAACTTTGAGGAAGGATGGAAGAGATGGGCACCAGCTGAACTAGCATTCTGCTAACAGTTGCAGGCATTGGAAAATAAACCGGACGGACTCCATGCTGCATCAGTTTCCAGCGTAATATCAGGAACTGTAACGTCCTTTGATTCACCAAAACTCTGACACAGCAGAGGACTTTGGGAAAGAAGGAGAGGAGGCGTTTGCTTTACGGTGAATAAGCACTGGTGTGACAATAGGAAGTGAGGCGCTGTCCTCTTCCGGTTGTGCATCAGTGCTATTCGGCATGCATGAGAGCGGGCTGGCAACAAACTGAAAACTAAAAATGTTATTTAATTTTCATGTTCATGTAAGCAAATGCACCGACATGATAAAAGTTACAGTGTGTTTGGCACACACACACACACACACACACACACACACACACACACACACACACACACACACACACACACACACACACACACACACACACACACACACACTCTTTGATCTGAGCTGACAGTGAGGAGGCAGGTGGGACTGTAGAGGCAGAGTGACACATGGAAACAGCTGGACAGACAGATGTTCTCACCTGTGTGTGTCGTGTGAACAACCAGCAGCCTGGGGTGAACACACACTCACACAAACACTCATACACACACACTGATGTGAAGATGACAGATGGAGACCCCCCCTGGGTCGTATGGTAGCACAGATTTCCACATCAGCCTCAGGATTAATACAGCGAGTAAGCAGATTGGATTCACCTTAATGACCCCATGTCTGCTGGATATGAACGACAAGTAGGGCGAAAAAATCAATAACAGAAAATCTACATGTACAGTAACGTTCCTGAATGTATATAAATGCACATGACCCCTGAGTGGCTCTGTAAACGTGCCGTGTTGAAACCACGGTAGAAAACTTTCATTAAAGTCTCGACTTATCCTCACACGGCCTCTGTGTGTGGACGTTTAGTCTTGTGTACAAGTATGTCACATGTCCCCTTTTATTCCCACAGGTGACTTTTAGGAAGAATAGAAAAAGAAAAATCATCTTTTGAAAGCATGACTCAGCCAGCAGCTTCCAGAAATAGTTCCTCTATATGAGTATCCATCACTCTCATGGCTGTGGACTCTGAGTTAGTGGTCGCGGTTACTTCCCTTCTCCACGCTGTGTCTCTGTCACACCTCCCCAGCAGACGTTCATTTTGGACCATTTTAAATTCCTGCCATTTGGGGGAGGTTTAAAATTAGCTCCTCGGCACCCAGCGGCTCTTCATTCAGAAGTTATTACACCCCGAAGCCGCTCAGCTCACAGAGCCGACAGGAAGTCATCTGCGTGCAGCCCCGACACGCAGGGGAGCGATGGCGGCACGGAGGATTTGTCACAGACACATTTGGAATAGAAACGTCATAAAAACTTGATTCATAAACCATTTGAGCAGCATATGAAGTGAGAGACGTGAACGTGTGTGTTGTGTTAAGTGTGTTACAGCACTGCTGTGTTATATTAAGTACCACAAACACACATTCCTGTTGCAGCAGCCACATCATTCTGATAAGGGGTGTCATAGTAGTGGGGGAAAGTGGGAGTGATTACCCAGGGCCCCAGTGGGAGGGGGGCCCTTAAGAGGCCTAAAACAAGATTGTATTTCTAATTAATGAGTGCCACAACTACATTAAAATTGTTTGAATAAATCAGTTGAAAGAATTAACTTTGTATAAAAACAATAGTGGAGGCTCTCTGAGGCCTCTCTCTCTCTCTCTCTCTCTCTCTCTCTCTCTCTCTCTCTCTCTCTCTCTCTCTCTCTCTCTCTCTCTCTCTCTCTCTCTCTCTCTCTCTCTCTCTCTCTCTCTCTCTCTCTCTCTCTCTCTCTCTCTCTCTCTCTCTCTCTCTCTCTCTCTCTCTCTCTCTCTCTCTCTCTCTCTCTCTCTCTGAGGCTCGTCACGTAGCCACTGTGACATCACCCATCGCTTTGTGGACTCCTAATTTGAAGCCTCAAGTCCGGCACACAGATGTATAATAATAATAATAATTAGATACCAGATGCCAAGATGGCGCCTATTCATTACAATAAGAACTGCTCGCCAGGTGCATAATACCAAAACAGTTCTAACTTCCAGGTTAACTTCCGCAGTATGTGTGGAGTCTGACTCAGACTGAAGCAAAGTGGCCCTTGTTTAATGTTCGTAACTCATGCACTTGTCATGAATGTTGAAATTAGCTATAGAGACAAAAACTGTTTTTTCTACCAGGCTGTAAACATGTTTATTTCTGCAGTGAAGTTGGGCATTTTAACATGGAGGTCTATGAGGATTTACTTGCTGTTGGAGCCAGCCTGAAGTGGACATTAGAGGAACTGCAGTTTTTGGCACTTCAGCGTTTCGTCATTTTTCAGCCCCTAAACCTGAGCTTTTTTAAAAATGCCTTCTAAGTTGTAGATTTTTTTTTTTTTTAAAAACTCCGGTAACTGTTTATCTGTGTGGATGTGTAAAATTTAAGCAGAATTTATACTTCTGTGTAGAATCGACGCCATACCTTTAGCATAGTGGGGCTGACGTACTGCGGTAAGCGTGTTGTGTCATTTCCGGTGTTTCTGTGTTGGTGTCTCTCACCAGCTGCTTTTCTGCTTTTTCTCCTCACTTTAGCCGTTAAACATCCACTTCACTTCTTAAACCACACTAGTTGTAGTGTTAATCACTCTGCTTCTTTAAACGACTGTCTTATTCATCTTTGCTTGCTCACACACTCTCGGCCTTGTTAGCTACATTCGCTTAACACTTAGCGATGGCTTCCTCTCCTGCTCTCTCTCGCTCGGTGTGCCAGATGTTTAGCTATTCCTCTGCCTCCTTTAGCGATAATGGTACATGTGAGAAATGTAGTTTATTTTCTGCGTTGGAGGCGAGGCTTAGTCAATTAGAAGCTCGGCTCTGCACCATGGAGAGTCAAACTGTAGCTGCGGTAGTTAGCCAGTTCCCTGTAGCCGGCACGGAGCCACTTAGCATAGCCTCTGTTAGCGGTCCTCCGGTAACCCCCGTGCAGCCGGGAGGCTGGGTGACTGTCCGAGAGAAGCGTAGTACCAGGCCGAAGCCCGCGGTTCACCACCAGCCCGTTCACGTTTCTAACCGTTGTTCCCCACTCAGCGACACACCCGCTGAGGAGAAAACTCTGGTCATTGGTAGCTCTATTCTGAGAAACGTGAAGTTAGCAACACCAGCAACCACAGTCAAATGTATCCCTGGGCCCAGAGCGGGCGACATTGAGTCAAATTTAAAACTGCTGGCTAAGGCTAAACGTAGGTTTAGTAAGATTGTTATTCACATCAGCGTTAATGACACCCGGTTACACCAATCGGAGGTCACTAAAATTAATGTTGCCTCAGTGTGTCAATACACAAAAACTATGTTGGACTCCGTAGTTTTCTCTGGACCCCTGCCAAATCTGACCACTGATGATATGTTTAGCCACATGTCATCATTCAATCGCTGGCTGTCCAGGTGGTGTCCAGCAAACGATGTGGGCTTTGTTAATAATTGGAAAACTTTTTGGGGAAAACCTGGTCTGATTAGGACAGACGGCATTCATCCCATTTTGGATGGAGCCGCTCTCATATCTAGAAACCTGGACAAGTTTATTAGTGATTTAAAACCATGACAACACAGAGTTGAGACCAGGAATCAGAGTCGCAGTCTTAAACTCTTCTCTGAGCTTCAAGTGCAGTTACCCACCCATAGTGTTATACAAACAATGTCTGTCCCCCGACCTCCTAAATTATTTAAATCTAAAGTCAAACAAAGAGGAGTTGTACATAACAACCTGATAAAAATTAAAACCTCTTCCATGACAGAAAGACAAAACAGGAGAACCAAATGTGGACTGTTACATGTTAGATCTTTATCTTCCAAAGCAGTGTTAGTAAACAAATTAATGTCAGATAATCATATTGATTTACTCAGCCTCACCGAAACCTGGCTGTGTCAAGATGAATATGTTAGTCTAAATGAATCCACTCCTCCCAGTCCTAATAATATCCACATTCCTTGAGACAGCGGCCGAGGAGGGGGAGTTGCAGCCATTTTTAACTCTAGTCTATTAATCAGCGCTAAACCTAAACTAGATTATAAATCCTTTGAAAGCCTTGTCCTTAGTCTTTCACATCCGAAAACCTGGAAAACCTCACAGCCTCTTCTATTTGTTATAGTGTACCGTGCTCCTGGCCCGTATTTAGAGTTCTTATCTGAATTCTGAGTTTTTATCCAGTTTAGTCCTTAAATCAGATAAAGTTATTATTGTAGGCGATTTCAATATTCACGTGGACGTTGATAATGACTCCCTCGCTACTGCGTTTATCACATTGTTAGACTCCATTGGCTTCAGTCAAAGTGTACATAAGCCCACTCACCGTTTTAACCACACCCTCGATCTAGTTCTGGCGTATGGAATTGAAATTAATAACTTAATGGTCTTTCCACAGAATCCCTCTCTATCAGATCATTACTTAATAACTTTTGATTTCTTTCTACTTGATTACGCACCACTCAGTAACAGTTACTATACTAGGTGTTTATCTGATAGTGCTGTAGCAAAATTTAAGGAAGTGATTCCATCGGCGTTAAATTTAATGCCATGTCCCTCTGTAACTGAGGTTTCCTGTACCGACTTTAAAGTCTCCCAAATTGATCATCTCGTCGATAGTGCTGCAGGCTCACTGCGAACAACTCTTGACTCTGTAGCACCTCTTTAAAAGAAGTTCGCGAAGCAAAGAAAGGTCGCTCCTTGGTGCAACTCCCAAACCAGAAAATTAAAACAAATATCACGAAAATTTGAAAGGAATTGGCGATTAACCAAACTGGAAGATTCTCATTTAGTCTGGTTAGATAGTCTAAAAACATATAGGAGGCCCTCCGCAATGCCAGAGCAAACTATTACTCATCATTAATAGAAGAAAATGAGAACAACCCCAGGTTTCTTTTCAGCACTGTAGCCAGGCTGACAGAGAGTCTCAGCTCTATTGAGCCTTGTATTCCTTTAGCCCTTAGCAGTAATGATTTTATGAGCTTTTTTAATGACAAAATTGTAACTATTAGAGACAAAATTCATGACCTCCTGCCGTCTAACAGTACTAATCTGCCTTCAAGCACAGCTATAAGACCTGATACATATTTAGATTGCTTCTCCCTGATTTCTATTCAACAATTGACCTTAATGATTTCTTTATCCAAGTCATCAATGTGTCTCTTGGATCCCATCCCAACTAGGCTACTTAAGGAAGTCTTACCTTTAGTTAACACTTATATACTAGACATGATCAATATATCTTTATTAACAGGCTATGTACCACAGTCTTTTAAGGTAGCTGTAATTAAACCTCTTTTAAAAAAGCCCACATTGGATCCAGAAGTGTTAGCCAATCACAGACCAATATCAAATCTTCCCTTTCAAAGATCCTTGAGAAAGTAGTTGCAGACCAGCTGTGTGACTTTCTCCATGATAATAACTTATTTGAGGAATTTCAGTCAGGATTTAGGGCCCATCATAGCACCGAGACAGCACTAGTTAAAATTACAAATGACCTTCTGATTGCTTCAGACCAAGGTCTCATCTCTGTACTTGTTTTACTAGATCTTTTCCCCATTAAAGGGTTTTTTTCAGGAGTTTTTCCTTATCCGCTGTGAGGGTCCAAAGGACAGAGGGATGTTGTATGCTGTAAAGCCTTTTGAGGCAAATTGTGATTTGTGATATTGGGCTTTATAAATAAAAATTGATTGATTGAATTGATAGTGCAACCCCCCAGAAATGTAACTACACGTTGCAGCGACGCAGATAAGACACAAATTGTTAAGACAATAAAGCCTCCACAAAAATAGCATTTTAAGACTTGTGTGTGATTTATCCTGGCTTCATATGAGCAGAGGAAATCTGTGCTAGTTGCTAGGCTAATTTATACAATGTAAAATGCCATAGGCTTGTGCTAATAACGTTAGCATGTTGTATTTGTGGGGAAAACGTGTTTAGTATAAGACAGTTGTTTTGTCAGTGAACCTTGTGAGCTGTAATGGAGCCAAATTTTGTAATTTTACGTTTGTTAAATGTTACTGTTGTCCCTGGCTTCACATGAGCCGAGTAAAATGTTTGCTAGCTGCTAGGCTAATTTATACAATGTAAAATGCCATAGGCTTGTGTTAAAAACATTAGCATGTTGTATTTGTGGGGAAAATGTGTCCAGATAAAGACAAGTGTTTGTCTGTGAATGCTGCGAGTTATAGTGAAGCTGATTTGTGTTCTTGTGTTTGAAAATGTTGCTATTAAGCCATGTTTAATGTGTGTTTAATGTGTGTTTTGAATCAACTCAACTTTACAGCACTTCACACCACCGACTAGTGTTTTGGAGGTGTAACTGCAGAGTGACACAGACACACCACCGCACAAGTATAAATGCTCACATCAGCCTAGGCCACATGCGTAGCCTATGGCGAAGGCGTTACATAGAGCTGACGCACAAGTATAAATCCTGCTTTAGTGTTTAGGAATCAAAGATGTCATCTCTTCAGTTCCTGCATGCCTGCTGTTGCTGTGTTGATTTTCCTGTAAAATTTGCCCTCAGAGAAATTGTTTCACAGACCATGGACTGAGACTGAGAAAGTCGGGGAAGGTCTCAGTTATATTACAATCTGTTCACCCACTGGCAATTAAAAACAAAGTATAGCCAACAGTACCTTCAAGTACATAAAGGTACTGCAGTAGAAAGTTTCAGAGGCTAAAAATGGAGTCACAAACAGAGAGACCAAACTCTGTCTGTAGTCGTGCTCATACCAGAAATCATTTCTCTTTCTGATGGTGTGTTTTACTCGTGGCTGTATCTGGACTCTTATCTCCCTGCTCTTCTCTGTCTCCACTAAATGAGACCCATCACAAGTGTAATGGTGCTGTCTCTATTCTCTGACATGAGATATTGGAGTATAATAACCCACGGCACTCTGTCTGCCTTTGTGTGATTTTATATTTCAGCTTCCTGCTCCTCGCCAGATTGACGGTGGCGGCTGCTGATGTTTCGGATGTGGAGTTTGGATGCTGTTTATTAGGTCAAAAGCTTTGCTGTCTGAGAGGCTGAAATCATGTGTTAGCTTATTTCCTCAAAATCAAAACATCAACACTTGTTTTTTTGAAAATACATAGTCATACTGATGCACCTGTTTTTCCTCACATCCAGTTATTAACATTCCTGTGAGAGCATCATGCTCCACACTCTCCCTGCATCATTTTAGTTTCTGTATTTTCTTATTTATTCACGTTGTTATTTTTGTGTCACCTGTGTCAACTTTGAAAATAATTTCCCCAGAAATTTCTCATTTGCCTTTTGTCTCTTGCAAACATTTGATTAAGTCTCTTCATTCTTTTTAAATCAGACAGCTCTCTACATTATAAAAGACCAGTGCTGAACATAAATATTAATATCCAGCAGCCTCTGCTCTCCCTGTTATGGAAGACACAGATAATATCAGACCTAAAGTAATATTAAAAATACTCCTCTCTGTGTTTGCAGATACCAGCAGGCCTTCCAAACAAAACTCACACTCCCAGAATCCCCTGGAGCGCTTGTTAGGTGACATTAAGCTCACTTTCTGTGGCCGTCCTCCTTGGTGTTGACCTTTACTTGTTTTCCCTGCTGGCTTCCTCCTTTGCTCCACATCCTCTCTGTGGAAACATGATCCAGTTTAATGAGGAACTCTTTGCCTGCGTATCACTTTATGGATGTCTTTATTACAATTAGATATAATTTAGGTGACATTTAGTCCACAGGGTTTTATCTAATTGTAAAAGCTCCACACACTGCATGTGATGAAAGGATTCCACAGATACACTGAATATCTTCATGCAGATTTAAAGACTTTCCATTATTAAAATCACATGTTTAGAGGATCTGTGCAATCTGAATTAATTCCTGTTTGATATGTGATTGGGTAAATTTCTAAAATTGATGTTTTGGCTCTGATGCCCAAAATACCTTCACAATCATCTAAAACATTGAGACATTTCAGACACAATTTAGCAAAGAAGTTAGCTGCTCTTTGTCTGGATTTCCAGAAATAATAAAACACAAATTCTTGTTTCCATCTTCTGTTGTGTAAATATGAGTTAATTGGCTGTAGATAAACAGTCGGAGTTAATTCTCCAGTAACTGCAGAGGAAGAACAGAGCACAACAAAATGAGTTGATTCAAAAAGCTCAGACAATGGAGAACCATGTGAAAGAAAACATGACAGAAATATGGTATTTCTGTTTGTTTAATGTATGAATGTGAGTAAGGTTAGTCTCCTCATCGCTCCACACACGCCGTGTTTTCAGCTCTTTATGTCACACTTCATGAACGTCATCATTTATTCACTAAGGCCGTATTAGAAATCAGCCGTACTAACATTATGTGCTGATTTGACCATGATGTCAAAATCAAAAGCAAAATCTACCTGTTAGGACCCAGCTAGTTACGGGATAAAGGAAGAAACGTAAGCTAGATGTTTCTGGTAAAATTCAAGTTCAGTCAGACAACTCACGTTTTAGCAGAACAGAGTTTGGTGTCTTCACTCCGACCTCATCGTTTCTCAAAGATATGTCTACATGAGATGGTGTGTGAGTGTGTGAGTGTGTGAGTGAGTGAGTGAGTGAAGGTGTGTAGTAGGTGTTAGAAAAGATGTACTCAGAGTCTCCCCTATGTTGACCAACGACAACATAGATTTTGCGGGAGACAATGGCAAGGCACTGGCCAGCGCAAGTTAGTTCCAACCACCTCCCACTTGCTTTCATGAGCCATATTAGGAGAGAAAAGAAGAAGAAGAGGAGAGGATGTGATGGGGACGGGAGAAGGACGGGGGGGGGGGTTTCCATGTACACTGGCAGACCACCATATGTACTAACGATCGTATCTTGGTGATGTGTAACTATTGGTATTATTTAGGAAAAGAATGGAAAGAAAGAGGATAGTACAGTAAATTAGGTTAGGTAGTTAGGTTTAGGCACTAGAATTCAGAGGTTAGGGTAAAATACTGGGGGAGGTTGTAAAATCAACATTGACCTAAACTAGTAGGAAGCAGTAAGGCAAAGTTTGGCATGGTAGGTGGGACAGGTTGGGGTTAAGGGAAGCTAACTGGGATAGTGTGTAAAAAAAATAATAAAATGTAATTGTTGTGTTGTGTAGTTGCTATGTAAGTGTGTGTGAGATGATGGTTTTTGGTCTGCCAATGTAGCGGGAGTTGTCCAAGAAAGGTATTTAGTGGGTCCAGGGTCCTCATGTGGTGGTCCTACATGGTCTCCTAGTGTTTAGTCCAGTGGGGTAAAATGTATTGAGTGTTCTGATCCAATAAGATTCCCGTTTTCGGCGCTGTGAGACCGTCCAGGAAGGATCACGTTCAAGGGGATGCATGAGGAGGTTGTCCAAGCCGTGGTCCTGAAAATGTGCTACCAAATGGGAGGATTTTGCGGAACGTGTTCTAATGACATTTATGTTGTGTTAGTCGGGAATTCAGAGAATTTCTTGTTTCACCGACATACAATTTACCGCAAATCTGACATTTGATGACAGAGACGCAGTTGGCTTGTGTTCGCGGGATGTGTTTTGGGAGATGAAATCCATGTCCAGTAGTTGGATTATGCACTGTTTTAAATATGCCAGGATTTTGTGTGTTCTGCATCGCAGGTGGACGTTTAGCGCGGACCAATAGTTGTAAGTTAGGATTTTTCCGATAGGCCGGTAGGATCCTAAAAGTTCGTCCCATAACGGTGTCATTGAAGAACCGTTGAAAGTTGTTTTTCAGGGTACGAACTGCACGTTTTCCAAAAGTGGAATACGTAACAACTAATGGTATTTGTTGCATGCTGTCGTTATGTGAGACAGGCTGGTTTGACACTTTCCTGGATTTTCGTAGGAATGATCTGGAGTATCCACGTCAAATAATATTTTAATATTATTATAATATTTTTTTAGCAACATCACAGTCTTCTTTGCGTGTGCAGATGCGGGAAAAGCGGAGTAGCTGTGATTTTAAGATGCCACTAAAGACATGTCGAGGGTGGAAACTCGATCGATGTAACAGTGAGTGGGTGTCTGTTGGTTTAAAATACAGCTTAACATCCAGTTGTCCTGTCTGATGGAAATCAGGGCCTTTAAAAGTGGTGGTGTCGAGGAAGTTGACCTCTGTTTCATGCAGTTGTGGTTCAACTGTAATGGATGCATGATGTGAATTCAATGTGTGCACAAACTTATCAAAATCCGCCTTTGAATGTGTCCAGACACCCCATATGTCATCCAAGTAATGGAGATATATTAATGGCAAAAGTGTACATTTTTGGAAGACACTTTCTTCCCATTCTGCCATATATATATTTGCATATGCGGGTGCAAAACGTTTTCCCATCGCCGTGCCTTTGACCTGGAGATAAAATTTGTCCTGAAAGACAGTCGTTCCTGCGCAGACTGATGTCCAATAAACACAAGAGTGCCTCATCAGGTCTAGCAGGGTCGGGATAACGCTTAAAGATGTTCCGAATGGATTCAATTCCTAAGGGGATCTCAATGTTTGTGTAGAGGCTGTTGACATCCATGGTGAATAAAAAACAGGGTTCCTTCAACTTTAAGGCTGTCACGCGTTCCAGGAAGTGTTGTGTGTCTCGAACATAACTGGCATGTTTGAGAGATAATGGAGTTAGGAAGTAATCCAAATATTCCGCCACCCTGTAGCTTTCACTACCGCAATCCGAGACTATAGGATGTCCTGGTGGAATACGATGAGGTACCATCCATTTAGACATTGGTTTGTGGATTTTTGGTAGGAGATAGAAATAGCGAGGGCAGGGTGGGGATTGTCCCAGTAAGTATTGTAGTTGTTTTTTGGTTAGTGTTCCAGATGTATGTAATGAGTGTAATTCAGATCTAACTAATTCTGCTGTTTCTATGTACATAGGCGCAGACAATGGGATGTAATATTGAGTGTCCTGTAGTTGACGGAGTGCTTCCGTTACATAGCCCGCCAAGTCCATCAGCACAACAGCGCTACCTTTATCAGCGGGTTTTATTACCAAACCTCGGGTCCTGATAAGTTCGCTCAGTGCTTGGGCTTCTTCTGGTGGCAAGTTTGGAGTCTCCGGTGAATATTGTAAATCTGAAAGATTTTTGCCATCAGAACTGATCAGTTCCAGAAGTGTAGTTGGTAGTTTGGAAACATGGGGTTCCCAATCAGAAGAAGTTGTAAACGTTTTTTGGGTTGTTGGTGTCCGCGGTCCAAAATATGTATGTAATTTCAGGCGTCGGTGGTATTTGCGCAAATCAACTGCCAAATCCTGGCGTGCGGTTTGAGAGGCAGTTGTTGTTGGCACAAAAGATAAGCCTTTGCGCAAAAGTGAGGACTGGTGCGGTGTTAATACAAAATGGGTAGATAAGTTAATGATGGAATTGTCCGTGTGTTGGTTTTGTGGGGAGGAAGATTTTATTCTAAAAAATCTTTCCAGTGCTTCAAGATTGATCGGGCCGTATGAGGTGTCCAGTGTATGTTGTCCGTGGTTGTTTTTTTGGAATTCAAGTCGCGGAATGAAAGACTTCCAAGTTGATTAAGTCATTCAGCTGACTTAGATTCCGCTGAATGTGAGGAGGCAGATTTGTGCTGTAGTTGATTAGTGGCATGCGGATTACAGCATTCGGAAGCGCAAGTTTTGCGGCATTAAAGACTGATCCCAGAGATTTTCGTAAGAAAGTGGGATTTGATGTGTCCTTGTCATTAATGCCAAACGATAATATGGCACAAGTGACCATAGGCGAACATGGAGTGTGGTTTCGGAGTATATTGGCTGCGTGTGCAAGTTTTGCTCCTGGGAAGCTGTCTACTTGGACCCGAACATCAGAAACAAGTGGAAGTCTGGCCAAGTTTGAGTCCCCAAGGATGAGAATTGGCCGACGAGGGTCCAGACTCCAGTTGACATATTTATCTCCCTGATGTGGATGATAAGTGTATAAAGGAATCTGTTGCAAGGAACCTGATGTTTTTTGTTCCTGTGCAGTGGTATGTGCATGCACCGAGACAGATGGTTGAGATTCGGTATCTTCACGGATCTCGCGGAGAATGCGTTCGTCAAGAGAATCAATATCAAATTTTTGGCGTTTTGCTGTGTGTGTGTCTGGTGAAGGAGTACGTGTAGACGTGATTTGTATGTGAGGTGTATTTGCAAGAGACTGTGGAGTTGGTGACGCATTTGGAATGTGCCTGTTAATCACCGTTATTTCTGGTGATAAGGGAATGGTGGTGACGACACAGGGATTGTCGTCAAAAAGGAGTGGCGAAGAAAGAGGAGCAGGAGAACGTGTTGAACGTTGTGAACCAGAAGGGTTCAAAGGAAGCAGAGATACCACAGGTGATGTCTGCAAGGGAGGCTCCTGTGACGTGATATGTGGCGTGGTGATTCAGGGAAGTGGGTTGTGCGCTTTGGACTGACATGATGGTGACATTATGTTGGAGAGCATTATCCGAGCAGCGTCTAAGGAGGCTGAGCTGACATCAGAAGCACGTTGGCGTGCCCTGCGATTGGCCACTAAGAGAGCCTGAGTCCAATCCGGTACCAGTAAACTTTTAATTTCTGTTACCGCATTCTCCTGTACACGAAGATAATGTCCTCGTAGCATAGTAATGGTGGCGGAGGTCCAAGTTTTAGCATTATGGTAAGCGATGAGATTGGTCAACTCCAAAGGGCAGAAAGGAGTGATTTAAACGAATCAAGTAGGCTTCCGCTTCTGCTAAGAAAGAGGGAAGGGAATCTTGAGGTGACTCAGGTAACTTTGAGTGGTGATAATGGGCCAGTATAAACTGGACAAGGGCTTTTACAAGCATGGCGAAGTCCTGTGATGTAGGCACTGCTAAAAACAGAGAGGGGGACAAAGGATTTGTCATCCGTCTTCTTGAGTGTGGGTGTGTGTAGGTGTGTAGTAAGTGTGTAGGTGAGTGAGTGTAGGTGTGTGAGTGAGTGTAGGTGTGTAGTAGGTGAGTGTGAGTGAGTGTAGGTGTGTGAGTGAGTGTAGGTGTGTAGTAGGTGAGTGTGAGTGAGTGTAGGTGTGTGGTGAGTTTGTGTGAGTGAGTGTAGGTGTGTAGTGAGTGTAGGTGTGTAGTAAGTGTGTAGGTGTGTGGTAAGTGTGTGGTAAGTGTGTAGGTGAGTAGTAGGTGTGTAGTAGGTGGGTGAGTGAGTGTAGGTGTGTAGTAGGTGAGTGAGTGAGTGTAGGTGTGTAGTAGGTGAGTGTAGGTGTGTGAGTGAGTGTAGGTGTGTAGTAGGTGTGTGGATGTAGGAGCTATTAGGGGCTGTCAAGATCCATCCAAACCTATATGACTGGACCTTGTGTGACTTTAATGTGAAAGGACAGACACAGGAAGTGTCCACGCTCAGCAGTCAGACAGGAGTCAGGTTAATTTCCAGGGCTGGTACCTGCGGTTATTCCACAGGCTAGTTAATAACATGTGGGGCAGGAAATCCAAAGTGTGGGATCATTTTGAGAAGGTGAAGGACCAACCCAAGGTGATATGTAAACTCATCTTCATTGGTCCACTACAAACATGACGTATCATGTGAAACATGGAAGTAGCTACATGCCCATTAGCCCACAGCGTCATTAACAGGCGGCTCGCTCAGTGTGTGACGTGCACTTGGAGATAAAATATAGGCCTATATTAATGAAGGTTCATTAGTACAGTTTGTATTTCTCTGTAATGTAGCACAGTGTTAACAATGTTACTGAGACTATTCTTTCTCACACCTTTAACTCAAACCACCAAAATATATCATTTCATCATTACATTCATATCACAAACATGAGGGACACTAGTCCACTGATGGCCCTAAATGATGACTGTTGGTCATCTAGGAAAATTCTTAGGTGCAACAATAATAAAGTGATAGAAAAGAACAAAAACAAGAACTGCAAAGGTCCAGAATTCTAAATAGAAAACACAAGTTCATAATGAAAAATGTCAAATATATCTGATTTAAAATTTTAAGACACCAGACATCCTGCGTTTCCAAGAATACCCTGGACATTTTCTGTCTCTGAACTCTCAGCGTTTCCACTCAGGTTTCATGGATGAATTTACACCCATTGAGGCATCCGATCCAGTTATCTTATCTCTGTCTCCTCACAGTACCGGTCCTCTACGACCACCTGGGTGATTGTTATCATTTCCAGCTGAGATCTGTGGGGACATCAGAGGGTAAAGAGTTGGTTTATCTCTGAAAATCTCGCGAGCTAAAGCTGTTTCAGAGAATGATGTCTGCTCATTTCAGTGGGGAGACTGAATGCTTTATGTTGTGAATGCTGCTCCACCAAAGATTCTCTGGTACCAAAAATAGTTTTATTTCAACTGAACAACCTGCTGAAAACAAAAGAATCGTGTTTGTGCTGCAGCTTTGTGATGAAGCAAGATGTTTAACCGCTCAGTGGAAACTCTTTCATTGGTTCAAAGCCACAGGATGAAAGTGCAGCTTGTTTGGACTGAATGACTTCTGAATGAGGCGTTTAACTGAAGTGGCTGAACGGACGCCAGCCAACGTTTCTCAACAATCAGCATCGAGATGAAGGAGTAAACAACTGGGAGAAGAAAACATCACATCTCTCATTTGCAGACATCAAATGCACTTTTCATCTCTTTCAGTACATCATCACACACGTTTGAGCCCCAACAGGTGAGATTTAGAGACGAAGAAAGTGGCATGAAAAGAAAAGACTTAAAGTACAAGTACCTCGTACATCAGTACAACACTTACTAAAGGTCCATTTTACCACTGCAGTGAGGCCCTGATCACACAGAAAGCGTTTTAGCGGCTGGAGGCTGCTTTTTGTAATAGTTTTTAATGAGAATGAAGCTTTTTGCTCGCTGTTTTTGCGTTGTGACATGCCTCAGGTTTCTGCACTCTAGGTGCGTGGCGTTTTTGTGTTTTTTTTTTTTTCCCCCCGTTGTCCAATCGGATGATTTGAAAGGCGGGCCTTCTGTGGTAGTCATGACAAGTTTACAGTTGATTAACAATAGAGGAGAAGCTGGTGGTAGCAGTTGCTGGATACCCAGAGCTATACGGTGCGACAATAGGCAGCAGGTTGTCAAACTGCCCCTGAGTCATCCTAAAAATGTGCCTGGAAACATCCATCATGGCAACACATTCTCACTCAACCTCATCACATATTGACATTTTGGTCACGGACTTTCCACATCCACATGGTACCCGGGGTACAATGGTTGTTGACATTCTGGGAAACAGAAGTTCTCTACCTTCAAGATACACTTCCATTTTTACAGGAAATTTAACATTTACATACAGTATCTTTTAAAATAAAAGCACTGTCGGTACAACACTTTACTTCAACAACAAACGTTCATGTTTTGATTTAGGCAACAAAAGGAAGTGGTTAGGTTTAGGAAAAAAGGACAGGGTTTGGCTTTAGAATCTTACACAACGGGAACACTGCTCTCTTGGAGGAAAGTCTGTGATTTGTTGGACCCATCCACCACCCCTCTCGCCCGTCCTTGTCCCGCCACATTTCCCCTGGTGCTGCAGGGAACTGTTAAACTATAACAGCAACCGGCCATGTATCATGCCGACGTTAAAGGACGCCTTTCTTTGTTGGTGTCTGACGCTGCAAGTCATTGCCCAAGTGCCAGATTTTGACAACTTCGGAGTGAGACCGGGCTCATCATGGAGGAGAAGCTCCTGGACCAACTGGTGGTACTCCCCGTGATCCAGCCTCTTTTTTAGGGTCTCATGTACCCACACAGATCTCTGTTTATCTGCTGACAGCCTCTCACCCTCAACCAGAGCTACAGACAGTACCCTCTGCTGAAACATGTCAGGAACTACACACTGATTACTGTGTCAACATAAATGCTTGGCAACAACAAATAGGTGCAGCAAGTGTTTTTTCTACTAGCTGCATTCAATTTTAAAAATAAAGGCAGTGCGGTGCGCCTCATGTTTTCCAACCTGCAAAATGCTTTCTGTGTAATTGGGGCCTAAGTCAAAAATAGTGATTTCAAAATGCATTGTTAAAATATGTTTTTGTAAGTGCATGTTCTGAAAAGTAAAGTAGGTTGTGAGGAAAATAAATAAATAAATATATAAATAAAACACATTTCTGTGTTTACCTTAAGAGCTCTGTTCCCTCAGCGCCTCATATCAGACGAGAAAGTCTGAGGAAACTGGTGGATGAATATGAAAGATGTGTTTGTTTACCACAGCGTCCTGCTATGAATAATTTAGGAAGTTGGAGTGGATGTAAATCAGGATATCAGATGTGCTCATGGTGTGATTGTACATCACTAAACTATGTGATTGAATTCCTCCCCAGTGCATCAAGAACTCCCACCATCACTTCAAAAAACATTTTCCAGCAGTGAGTTCAAACAGTGAGACATGAAACGGACTGTTAAACAGGATTATATACACTTGTATTTATATTTTCAACACGGTCACGGACCTTTTTGCCCTTTAAATTCTTTCATATAGGCACATCACTCTGATTTAGGACAGGATCACGTGATCTCATCAGCATTCCTTTCCTCTTTAAAGCTTTAACTATGAAATGTAAATTTTATATTAGTCCCCACCCTCTGTGCTTTATGGTTGTAAATTTTCGTTTTTTCTCGACTTCATGTGCAAAACAGTTCAGAAACAAATGACCTGCACCAAATGCAGGCCTGTCTTCCTAATTTGACTTAATTAAGTTAACCCTTTGACCTCTGCAATAGAAACTGTCTACATGTGCATATACATCTGAGTATTTTCAAAAGCTTCATATCTAAAATCTGTGCAACCTAGGCTAAAAGGTTTTGAAATTATGTCATAAAATACAAAAATCAGACTTTTTTTCAACAAATTTTAAGAAAATGGACACAAAAAACATTGATCCAAAATATTTCTCAACATTCATAAGTGATTTGAAACATGTACATTTTTTAGTTTTGAGAGATGCTCATTTTTATAAGCAGAGTGCAGAGGCGATTTTATAGTTTCATCTGCAGTAGAAATACTTTCCCAGTACCTTCATTGGTATATTTTGGAATTTCATATCCCTAAAAAGCTAAAAAGTGATGTAAATCAATAAGCCATAATTGATAAAAGTATCAAAATTGTGTCATTAAAAACAAAGAAAATGAAATATTCAACCTATCGACCTGTTTCTCTGCACCTCTGCCACCACCGCACATTTTTAACATCTTTCAGACTCCTGCCCGGTCTCCTGTCACAGAATGGGCTTATTCCAAACCAAACGGGGATCAACAGCCCTGTTTGAGTGCAAAAGACCTGCAGGAAGATTTAGTATACACTGGAGTGGTGGTGTACTGTTTTACTGTGTGTACCAATGTATATAAAGTGAGCTCACTGTGACATCAGGAGATGGTGGATGGTGGAAGACCTGGGTGAGACGCCTGGGAAGCTGTAGACCAACAAACAACAAAACCGGTTGTCTTTCAGTAAGTCACTGCTGTGTTTTCATCTGCTTTTTAGTCACCAAATGTGGGGTGTTTTATAGCTACATGTTGCTGTGTTTCCTGCTGGGATAGTGATAGTGTCATAACCTGGGTCCTCGGACATGACAAATAATGGAAAGGACACGATGGATGATTTGAAGTTAAAGCTTATATATTGTAGTAAAGTAAAAAACATATGGTGTGTGGCGGCCTGTCAGTAAGTCAGTAATGTAGATGTGAGTGAACATAGTGAAGTGTAAGGTGCTGTGAAGCAAAAGAAAAACCAAACAAAGGCCAAAATGTGCCAACGCCGGAGGGGTTGAGTCCGATTGGACAGAGAGAGCCAGAGCAACACTGGAGCTGGGCTTTTGTTCCCCAGGAGCACTTGGCCCAGGTGCTCTGAATCAGCCACTGTGTTCCTGTGATGCCTTCAGGATCAGAGGGAAAAACAGTCACTGATAAACCACAACCAATTCAGTTCTTCAGGGGCCGACACAGGCAGGAAAAGTGGCTGTTTTTACTGAGATAGTGCTGCATTTCCGGTGGGGATTGTTCCTCCAAAATTAGGTATTGTGCATAAAACCAAACCACATGTTTATCACATTTCAACATCTTTACTACATTATATATGTGCAAATGTAACATCTATGGTTTGTAGAAATTTGCCATACCAACATTTTCTCTGGTGATTGGATCTTTTTATTTTCTGTCAGCCCACTGTGTTTCTGTTTCTGTTGCTCCTACATGAAATATGTTACTTTTTCTCTGGTAACCTTAAGGCTGTGTGAGGCTGGAAATGAAAAATCCATTAAGTGTACATACAAGGTTCATCCTTTCATGCAAACCCACACGGATACAAGGAGAGCATGCCAACAGGAAGAAGTGGGCTCACATCCAGGACCTGGCTTTAATACCGGGCCACTGTGTCCCTCAGTTTGAGGAGGATGAGCATGTTTGGTAAACTGAAGTAAAACGACCAACGTGTTACTTTGATCAGAAAGATTTGTGTTTGTTGTGATGGTATCTAGAGGTGAAGCCAGTCGACTCTTAAGTCCGTCCTACCTGCAGCCAGTGGTGAAGAGATCAGAAACAGACATCAAGGCTAAAATCAGGAGGCCTTATAGCAAATAAGAGGAGAGGGCTTGATCATAGCTCTGATAAGTCACAGAAACAGCACGAGAAAAGCCCAGAGGAAGAAGACCCAAAAGAAGAACCACAAAAGAAGATGAGCCAGAGCTGATCAGTGATAACTTCACCTGCATGTCTTCAATACCAGAGCGGTCATCAACAAAAAAGAAATGCATGATTTATCCTGTAATTTTATCATGATAATAAACTGAATGTGTTGAATCAAGTAAAGTTTGATAGAGTTGAAATATTAAGGATTTTTATGAAGACATTTTGAATCAGAAGTAAATAATTATAAAGGTTAAATAAGAACAAATGTAATGCTCGATCACTGTGGCCTCATGAAAGTGTGTGTGCGTGTGTGTGGAAGTGAAAGAACTGTACTGATAAGTACCGAGAAGGCCAAGTGGACACAGATGGCTGATAAAATGGGAAGTACCTTGATTATAAAAGATGGTCTGATTAACAGATGAGCAGAACATCAGTTCATGGCAGTTCCTGGGGGTTTTGACCTTAAGCATAGAACTTGTGAGACATGGCGAATGGGAGGAGTTAGCAGTCACCAGTGGTTGCTTGGGAACACTGTATCGCTCTCAGTGGGGAAGACTTTTTCCATCAGAAGACACTTAAATTATGCAGAAGTCTCCAACCCAATGAACTTGGTTTGGACCCGCTGCCATGGACTGATACGAGGGTTCAGTGACTGTTGGAGATCATTCTGTTTGTGCTCAATCGTCTAAAAGAGACACCGCTGCCTATTTTGGAGATTTTTGAATCCAAGGAGGTTGTGAGTAGAACAGCAACAGGTAAAATAGGGGTAGAATTCATTTTGTTTGCCCTTTTTACATAGGAATTTAGCAAATTTGCAGGAAAGCCCAATCCGTCGTCTTTCAGCATTGGCAGTATAAAAACAAAATCGGGGAGTGCGGCAAAATGCCACCTGCCTACTTTTGTTCATACAGAATGTGCCTTTTTCGAGGCAATGGGGGGCGTGAGCTAGTAACAAAACGTGCAGCTCAGCGTGTGACGTAAACGGTGACGTACTGAGGAAAGCCGCGGCTGGTCAGTCCTTCGGCGATTCTCTCGTACATCAGCCCGTCCTTCACGTTCCCATCATCTGACGGTTAATGGCCTCCTCGTTAGCAAGGGTAAGGAGGGCGCGCAATTCTTTATCTCCCCAGTTGCTCATCTTCTGGTTTGCGTCTCCTTAGTGCTGCTAGATACTCATTCCTGCTATCAGCTGTTTCCTGGTTTGAAGTCCACGCCAGTGGGTCAAACGTGCAGCATCATCAACAGCCCCTCCCACAAGTCATCAACAGACCCTCCCGAGGTGGAAAGCCGCTTCCCTCTGTTTAGACCAAAACCGTACCGCCGATATGACTACCCTACGAGGTGGAAAATTGGGCACCTTGGATCAACTCACCAATCCAGCTCTGTGTGTCTAAACGCTCACAGCCTGCTGGCAAAAACGGCCCGACATTCGCGGAAAATCTAAAAGTGAAAAGGGGGCTTTTAATTCTGTGTTCTGTGACGTGGGTTTTCTCCAGGTGCTCCAGCTTCCTCCCACAGTCCAAAGACATGCAGGTTAATTGGTGACTCTAAATTGTCCGTAGGTGTGAATGTGAGTGTGAATGGTTGTCTGTCTCTGTGTCAGCCCTGTGATAGTCTGGTGACCTGTCCAGGGTGTACACCACCTCTCGCCCAACGTCAGCTGGGATAGGCTCCACCCCCCAGCGACCCCCAACAGGATAAGCGGTTATGGAAAATGAATGAGGAAAAATGAATAATTCTGTATTAACTGCATTTATAGCATGTGATTTGTTGATCTTGGTGTCATGTTTGGTAGTACTTTGAACAATGTGTCACTAAGCTTGTCGAATCATGCTTTTATCACCTAGAAATATTGCTATAATAAGATCTATTTTACCTTTTAGAGATACAGAAACTGTTGTACGTGCTTTCATCTCTTCACGTCTTGATTATTCCAACAGCCTTTATCCTTGTCTCAATCAAAAAACCTTACAATGACTTCAGACTATTCAGAACTCGGCTGCAAAGTTTTTAACCAAAACCAAGAAGCACGACCACATCACAACAGTTTTAACCTCTTTACGGTGGCTCCCTGTCCATTTTAGGATTGACTTTAAAATCTTATTAATTACTTTTAAGGCTCTTCATGGCTCCAGATTACATTTCAGACCTGTTAGTCCCTCATGAACCTCTGCATAGTCTGAGATCCTCTGGCAGAGGTCGTCTGCTTGTCCCAGAGTCCAGGCTGAAGACCAAAGGGGACAGAGCTTTTGCCATCAGGGCCCTGAGGCTCTGGAACGACCTGCCTGAGGATATAAGGCTGTCTGAGTCACTGGCTTCGTTTAAGTCTCTCCTAAAAATGCACTTCTATCAGAAAGCAAATCCTGACTTTATCCGAGCTGTCTGTTTATTTAATTGCTATCTTACTGATTTTATTGCCCATTTAATATCTTGATTTTAGTTTTGGCCTTCCTTATTTTATCTTTTACTTTGGTGACATGTAATGACATTTTATTTGTTTTATTTTCCTTGTGTTTTAATTGTCTTGAGTTTTATTGTACAGCACTTAAACTGTGTTTTGAAAGATGCTATATAAATAAAGTTTATTATATATCGCAGTAAGCTTCTGCATAACTAAAATAAAGTAACCTATCTGCAGTTACAGTAAAAGTTTCTCATCATTAATTCTAATCTGTGATGTGTTTCTTTAAAGAGTCACACAGCCTCCACTTACTGATGTAAAAGTACAGACTGTGGGCAGCAAACCCAGGTCCAAAGATGAAGGTTAATCGAGTCGTAAAAGGGGACATTGCCTTATACCTTCTGTTGTATCCGTGCAGCTTAAAAGTAATGGACACATTAAAATGTTGTTCTGACGATGGTGCTCGATGCAAAGATCGGAAATGACTTAACTCAGTGAGACTCATCGGCCCATCTCTCTGGTCCAGACTGACATATCTCCACTAATGAGTCCTACCGTCAGCCTGGCTAACAAAGAACATAACCTAATAAATGTTTATTACATGCCCCTTTATCCATAAGACGTATCAAACTAAGTGATGGAGGCATCGGTGTCCATGGTGACGGATGTTTCCTGCTGCTGCTGGAGAGAGGTGAGTGCACTTCACCTGTGTTTATTTATATCCTCCCCTTTAATGCAGAGCCATTAGCATGACTTCACACAGAGTGACACACACACTCACGCAGTTCTCTAAGGATCCACTGAAGTGACAGTCTGCACTCAGTGTGTGCGTGTGTGTGTGTGTGTGTGTGTGTGTGTGTGTGTGTGTGTGTGTGTGTGTGTGTGTGTATACCTGAGAGGCATTACAGTGAGAGGTGTGAACATGCTGCATCAGATTCAGATTTACTGTAACAGGAGTCATTATTCTGACGTCTGGCTGCGGGGGTTTCCTGTGAGAGCATCATGGAGTGCTCTGGTGTTCAGGTGTCTCAGCCATCAGAGCTGCAGGTGAGCGCTGCACTCATGACAGGCTCTGCAGGTTCATATGGGACTAAAGGACAAACCCTGCCGCCTGTACAGGCCTCATCCTGTAACATGAAATAACAATGACATCACTCTAATTATTAACCTTGTTCAGCTGAGAAGTAATAGCTACAGTATTTACATTTGATTTGTGGTGGAGTATAAAGTAGCATAGCATGGAAATCCTCAAGTAAGTACCCCTATGTAGTTAGTAGTAGTTAGCAGGTGTGCAGGTGAGAATATTGGCAGGATTTGAACTTCCTTTTTTCATTCTTTACACAACTATTTCTGTCTTTAAACCCCTTTTTTTCCACCAAAATTAGCATGGTATATTTGTAACTAATAAGCAATACTGGGCAAACGTCCGGCCGACCTTGGCACCCTTCTGTTTGTCAGCTCTGGGAGTTACCAGCTTTGCTCCTCCCAGTGGTTGCTTTTTAATGAATCCCGGGTTTGAACTGTTCTGGGGAAAACTGCATTCTCCTACTCTGCAACTTGGACATGGAACAATCAGAAAGATCTAAAATTAGAAACACTTACATCCACTGATGAATTTAAGGGCATCATAAAGAATGTGGTGACAGAAACATGTGCTTCATCTTGAGAGGCCCCTATGTTTGAATAGTTGTTTTTTTTGTATTACATGTTGTATTTGTTGCATTATAAATGTGTTTTGATTGGCCTACCTCAGACAGGTCTCACTTGTAAATGAGATTTTCAATCTCACTGGGACTTCCTGGTTAAATAAAGGTTAACTGAATAAGTAAATAAATAAAAATAATGTTATATGGGCTGTTTTAAATGCAGGAAAATCCATTAACAAATAGGGGCTGAACAAATATGCTTTTCTGTTTTTATGCTTTTCTGTGTGTTACAATCAACCTAATAAATACACAGGAAAACTGGTTAGTAAACAATAGAAAGCAGCATGGAGGTCAGTGAAAACGTTACGATGGCTGCTACTTTTTACTGACCCCCTTCCAAACTTGGGTCAAACTAATTTGGAACATTTTTTGACTTTTCAATTACTTGGATGGAATAAGTTTGGGTGCACCATTGCATTGTGCCAAAAAAAAGGGCGAGAATTAACACATCCACCTGGGTGTCATGTTTACATCATTGTAGATCCAACCAGGTCTCACTCCATAGTTGTCGAAAACCGTTGCTTGCTCAGTGACTTCCACCAGACACTGACGAAAAAAGCCATACTTTCACAACAGCATGATATGCAGCCTGGAGCCGTTATTGTTTAATGGCTCCTGGTGGCGTCAGGTGGAAATTCGGCGGAACAATAACAAAAGTTAAGGCAGCAGTTAAGTCCAAGCAAGGAGTATGGGAGGGGTGGTGGATGGGTCCAACAACCATCGGCTTTCACCCGGGAAGCCGGTATTTGTTTCTTGTAAGATTGTAAAACCAGACACTGCTCTTTTTTTGTTAACATAACCACCTGCGTGTGTGCTGGCAAAATGCAACTACATGCCTTTGATTGATGGAAAGAAATTGTCAATTTGCAGTGTTGTACCAACATAGTGCTTTGATTTTGAAAGAGACTGAATGCAAACTGTACATCTGTGAAAACAAATGTATTTTGAAAACCGACAATGCAACATGCAGGAGTTCACATGGCATCCCAGAACGTCAACAGCCAACGCACCCAGGGATCTTGGACGTCATATGTCGACGTGAAAAGTCTATGACCAAATGCCAATATATGACGAGGTCAGCGTGAGATTGGATCTGGAGCTGATAAACACCAGTGACTAATGCAGAATCACTTGCCCCATGAGTGAATGCCAATTGTAACTTTTTCCACCAAGGACTAAAGCCACATGTTGGTAGCATGGGCGGATTATGAGACAATGGGCCCCTGGACACCACCTCACCTCCATAGCAGCCACCCACACAGACTTATTGTTAGTTTTGTGTCTCTTTTGTAGTCATTTTGAGTCTCTTTCTGGTTGCTATTTGACATTTTGTGAGTCAAAGCCAGGGGGGGCCCCTGACACTTCGGTGCCCCTGGGCCTGAGCCCAGTATGCCCACTCTGATGTATCTGTGGTTAGTGGGTGTGAGTGGGTTCTTTGTCCAGTGGGAAAGGAGCTTAGTGTGAACAACAAACTGCAACCCTATCAATATCCTCCAGGAGAGGTTGTCTGCCTTACCAGCGTTTCTGCTCCCACCTGTTGTACAACAATATTATAATTACAGCTCGTATATTCCTGCAAAAACACAAACTGATATTTGTACTTTTGCACAGATCAAATAAACAAGATACAACATGTTAATCAGTGAGCTTCAGAGGTTTTAGCAGGTGAATTTAAAACTTCGACAGAGTCAGTCTAGCTGTTTCACTGTTTCCAGTCTTTATGCTAAGCTAAATTAAGCTACGCTAACTGCCTCCTGGCTCCTAACCTAACACACAGGGAGAGTGGCATCAATCTCGTTACACTCCTGCACTGAAAGTGATTTATTTTTTTTCTCTCATCTAAGAGCCCTATGACTTTAACTCTCTCTGAGTGGCTCACAGCAGGATGTGACATGAGTCATAAAGGTGATCGGCCGCCACAAGCCACAGGTGAGTCATCAGAGAAAGGACATGTGGGAGTCACAGTCAAACTGAGTCACAAAAAAAGGATGTTGAATAAATTCAGATTATTAGTCCATCAGTATGAAACAGTTAATATTAGTGTCCTCTGAGCTGAACTGTTGCTGTCTGACCTGTAGTCATTTGTGTGGAAGTTAAATCTAGACATCTGTCCTGAGTTTTGGGTGTTAACCCCGTGTTCAGTCTTTAGCATGGACTCTTAAATGTTGAGTTTGATCAGATTGTGTGTGTGGGAGCGCTGTTTCCTTCCCCATAATGACATTAGAGTCTGTTACAGCTGTAATTGTTTCCACGGTATTCACCGGAGCCCCAGGGACACAGCAGCTCCTTCAGCCCGTTACCGTGGAGACCTCGGCGGCTGTGACATCATGAGGTAATCGGTTTTCATGTCGAGGAAACAAAAGAAATCAGGAGAAGAAAGACGAGGCGGCAGAGCATGAAGAAGGAGAACTGATGGGACTACAGATATACAAACGGTATGAGCACAGGTGCAGATGTCAGAGGTACACAGGGAGTGCTGGAATGTAACTACTGTACTTAAGTACAGTTTAAGGTACTTGTACTTTGCTAGAGTATTTCCATTTTATGCAGCTTCATGCTTATATTGAACCCTTTTACGTCACTGCATTTATTTTACACTTATAGTTACTGTTACTTTTTATATTTACCTGCCTACACTGCAAAGCAACCCCAGAAAGGATTATAGATGGATCAAGAAGAGTCTTAAAGAGAGTCTGACATTAAAGCAAAACATGTGTCAATATCAGTGTTTAAGAGATGAAGAGAAAACGCTGCTCATAATTTAGCCTTCTGCTTATCAGAGCCAAAGACTCAGGGCTGCAGCTTCATGCTCATGTTCATGTAGCTAACGTGATAAAACCTTGAATCACAGTGTGTCTTCCTCCTCATTTCTGCTACAAATCACCTCACTGAGAGCCAGTAGTAGTTCTGGAGACTGACCCCCAGTCAGCGGCCACAGCAATCCAAATCCAGTCAGAGCAAACCCTAGCTTCAGGTGGTCAGACGGCCCCAACAGCAAACTTTCTGTTGCTGCCGTTACACAGGCTAAAGGTGATTTTATAGTTGTGCATCAGCTCTATGCAGAGCCTACGCTGTAGCCTACAGTATGCATGTGGCCTATGTCATTGTGAACATTTATACTTGTGCGGTGGTGTGTCTCTGTCACTCTGCAGTTACACCTCCAAAACACTAGTCTACAGTGGGGTTTCTCTAAAGTGCTGTAAAGTTTTACTGATTTCAAACACACCTAAAGCACACATTAAACATGTCTTAATAGCAACTCTTTTAAACACAAGTACAAAAATCAGCCTCAATATAAATCACTATTCATTATTAGCACAAGCCCACTGCATTTTAAATGGTATAAATTAGCCTAGCAGCTAGCAGAGATTTCCTCTACTCACATAAAGCCAGGAACAAGAGCAACATTTAACAAAAGCAACTTTACAAAATGTGGCTCAAACACAACTCTCCTGTTCACCGACAAAACAACAGTCTTATATTAGACACAAATTCCCCATAGATGCAACATGCTAATGTTGTTAGCATAAGCCTATGAGATTTTACATTGTATAAATTAGCCTGGTGTTAGCAGACTTTCTTTTACTCATATGAAGCCAGGACAAATCACACAGAATAAATGCAATTGTATGGAGGCTCTGTTGTCTTCACAATATATTGTTTGTTATCTGTAAAATATAAGTAAAAGTTTTGCTCCATCGAGGGAAATGGTTACAGCTTATAAAACAGTCTGTGTTGCTGTGAGGCGTGGTTACATTTCCATAAGGCTACTCATCTATGTAGAGCCTTCGCTGTAGGTCCCGCGTCAATTCAATACACAAGTATAAATCCCGCTTTAGACGTGCCACTGGCCCACTGTGACCGGTGCTGGAGGAGTTTGTGCTGGCTGAATTTGAGCCCACTGAAAGCCTGTCTCCTGGGCTACTGCCCGCTCTCCTCCTGCAGAAGCAAGGGAGCAAGGCGGAGGGAGCATGTGGGGGGGCAGCAGCTAATTCTTGTGTCATTTCACAAGAAGGAGCTCATTGAATAAGCCTCATGCAGTTGTATTATGAAATGAGATGAAATAAATCAGTGTATGGGAAACTAACACTGTCAGCCCTGATTAGAATAAAGACAGTGCAGTATTATACCCAGAGCTTTATATCCCGTCACTGAGAGCCGGCAGAGAACGCACAGCATTGGCTTTATGTTTGAAAAAAGACTCTGAGTCACTGTTCTGTAAAGTCACAACAGTAATCTGTCTAAATTGACCTTAAAACTTCAGCGCAGCGCCACTCTGAAGTGAATGTCATCACATTAACAGAGAGGCTGCAGCAGCACAGCGTTAAACACACATTCACTGAGGCTCTTGAATTAAATTAGTCACTTAATTATCAGCTCTTATGCCGAAGGAAATAAAATCAGTTCAATAAATAGTGAAATAATGTGAAATGTTCTCACATCACATCAGATCTGTCTTTCTCCTCTTCTCAGGTGTCATGCGGTGGCGAAATACAGACAATTACCTCAGAATAATCAAATAATCACCAGACCCTCAGGCTCTGTAGATATAAAACTGCAGTATGAATTTGCAGCAAACCACTTTTAGAGGAAAATGTAGTCAATTACAGTCTGTCAGACTTTTGTGCTTCATCTGAACACCAGGAGTCTGTTTTTTCAACAACACAGCACAGTCACCAGGAGATGTGGCACTGCGCTTTTCTGTAAACCACAAATGTGTTATATTTGTATCATTTTAACGTTTCTAAAATGACGTGGTATAATGATGAGGTATGTGAGTTGGTAAGACACCTGGGTTAGATGCCTGCCAAGCTGCAGACCACTGTTCAAGACCAATATCAAGGTTTTGAAGTTACCTGTTGCTGTTTTTTTTTTTTTTTTTTCCAGTAAGTTTAGTGCCATCAAAAGTGGTTCTTTTTGGCCGCAACATTGCTGTGTTACAAACCAGCCAGATATTTAAAGCCAAAACCTGATCTTTTCCTAACCAACCACACGTTTAACCTCAGCTTTGTTAAAACAAAGAAATAAACTAGTAGTAAACTTCCAGTGTGTTCACTATATGATAACATACAGATGTGACATATCTGCAGTTTGTAGAAATAGACAATGCCAAATGTGGCAACTCAGTTGAAAAATTATTTCTGAGCATGTAAATGGCAAATAGTGGAAGCATCGTGTTTCAGTGATCTCATGTTGCAAGCTGCAGCCTACATGAGAGGCAGGGTTCACCCTGGACAGGTCACCAGACTATCTCAGGGCTGACACAGAGAGACAGACAACCATTCACATTCACATTCACACCTACGGACAATTTAGAGTCATCAATTAACCTGCATGTCTTTGGACTGTGGGAGGAAGCTGGAGCACCTGGAGGAAACCCACGCGGGCACAGGGAGAACATGCAAACTCCACATGGAATGAAGTATGAAGTATTATTACTTCATTCCTGAACTGTTTGGTTTGAAAATGGCTAAAGATGCAATGTAAGCAGAGCGGCAGCTTCCTGTGCGCTGTGTAAAACAAAGCAAAATATACTCGAAGCCTAAGAGATTTTTTTGGAAATCCAAAATTAAAGGAGCTAGCCAGCATCTGATCGAGGTGGAAGATGCCAGGAGTGTAATCATTTTCAACTGTGAATTAAACAAAAAAAAAAGTAACAGTAAGATACTTCTGACATGACCTGTGAAAAAAGGCACACTGTTCTCCCTGGTACAACAAACAGTAAGTGCCTGTTTTAAAGTGTAAAATAATCTAAACCAAACAGGAGAAAACATGGTGCGGAGGGTGAGCACTGAGAGAGGAAACATGAGGACAGCTGATCCTAATTACACTGTGGATGGAGTGACCAGGTGCACACAGTTGCACTAATACAATCTTCACCTACCGAGACCTCAGGGGAGACACAGAGCACAAGAAGCAGCAGCAAACCAGAGCAAGACATACTGAACTTTGTCTCTTTGGATATAGTCATATTTTAGAGGGGACTCTTTTTTTTTTTGAGTTGTGAATCTGTTTGTTCACCATCATCAGCTGTCAAGAGCCGGAGAACTTCTCTGCCTGTCATACTGCTCTCTCTCCTCACATGTCCTGCCTGTATCAACTGAACACCAAACAAATCTTTAAATAGAATAGAAAATACTTTAGCGTCGTCTTTGTGCACGCTTAAGGCAGAAATTAGTCTTTGATTTGCATGTGAAACATCTGCTATAAAAAAGGGTACATTAAAACAAATTTCCATAAAGACGCAGTAGACGCTACATTAAAAGGAGCACCTGGTGCTCGATGGTGACGACTGAATCAAGGTTACATAAACAGACATAAAGTGCTGTGTGCTGAGAGAACAGGCTGGCTCTAAAAAGTGTCTGTCCTACTGATTTTATGGCAACAGGGACAAACAGTTTTCTGTAGATGTTTTTCTTGGCACAGACAACTCTGTAACTTTGTCCTGAGGGAAAAGGAGCTGAAGGACGTGATTTAACGGACGACTGTGGAAGATTTTGCCATTCAAGGGTCGGACTGCTTTACCATGGTGACATGAGAGTGAACCATCAAACACCACGAGCAACTCAACGGACAGAATTATAGTATTAGCTGCAGTTGTTTTTCTTCAGACAGTAAATGCAGATTATTACTCTCAGCTCAAACTTTTAAAATCAGCTGTTAAAGACATTTTTAAGGAGCTTGTTCAGAGGTGAACGACGTCCCAGCACACAGCGGGGATAATCTGCGCAGCTCATTTAATTGACTCTCCCGGCAAAGGACGAGCCGTTAAAAGCTGTTAGCTTTGTCTAATTGTCACTGAGTCATCTCATCAATGTGACCGTTTAAAGGTTGTCTGACATTTTATTCTGAGCTTTTGCTGCTTCCAGACAGACAGACAGACAGACAGACAGACAGACAGACAGACAGACAGACAGACAGACAGACAGACTCACTGACTCACTGACTCACTGGTCAGCAGCTGATTCTGTGGATGAATATACAACTCTGAAAACAAATGTTCCTTCTATGTTATGATCCACTAAAGTTCAGCACATTTCATGATGGAATAGAAAGTCATCTTTGCGACCATCTTGACTGTAAGGGACCCGGGAGGGACAATTCCACCAGCTGCGGCTACGCCACATGAATTGTCCAGACTGGCCACAATCAGCTCCAGTGGCCGCAGCTGGGACACGGTCGCCTGGTAGAGATCTGCGCTCGGATATGAATATCAGCATGAGCCTCAATAATCGAATGTGGGTCGGGCTACATTATTTTTGTAAGATATCACAGAGCAGGTAGTTTGGCTGGAGAGAGCAGAGCCTTGGGGACCTGGAGACAGCAGACGCTATATCCTTACCAAAACACCACAACCACAGCAACAGTTCTAAATGTAACATACACAAGTAAAACATGTGAACATGACCTGACAGAGCAGAACATGAAGCATGAACATCATGGATACACACAGTGAGAATGCTACAGCGTGTAGCAGTCCTCACTCTGTGTGCTGAATCTGTCTCTTGACCTTTGCTGAATGTCAAACCGTCTGACTGTGAATTGGCTGCTAATACAGGCAGACACAACGAAACTCTGGTCCTTTATCTCATATTCAAAGATGTGTGGTATGTAAATTGAAGTAGACAAATAATTAAGAGCACTTTTTATTGTAATGTAACCTCAGAAATGAGCACAGAGCTGCGTCAAAGAGCTGCTCCCTGAGGGTGCGTTCACAGGTGTTCAGTACATGTGGAAACAAATCCTCACACTGAGCTGAATTATCTTTGTCCTTAAAACCACAAACAATTATGACGTGAGAATTCTGTTGTAAAAAGTCAGCTGCCAAACTATTCATCTCCATGACGTTGTTTGTATCTGTCAAGTTTTACTAACGACTGACCTGACAACAGGCAGTATGGATGGTGATGCGTTTGCTTGCTCTGGTACGTTCTGAAGAGTGCATTTAAATGTGACATGGTTTAGCCTGACATCGCCAGACCAACCTGCAAATGCAAATTAGTCTGGAACTTCTCAGTGAATTTTTTTATTCCAATAACCAGTGTGATTTTTGTTGACGATAACTATGACAAAACTTTCATCAACAACCCAACAACCATGATGAAAATGAGACGATGACAAGCTGAAAACAGCTTGATGATAAAATCTAAGACGAAATCTATGTTTCATTGTCATTAATGAGACGTGATGTAAATGTTAATGGTGGACTATCGGACATTGAAAGTGGAGAACGGCCAAGTTGGAATTATCTTTAAATGCTGCATGAGTGACAGGCTGGCAAACCCTATCAAAAACTATCAATCTGGAATGTTTGAACATTGACTTTGCCATCAACTTTTGCTCAGCTGAATTTGAGCTTCAGGAAATGATTTCCTCACATTTCACAACAGTCTTCTGTGTTGGGGCGGAGACGCTGGCTTCTGATTGGCCATAGAGGACCCAGGCTCCTCATGAGGTCACTGCGCTGCTGAGTTGGTAAACACATCCATCAAACTGTGGACATGAAGTCCTGACCCGTCATCAGAGCAGAACATCATCACCATTCATCCACTCAGCTCTGACCAGCTGAAGCCACAAACACTCCCCACGTCACAATATGAATCTCTTTATTATGGAGTCTCCGTCGGTGGTGCTGGTGCATGAATATGGAGAGTCTGAAGGAGACACATGATGAAGGATGTCATGGCTGCTCCACCAGCTGTGACACACAGAAACATGATGGATGGAAATAATTCTCAATGAAGATTAAAGTGGCCTCCAGTTGCTGTTTGTCAGGATGGACTTCACTGCTTTCTTTAATAATTACCGTCTGTCGCACCACCACTGCGGTCCAGACTGAAATAAATCAACAACTACCAGATTGGTTGTGATGAAACTTTCTACAGACATTCATGTTCCCCAGAGGATGAATCCTGAGAACTTTGGTGGTCCCTTAACTTTTCCTCTAGTGCCACCGTGAGGTTCACTTAAGCGTTTTGTAACCCTTCAAAAATGGAAATCAAATGGACAGCTGTGGGAAATTATTGTTTGCACAACTTTGTTCAAATCAATCTAAAACAAGAACCATAATAGCTGGAGCATTTATACTTTTGGTAGCAGAAAGCGGAGGTTTCTGTCCTCCTCGTCATCACAACATGACCCTACATCACCTTACTGCACGTGCCGTGCAAACATAATACTTTGCCTGAATTATGCTGGAATTTCCCAGTAATGGTCGCTGGAGATCACTGTTTACATAATTCCATTTTTATATCGATTTAAAATGAGAACCATGACAGCCAGAAGAAAGCTAAGGCCTCTGTCTTTTCCTTCATCACAACAGTTCCTTATGTTTCTTTACCTTTCATGTAGTGCTAATGTAGTATTTCGATGTAATTTCCCAGTGAATTTCCCTGTCATGGCCGCAGGGATCATTGTTGGCATAATCCTGTTTATTGATCTAAAATAAAAACCATAATAGCAACAACATTTTATGTGCAGCAGCAGAAACCTAAGGCTTCTGTCTCCTGTGTCGTCACATTGTACACTCATGATGACGCCACTGTGCCACGTGAAAGTGCATCTTGTTACCAGAGAAATGAATGATGAATCCATCAATGCCTTTTCACTCTGCTCAGAGCATATCTCAAAAACTAAATTAAGTACATGTTCAAATAACTTAGAAGAAATATTTTGTTTCTACATTCAAATATTTTTGGATCAATATGTTCTGTGTTTTTATTTTGTAAAAATGCCAGATTTTTTTTTTAAGATGACAGTATTAAAACTTCAATTATTATGGTTTATTGGCTCACATACCCTTTTGGCTTAGGTATTGTGCACTTCATGATACACCAAGAAATGACATCACAATAAGCAAAAATATCAATGTAGGCACTGGCAGACTATTTCTATTGCAGAGGTCAAAGGATTAATGAATTTTCTTTAAATTAATGAGGTGGATCATTACCAAATATAATACAGACATTAACTGCTGTTGCATAGATTCAAACCTTCATATTTCTCCACTTATAACATAAATACTCTGTCCTGCATGTAAACCAACTGTCTAAACAGGACATTAAAATGGAGACAAGCTCCTGGCTTTTTGATTGACACCCCACTTGAGCCATTAGGAGCTTTCAATGCTGTTGCTGTGGCCTTGGTAGTGCACCAGGGCCTGAACTGAGGGAACACATTTCCTGTAGTTTAGAGGTATTTAAATGGCCAGTGATTGGCCCACCTCACCCGAGGCTTATGGGTCTTGTAGTCAATGACACTCTTGAGCTCCATGGCAATTTTTATTCTCATTGTCATAGACGGTTATAAAGGCACAGAAATGATAAACAAATGGCTCTTCAGTTGTCTTATGGGGAAAAAAGAAATGTTTTAAGAAGCAGTAAGCTCCTAAATAGACATTTTTTGTCTGTGCCCATTGGTTTTCAATCACATTCACACATTCAGTGCATTGTCTTACTCTCTTTAAAAAAAAAAAAAAAACTCCTGGAAAAAATCTCAGATAACCACGTGTAAAAGGTTTATTTTCTGTGATTGTTATCTACTTTGAATTTGGACTATGTGAGACTTTGTGATATGGTCCTATTGTGTTTTGCAGCTAATACCTCCCAGTTCTAGTCATTTGCAGCATCTTTTAAAGAAACTATTCCGGCCAATATTAAAAAAAAAACAACTTTTATTTCAGTTTGTTGAAACTTCTGTAACTCAATGTGAGAAGCACTTACATTGATTCTGGCTGTTGGGGAAAAAAACTTACTTTTCAAATGAGATGCGTGTACATGTAGAACATCTTTCAGTTTACTCTGGTTATACCTTAGATAGGTGTTTTAGGTGAATTTAGGTGAATGTAAGTATATTTAGGTGTATGTCATAACACCATTTTTAAGTGCAGATGCAGCCACCTAGAATCATTTTCTTTTTGACAGTGCTCAGGCAGATCCATGGCGGATCCTCGCTGGGACCTTGCCAGGTCCTTGGCTGGAATGAGACCCCCAACACAATTATGCAAAGCTATCTTTCCCTGTATCCATTCACCTGCTGGTGTCCATTAAATAATAATTAAACCATTTTCCAATAATGTGTGTCTGAGAGCAGAGCACAGAGTGTCATATTTGGGCTGCGGGCTGCAACAGTCATGACCTCTGTCACTGGAGTAGAGACGTTGTTAATAAAGGTTAATTGACAGTGTAATTGTGTTCTCCACACAGAGCCGTGATAGGTCCTTATGTCCTTAACAAGGTGAAGACATCACTGCACCAAAGTAATTTGCTTATCATTATTTTCCATTCATCATTTCCGCTGCTTGTCAGAAAGACTAAGAGTCTATAACAACAAGTGCACAGACCATTAAACTCTGCAGGGGCATCATTGTTTCTTTCATCTCTTGGAAATTCTTTTTCCTTGATGTTAATTTATCTTTCCAAGCGAAGCGATGTTTCGCTCTGATGACTGGAGGAGAAGTCTGGATGCCAGAGGGTCCAACTTTAATAACGTACAGACACTAGAGCCGAGGTGGAGCAGCGGGGAAAATAACACTGGAGGGAAATGGAGCGTGACAGTGCTGTACTATTAACCAGAAAGGTGGCACACTTTCCTTTTTATACTCTGGAGGTGTGACAAAGGCTGAGCCACCTTCTGTAAGAGGACAGAGGTCCCACTCTGATCAGTAATGGGAGGACGACCTCAGTGACCTGCAGCTGGTGTGACATCACAGATCAGAGCTGACAGTTTGAAGTTATATGAGACCTGACTGCCAGGTGTGTCCACAGGTGTGTGTCTTTTGTACTCTTTACGATAGTACAGGGCGCTCTATTTGATTGTGTTGATGTTGACGACTCGTGCTCATACTGTACTCTTATATATGTAGTTTAGGCTCCCTTTGTTCTTGTGTTTTTTTTGTTGTTTTTATTTTAATGTAAAGCAGTCTGAGTTTTTGTAATGAAATGTGCAACATGAATAAATCTGTCTATCTATCTATCTATCTAGGCTGTTGAACAATTATGTTTTTAATTACGTTTTATTGTACTTTTAATCAAGTTTAAAATCCCATCATTTATTTATTTGAAAGGATTACACTGTTTCAGTTTAGACAGTGCAGTTAAAGCAGCAGCATTTTCTCTCTCCAGGAGCTCCAGGTTAGTTGCTTTCTCTGATTCATACAGGTCCTGTATGCGTGAAACTATTGTTCCTCCCTACAATAAAACATACCACAGGTCACAACATGCCAACGTGAGGTTGTCCTCTTAATACATAATATCATTTTGCTGTAGTGTGTCGGGGTCACTCTGCAGTTAAACCTCCTAAATGCCAGTTGGCGGTGAGGTTTCTGTGAAGTGCTGTAATTAATAACTGATTCAAAACACACATTAAACATGGATTAAAAGAGACACGTACACAAACCAGCTTCATTATTACGAGCAAGATTCACATAAACACTTGTCTTTTGCTGGACACACTTTTCCCATAAATACAACATGCTAACGTTATTAGCACAAGCCAATAGCATTTTACATTGTATAAATTAGCCTAGTGGCTAGCAGAGATCTCCTCTGCTCATATGAAGCCAGGGACAACAGCAATTTTTAACAAAGGAAACTCAAAAGGTATAAATGAATTGCCTTAGACTAGACAAGTTTTCCCTATAAATACAACATGCCAACATTATTAGCATGAGTCTATGAAATTTTACATGGCATAAATTAGCATAGCGGCTGGTGGAGTTTTTCCTCTACTCACTTGAAGCCAGGATAAATCACACACAGGACTTAAAATGCAGGTCTGCAATCAGTTTCCTCCCATTTAGCAGTGCTGTAGTTTACCTCTTTGATTTAGTTTCATCCTCAGGTCTGCAGCGAAACTTAAAACATTACAATTCTCAGGCAGGTTTCTGCAGGTATAGGAATGGTTTTTTTTTTTTATTATTATTTCTAACTGGATTTATCTGCATCGTGTGTCCAGATTTATAAGTCCAAATTAATTTGGCTGGAACAATCAGGCTACAGTCAAGCTGTGCATCAACACAATGGCTGACCAACGGCAACATTGACCCCCATCATTACTTCTTAAGCTAAATAAACTCAGTAAAAACCCTCTTTGATCAGCTTGAAAATACATCATCATGAAGCTGAAAACATGCTGTTTATCTGACTTTCTAGAGAGACGTGGTTCTGACAGGACAGCTACGCTAAAAACATATGATGATGATCTTATAGAATACTGAATATTTTGTACATAAACGATGAACCTCTATGAACAGTATTTGAAGATTTCATCTGAAAACCAGACGCAGCAGTCACTTGTATGTGAACAGAAGACTGTTAAATGTGATAAAGACGCTGACTCTTCATCCTGTTTTATCTCCTGATGTCCTCCACATGCTCTGCTGGCTTTGATTTTATCTCCACTTTAAAACATCCCACATGTTGTACTTGTCCTCTTCTGCTGTAGTTTTATCTCTATCTTAATCTTCTGATGCCGAAACGCCACATTTTCCCCACAGGCATTGTATCTTATCGGTCTCTCCTCAGATTGTTAATTCTACTGTAACTTTATATACATGTACCCAAAGAGAAAGCTGAGCCTGACTTATAGCACGCTGCTCATTGTGCAAAAATGAGTTAAGAGGATTTGACTTCTAGAGAGGTTTCTCTTTTGTTGCATTTTCAAAATGTTGAAGTCTCAGCAGCCAATAAAAACAGCTTTGTTTCTGGTTGCATTACACATTTTGTTTGGCGCTGCTGTTGGTCTGTCGGTCCACATCTTTGGTCAAATATCTTAAATAGTGTTGACTGTCTTATTATGACATTTTGTAGATAAATCTGTCAACATTTTAATGTGTCCAATCCCTTGTTTTAGCAAAACATCTAGCATTCTCATCAGCCCATACCAGATTCAGACTACACGTTATCAGCCCTATTACAGCCCAAACCAGCCATCCTATGGTGTTGGCTCGGATTGGGAATGACAGTAAGTGTTGTGCATGATGTTCCATCAATTTATCTAATGTAGTGTGGCAGTAAACAACAACTAATGCTGCCTCTGGGACACTTTACAACATTCCTACAGAAAGACAGTCAGCAATGATTGGTCGTGGACCAGTGTGTAGTCTGTCCTGTCTGTCGGCCAAGTCACAGCAAGATTTCATGACTCCATGGCTAATCTGACATAGTGACTGTTGGAACAAACACGCTGTGTAGTTTGAACCTGGAATTAGCTGTAGCTACCTTTTGTTTACTGCCAATCAACAAACCATAGGGTTAGGTTAGGGACAGAAAACTGTATGGAGGCCCCGAGGGGATACAGTTAGCACTGGCGCAGGTTGACACTTAAATCAGATAATGCTGAAGTTAAATAATTATCCTAATTAAGCCAATATTTGAAATGATTAAAGAACATTATCCTCCAAAAACCAAGGGAAAAAGTTTAAAAAAAAAAAAAAAAAAAAAAAAAAAAACCTCAATAGACCACAAACAAAAACAAAAAATGATGATTGTTATTTAACAAATCCCCCCCCCAAAAAAAGAAATTACAAACCAAAAAAGGGCAGATAAGGGCAGATAAAGTCCCACAATTTCAAACAATGCTGCAGGAAAAAAAAAACTTGAAACATGCAAGCCAAAATATAATACTCCATATTTACAATATGTACAAAATATGAAAATCCAAAACCACAAAATTTAAATATGGGATCCAATTTAGCCTCCACTATTGTAGCTGATTATATACAAATTATTCCCCGTAAAATTGTTTACCACCATTCATCCCCAAAATCTGTATAAGTTCCTGCTATCCTTTAAGTTGTAAGCGTCCGGATCAAATTTAGGGGGGAGAGTAGCTGACAAAAATAAATATTAAATAATTGGAATTAAAAAAGAAAATAAGTGCTTCAACATAAATCCAAGTGCTTGACAATCCATGCAGAAAAAATTAAGGAGAACTTAAAGACTCCCTAGTATTTCACACTGCAAGAGAAAATTAAGGAATTAAAAGTAATCAAGGTTGTCCCCTGTAAATCATGCATAAAGTAAATTATAATGGGTGCAGAAATAATAAATGAATTAATAAATAAGGAAATAAATTCATATGAGTAAAGGTAGTTCAAAAGAGAAATGCCATTAACTCAAAATATAACAAACCAAACACAGAAAAATTACTAAGCATTAATCAACACAAGACAATCAATTTCATGTAAATCATATATTCATAGGCTAGAGCCTACCTCTGGGGGGGAGGAAAAGCAGGATTAAGGCCAATTAAGCATACCTGTAGAATTTTAAAGGGGCAATACACCCCATATTTACTTTCGTCATCCATCAGGTTAAGTTATCGCCACATCAAATCAAAACTGCGTAATAGCCCTTTAATGAAAAAATCCAAAATAAAGGGAAAACGTTGTATTTTAGGGCCTCTCATTTAACCCGTCGGGTGAAATAGTGCCCAATTTTTTAATCAGGTGGCTCTCATGCCGCAGTGTCTGGGCTGTAGACCAGAGTTCTGATCCAGTCCTATTTGAAATTTTGGATTCCATGATTGTTGAAGTGGGCATACAACACGTTGTCCATGTGACCTCTTTTAATGTTGTTAACATGCTCCATAATTCTTGTTTTCAGAGTTCTACCTGTTTCACCCACGTACAGCATTTGCAGTATTGGCATTGGCAGTATTGGCATTGAATTGCTCTTTTTGTCCAAAGCTGTGTGTACCAGTAAATCGTTCAGATTCTTGTTTTTCCTATAGACCATAATGAGCTTGAAATTTTGAAGAAGAAATTTTGAGAAAGCAGCTAGAATAGCTGCGATGCTTCAGAGCCGTGAACAGAATGTTCGTGGCTTCCTCCACATCATCAGGGTAAGTACATATGCGGTGGAATCTCAGTGTCTTTGAAGTAGACTTTTGTAGTTAATTTTTTCTTCTCACTATCGGCTATAGGCACAAAAAAGACCTGCATGTCCAAAAACTCCACTTTTTCTCATTGCAGGTTACATTTCAATTTAATTTTTGGATGACGACCATTTAATACGTCGACAAATTGTTCAAATGAGGCCTCTGTACCAGCCCACAAGCCAAAGATATCGTCCAAATACCGCAGATAGAGCAGCAGAAGTTGAGTGCATTTTTTGAATGCCTGCTGTTCCCAATCAGCCATGTATATGTTAGCATACGCCGGTGAACATTTTCTCTCCATAGCACAGCCACTGTGCTATGGGTAGAAGGTGAGAGGGAGAGGGAGTTATGATTGGGGTAGGGGGAGAAAAACGGGTTGGGATAAGGAAGTGTGGTGTGGTTAGGATTAGGAAGGAGAGTAGGAACCGGGTTGGGTTTAGGAAAAGGAGTGGATGGGTTAGGATCAGAAATGGGTTGGGGTTGGGGTTGGGGTTCAGGGGTCAACGTTGGACCTGTATTGCATGGTTAGCTCCTGGGCCTATAAAAAATTATTAATAATAAAAAAATAAAAAGGACTGGAAATATCCAAGAGACAGTGGAAGGCCGGGTTGGTTGCGTGGGGTTATTTGGGGGTGGTGCAGGTGTGGAAAGCAGGTTGTGCGAAGAGACCGGGGTAGGGTTTAAACCAAGGGTAAATTTAGTTGTTTGCACCAGTAAGTAAATATTGTTCTAGCTGTGTTTGGGGTCCAATGGATGTTGTCTGGTTCTGTTTGAAAGGTGTCGTGGAGGATCTCGGCCAAGAAAGGGAAATGGGTGGCGATGGTGTTGTTAATCAAGGTGAGGTTGTTTTGTTGTGTTTGCGTTAGTTTTTTTGAAAAGTTCATAATGGGGAAGTATATGTCTACATTCGGAAATATTGTGCGTGCCTGTTTGTAAAGTGCTTTAAGTTGTTTGATCAAAGTTTGTTTCGGGTCCTGGTCTTTATTGTTTACACCTATGGAAAGTACCAGTATTTTTGTGCCCGGATTTATGGGTGTTTTCTCGCAAATCTTGAGGAAGTGGTACATGTTGGCGCCAGGGTAGCTCTCCAGTTGTATATCTGGGTTATTGTGGGTGGGAATGCAATTGATATTGGAGTCCCCAAATATAACAACTGGCTTGCAGGGTCTGAAATACCAATCACGGGTTGGGATAAGGAAGTGTGGTGTGGTTAGGAAGGAGAGTAGGAACCGGGTTGGGTTTAGGAAAAGGAGTGGATGGGTTAGGATCAGAAATGGGTGGTAAGGGTTGGGTTAGGGTTGGGGTTCATGGAAATACGGGGTAGTGTTGACTGCACGGGCCACACCAACGCACCCGTGTCCCGAACTCGGTCGCCTGATGACAGTACAAAATGTAAAGGAAACATAATCTCAAGGTGGCGACACTGGGAGGGAAGGCCGCCGCCACGCGGGAGGTCGGGGTTCGAATCCGGCCGTGGACAGGGCTGAGGAAAAACCATTTTGAACACGGGAGAAGTGGTGGTGGAGCGGGACAGAGGAAGCGCCCAAGGATTGGTCGGGAGAGAGGAACCATTATGTGAAGGGAATGTGGGAAATTATAAATAAAAGGGCCCGGAGCAACAATATATCACAACTGAGCGGTGGCCGAGTGGATAAGGAACCCTGGCGGCACCCAGGGGCGCAGGGTTCGGGTCCCGTCGAGGACAGGGATACTTTTTTGGGTTTAGGAAAAGGAGTGGATGGGTTAGGATCAGAAATGGGTGGTAAGGGGTTGGGGTTTTGGGCAGGAAGTGGTGAGGGGTTATGGTTGGGAAAAGGGGAGGGACATGGGTTGGGATAAGGAGAGAGAAGTGGGGTGTGGTTTGAAGTACGAGGTGGAGTAGAAATTGGGTTAGGTTTAGAGAAAGGGTTGGGTAGGTTAGGATCCGAGTTAGGAGGTAGGGGATAGGGGTTTTGGGTAGAAAGTGGTAAGGGGTTCTGGTTGGGATAAAGGGAGGAACAAGGGTTGGGATAAAGAGAGGAAAATGGGGGAGGGTTGAGTTTGAGAGGAGTGGGGATGGGATTGGGTTTAGGAGGGGGGTTGGGTAAGGAATCGGGGCTGTGGGAAGAAGGGGGTGAGCAGGGGGTGAGCGAGTGGGAGCGAGAGAGGCCAGGGTGTCCGATTTGATGGAGCGGAGGAATCGTTTTGAGTAGCCTTTGTTTCTGAGGCTTTGGAAAAGAATACTGGTAGCTGAGTGAAAATCTTGGATGTTGGTACAAATGCGGAAAAAGCGGATGAGTTAGGATTTAATAATGCCTTTGAATGTGTGTTTGGGATGATAGCTGGATTTATGGAGTCGCGTATGTGTGTCCGTGGGTTTGAAATAAACTTTGGTCTGTAATGTTTTGTGAGTTGTGTTGGAGAGTCCGAAGAAAACTGGTGTCGAGAAAATTGATATGTGTTGCACTTATTGTGTATTTGACTTTAATGGAAGGGTGATGGTTATTAAGAATGTTTATGAATTCTGGAAAAGTGGAAGGATCATGGGGCCAGATGCCAAAGATATCATCCAGAAACCTGAGGTAAAGGGTAGGTTGTAGGGGGCATTTTTGGAGGGCTTCTTGCTCCCACTCGCTCATGTAGAGGTTTGCGTAGGAGGGTGCAAATCTTTGGCCCATGGCTGTCCCGTTAACCTGGAGATAGAATTGGTCATTAAAGAAAAAATTGTTGTTATTAAGACAAAGTTCAATCAATTGTAGAAGTTCTTTGTCGGGTCTATTGGGGTCTGGATGGTTTTTGAAGATGTTGGTGAGTATTTGGAGGCCTAATTGGGTATTGATGTTGGTGTACAAGCTGTCAATGTCTATTGTAAATAGATGTGCTGAAAGAGGGACAGCCATGGGTCTGATAGTCTGGAGAAAATGATAGGTGTCTTTGATGTAACTGGGATGTTGGGTGGAGAGGGGGCCTAAGAAGTGATCAATGTATTGTGAGATGTGATAAGTAGCACTATTGCAGTCCGAGACTATGGGTCTGCCGGGAGGAACCTCAAAGGGGATGGTCCAGGTGTATGGTTCTTTATGGATTTTTGGTAACAAATAAAAGTAGCGGGGTCGTGGATTGTCTGGTCCGAACAAAAAGTATTTTTGTTTAGCTGTGATGTATTTGTTGTTGTACAGTGTTTGAATTATTTTACGGAGTTGAGTCTGGGTTTGTAATTGAATGGAATTGTCCTTAATATGTGGGGTTATTGAGTTGTCTATTAGCTTCAATGAGATATTGTTGTCTATCCATAATAACTATTTTGGAGCCTTTGTCGGCTGGTTTGATAATGATATTGGGACTGCGAGTGAGCTCAGTCAGGGCCCTGCGCTCGGTCCCCAGCAGATTATCCGCCGGGGGTCGATAGCGTTGCAGGGCACATCTGTTGGTGTGGATAATTGTTCTGGTGTGATGATGTAGTCCATTATCGTCCGGTTCCCAGTGTGATGGATGAGTGAATGGGGTATGTTGATGGTTTGTATTGTGGTGAAAATAGTCAATGAGTTTTAGTCGTCTATGGAAGTTGTGTAGGTCCCTTTGAAGTTCCTCCCAGTCTAATTTGGTGGGGCGTGGAATGAAAGAAAGGCCCTTCTCTAGGAGGGATATGTGAGAGGCAGACGGAGTGAATAGAGTGGCCGGGTTCAGGATAACAGAGGGGAAATCCCAACCCAGGTCCCGGGTGTATGTGGGGGATGGGTGGATATCCGGGTGGGGTTTCAGGTTTAATGTAAATTTAAGAGGTGGCACCAGTTCTCAAAGATGGCTTTGGCTGTGGTGGTGGTCCAATGAATATTGTTCTTTTCTGTAATGAATGTGTCATGGGGAATTTCTCTGAGAAAGGGGAAGTGGGTGGCCATAGTGTTGTTGATTAGTTTAAGGTTGTTCTGTTGTGTGAGTGTCAGATGGGGAGAATAATTCATTATTGGGAAATAAATATCAGCATTGGGAAAGGTTGACATGGCCAAACGGAAGAGGGCTTTTAATTGTTTGATTGTGGTCTGTCTGGGGTCCTGATCATTATTATTGATGCCAATTGAAAAGATGACAATCTTGACCTGGGGCTGGGGAAGGGACTTCTCGCAGATCTTCAAGATCTCCTGGGTAGGAGAGGGGTCATAGTGAGTGGGTTGGATTGGGTCCATGTTTATAGGGGTAGGGGATCGTCCGCACTTAGCCTAATTAGGGTTAGTTTGATTAAAGTCTGTATCTGAGCAGAGACAGAACTAAATTCCGGCTCCAAGACAGAGGGATTGACAAATGGCACATATTGGTAATCAGAGCTATAGTCGAAGTAATCCAGTATTTTAACTTTCCGGTGGTAATTATGCAGGTCCTGCCTCAGTTGTAACCAATCGATTTTATCGGGGGTAGGAATGAAACTCAAGCCGCGCTCTAACACTACGCGTTCCTGCTCACTGAGCTTAAACGACGAGCAAAACCATCACGTTGGAGCAGAAGGAAGGGGGGCCCTGTGCCTCCCCTTTCACAAGTTTAATTGGTCTAACCAATGGGTAAAAATGCGCTGAGCCGTTTCTGGCGTCCAGTGGATCAGATCTTTCTCGACAACTTTAAAGTGCAACTTATTAATCTCTGTGAGGAAATTATATTTATTGACAATCGTTTGATTCAAAAGATCGATGCGATATTGTTTATTCCCTTCCAGATGCTCCGAATAATTAATCACCGGAATGCAAATTCTGGCGTTCAGGAACACCTGTTTCTCCTGGCCCATCAGTAGACCCAGCTGCTTATCGGTGGTGGTGGGCAAGAGCTCCTTTAAACAGTTATTCAACCCGCTCAAAAGGATTACTTCCTGAACCTCTGTAGCCGGCGAGAGTTTCTTAGGTGTTAGGGTTAGGGTTAGGATTCAGATGTAGAGCTATTGTGCACTGGCCTATGTAATTATTTTAAATAGAATAAATAGTAAATAGCAAATTCATAATAGTGACCACTGGAAGTGGAGTTAAAAAAAATTAAAAAGAGTATATAGAGAATAAATTATAGAAAATTCATGGAGGGCATGTGTAAAATTATGATTTCATAGATAAATAAGGCCCACATAAAGTACAATGAAGGATGAGTAAAAGATAAAAAGACCCAATAAATAGTTAGGCGTGGGTCCATGCAGTAAAATTTCCCTTTTAAGTTTTATTACAAAGTGATGGGTGGAATGACATGAGGGAGACGAAATGCTTGGATTGCAATTTGTTATTTATTTATTTATTTATTTATTTATTTGTTCTTGTGATGGATCGTGGACGTGGTTGCTGTGGAGAGAAAGAGAGTAAGGAGAGGGAAGAGGAGGAGGATGTACGAGCTGGGGAGGGAAAGGGAAATTGTGCGGGAAGAGTGGGAGAAGATGGGGAGTAGGGTATTGGGTCGGGTAAGGGGATAACAGGTTAGAAGAAGCAAGGGGAGGGGAAAGGACAGAGGAGGTGGGTACGGGTACCAAGTCTCGTGGGTGAGTTCCAGGTTAGGCACAGGAAGGGGGGAGGTTAGGATTAGAAGAGAGGTCTGGATCAGGGTTAGGTAGGAACTGAAACAAGGAGCTTGTGAGGGAGAGACAAAGGAATAAGGACAGAGCGATGGAGAAGAGGGGAAGGAAAAGGGAGGAGAAGGAAAAGGAGGAGAGGAAGGGGGGGGTAAAGGGGACTGTAGTGGGGGGAACAAAAAGGAGGAAGAAAAGAATTGAGAGGAGACGAGAAGAAATGAATTGCTTCCCCGTTGTCTGGTCTGAGTCAGATTTGGGCTGGTGGCACGGGAACGGGGAAAAGAAGAAGGGAAAGAGGTGGGTGGAAGGAAGGGGAGGAGGTGAAGGAGAGAGGCAGTGGTCAGGGAACTAGCGATGAAAAGAAGGTGAGCCAGAAGAGGATGGAAAAGTGTGTGGAGGGTGGAGAAAAGCTGGGAGTTGCTCCTGGTCTTCCAACACCACTTAGAAAAGAGTGGGTTAGGGGACTTTGTTAAGGCCCCCGGACATTTGGGTCCCCAGCCTCTGGATCCAGATCCTCTTGGCCCTCTTGGTCCAGTGGTTGTGGGATTCTAGACCTGATATAATAAGGAATTCTGGAGAATGTTGTTGGAAATGTCCCTGTTGTTTGTTAATAGGATATCTCCAAAGCACTCAACAGGTTTGAGTTAAATATGGTTGAGTGTTCATCCACGGTGAACGAATGATACACATTTGGTGCACATTTTGCAGCAGAACACAGGCTGAGAGAGAGACAGATCGGCTACAGCTAAACAGCTCTCAGGGAGGAACAGTTAACAGACACTAATGGCTCGAAAGCTGCAGCTACGCAGAGACAGTGTGACAAACAGCAGCTCTGAGACTGATGGCTGATAAGCAGGTGAGTGGGTCAGGTGATTTATAGAGGAGGGAGACTCAGAGGAGGCGACTGGTGGGCTGCAGAGGAACGACAGAATCTGAAATATGTCAGAGAAGAGGAGAAACTTGAGAGAGACTCCAAAGTCTTTGTTCAGAGGAATCTGAGTCCTGTTGTCTCCTCGTTCTCTCTGTGTGTGTAGCAAACAGCTGAAGGCTCCCGTGTGGCTGTCTCATTAACACATCATACAGTCAACAAGAGGAGATTACCTTTACAGCTGAGCCTGTGTGCTGTGTCACCGTCTGACAGTAATTACAGGAAACACAAACAGCCACCAGGTTCAAAACACGAGCAAGAAACACAGAATATGCCAGAGATCAAACACACGCTGTATACTGGCTTGTACTTCTCTGGTCTGCTGCTTTATTAGTGCAGTTGAGTACAATTAAAACATTTATCTCCACTAACTGGACAATAATTAGCACAGGCATTGAGTTTCAGTCGAGTTGTAATAATCTGAAATTACATTTTCTTCTGTCTGTCATGAGACTTGGAGAAGAGATGATGCTGATTCACTAGACTGAACCTTTAACTTTTTATCAAAGGAAACTGCAGAAATGGCACAAAAAGTCTCTCAAGTTATAACAAGCCGCCCAAAATAAATTGCACCCCCCCAATCAAGTGAAAATTTGCCCAGTTGAAAGGAAAATTTGCCCAATTTAAACTGCAAAATCCAACAACACCCATGGATGAAAGGCAAAGGCACAGGGGCCCAAAGTATCAGAGGGCCCTTTGGTCTTCACTGGCACAATGTCAAATGTCAAATTAACACACACCGACCAGGAAGAGACATAGAATGACCACGAAGAGACACAAACCCACAAAGAGATGCATTACGACTACAGAGATGCAAAACCACCACAAAGTCTGAGTGTCTTGTTCCTGGGTTGGGGGGTCTTTTGCATATCTTTGCCGAGGAGCCCTTAATTTCATAATCCACTCATGACAGCACCACCCTGGTGGCAGTTAATCAACGGTTCAGGCAGGTTTGGTCATAAAAATTTACATTCTGATTAATAGCGGATGGGTTGGCAGTGTTTCAAATATTACATTAAATATAAATAATCTGTAAAATGTGAACGCAGCAGAGATCAGAGCAGAGCTGCTGTCTGACTCCACATTAAGAAAGACGCTATGAATTTTTACGCACAAGGAGCAGCATAACTTTATTGATTATTTCAGAAGCTAAACATTCAGCTCTTTTTCCTTTTGTCAAGTTTTTATCTACAGTTTTTAGTCTGGCTGCTTAAAAGTCCCACAATATTTACTGCAGTGACATTACTGAGAGGAGCCTTTTGTAATCATTAATGTAAATCATCAAAGAAAATCCTCATACATCAATGCAATACATGATTAAAAAGCAGCATAGCCTGCAGGGCCTGGTAAAGGGGATTGAAATGTAATATATGCAATGTGGGTCTCTAAATCCATGAAAATAATTCATTTGGGTGGCAGGTGGATGATTTATGTGCACACTTGGTTTCGGACAACGTCAGAGTTAGTCCATGCATCACTACTGTTAGGTTCTGACAAGAACTGAACAACGGCTTGGACTCAAAATGCAGACTAACACAGAAGGTAAGTTAAAAAAATCAGTCCTTTAATACAGCAGGGTCGGTACACAGAAGATCAGTCAGTACAACAAGCTAATCCAAATCCATAGGCAAAAGGTGAGGTCTAAGACAAAAAAAACAGGTCAGGAACTATAAGACTACAAGGGAAATAGGCTGGAACGCTGACACTAAGGAACAAGATGAACTGGCACAGAGGGAAGGAAACACTGAGCCTAAATACTCTGGGAGAGGGAAGACAACGAGACCCAGGTGCAGCACATTAGGGCAGGGCAGGTAATCACACAGGAGGGAGACACACGTGGGCAGGAAGTGAAGTGACCTGAAACGAGACAAGAGGTGAGTATCAAAATAAAACAGGAAGCACAAGACAAAGAACACTGGGAGAAACAAAAAGATATCTCAGCTCTCCAGCCGGGCATGACAGGTTCCTGATCATGCTCAAGGGATGAGGGAAGTAATAATAAAATGTAACTGTGAGAAAAAGGGAAAAGACAAGCGGAAGTAGGTGTATAAACAAATATTAGGGATTATTCCCAAAGTAAACAAAGAAATAAAGGTTTACAAAAAGTCTTCAAAATGTAAACAAAACACTAATGCATTTAAAAACAAAGAAAGCAACTCTTAAGAAGAATTAGCAATTAAATGATTTCAAATTAACACTTTCCCTGCCAGAGTATTTTTAAGTTGCCAGCCACTGCCAGCATTTTTGATCATATTCTCTAATCTTTCAAGACCCACAGAATAAGTTTTTCTATGAATATGTGAACACTATATACATGAAACTAAAGATAAAAGCTTCTGTTTTCATGCACAAAAAAACATTTTCTTCTGTCTTATTCCATTCCTTTTTTATTAACACTTGAATTTGTGCGTTTCGGACAAAAAGCTGGAAAAAAAATGCATTTTTGTCAAAGACAGTCAATTTCAAGAACAAAATCAGTTTCAAATTTAAATTTTTTTTTCTCATTTCCTTATTTCAATTTTAATTGTATAGATAAAAATAACAATGGTAGTGAAAATAATATTCTGTTTCTGTATAGCGGAACACTGACGTCTCCCCCTCTTCTGTGGTAGTCTTGTCCATGTGTCACTGTCATTTGCTTCTTTGTCCAAATCGGATTCAGAATGTTGATCAAAGCAGGAATTGTCAGAGTCTGAGTCCAACATCACCAGAGCCTGTGCAGTCGTAAACTTTTTTGTCGGCGCTGACATTTTTTTGCAGTTTACAAGATGCTACATCTCTGTAAAAAACATTTTCCGGTTTCCGGCGGATCCTCTTCTTCGTTTGTTTTTGGACACGCAGTGCTATTCTGTTTCACAAGATGTGTAACAGCGCTCTCTATCTTATAACAGTAAAAACACAGACTGCTGGAATATCTCATCCATGGCAGAGAAGAGATAATAACTCAACAAAAAGTCTCCACGCTCTTCCTCGAAACAGGAGTGAAGATCACCAACCCCTGTGCACCACAACTCGAGTATTGTGTGCTGCATTGGGTGGTGTACTCAACCACTTATACCGCAAAGAGTGGGGGATGGTGGAACCTAAGGTGAAACACGAGAAACAGAGGAGGGGCACATCCATCTTTTCTACTGACCATACATGCAGGGAGTGTTTTCTGCTCTTCGCCCACAGGGGGCAGTGAAGAGCACATTACAGCTTGGAGCAATAGAATGAGGTGAATAAGACTTGAAAACAAACTTGGAAGAGCCACATAAAGGTAAGAAAGACTTCAAGGATGGTTGGTTTAGCAAATACGGTTGTCGTTCACTTTCCAATGTCAGATAACAAGATAAGTCGCTTCCTACAGGAAGAATCATGACGTCTCCTACACAGTCCTGGAGATGTCCTGTGCCTGATCAACGATAGAGTAAATTAAACATAGTGCTCCCTCCCTCTCGCACTGAATTTATTTTCTCTCCATCACTGCCCATCTTGTTGGTGTTTCTCTCTCAGCCATGTTGGCTTAACTCCCTGCAAGCCGACATGTTTCCAACAAACCAGTGATTTGCAACATGAACTCAAGACCTTTAATATCTGAGTCAGACTAGAGCATAGACAGTGTTGCTCCCTGAACCCATGAGTCATACTTTACACTTTGTGAGCTGCAGTGAATATTCATTCACAAGTAAAACAACAACAACACATGTTGAAATGATGCTGGACTCAACCAGGACAGAGCCTCGTGACAAAGGCAAACTCCTGAGGAAAAAATTGATGACTGATTTCAATCCTGCTGATGGTACTGAGGGAAACGATTAAAGAAGATTAAATAAAAAAAAACAGATTTTCTTAATTAGAAAATGCTTTAATAAGCAGCTCTGAATATGAATGACATTAGCATTTAGCTCAAAGCACCGCTGTGTCTAACTGCAATCTCACACAGCATGGCTGCAGACTCTTAACGTTATTAACTGTGATGTTGTATTATATTATACAGTTTGTTATAGAATAAATTATGAAGGAATGAACGTCAAAAGAACTGCAGAGGAATACATGTTCTTATTCACCTTACAGCACCAAGTCCCCACACACCTGTATATGTGTGTGTATTTCCTTGTACTTAATACATAGTGAGGACCAAAACCTGTTAACCAACAGAGTGAGGACATTTTTGGAAAGTAAGGACATTTTGGCCAATCCTCACTTCTTCAAAGACCTGTTTCAGCAACACATTCTCACTCCGACCTCATCACGTATCGACGTTGCTCATGGACTTTCCATGTCGAGATATGACATGCAAGGTGCCCTGGGTGTGTTTCTGTGTGTCTGTTTTTAAAATACACTTCTGTTTTCACAGGAGCTGTTTCCATGCAGTATCTTTCAAAATAAAAACACTGTGTTGGTACAACACCGCGAATTGACTTTTTTTTTTCCCCTTCAAAAACAAACGCACACGGTGATGTTTAGCAGACACAAGCATGTGGTTGGGTTTAGGAAAAAGAACAGGGTTTGGCTTTACACTCTAACAGGAAGTAAACACTGGCCTCACTGGTGAAAATTGGTGGTTGTCAGACCCATACACCAACCCTCCCATACAGCCTACTCGGACTTCCGCTGCCTTAACTTTTGATGTTGTCCCACCGCCTTACCCCTGACACTACTGGGCACAGTCAAACAATAGCAGCGACCTTTCACGTATCATGCCGACATGAAAGTATGTCTTTTTTTGATGGTGTCTGACGCAGGAAGTCACCGACCAAGCACTGGTTTTGGACGACTTTGGAGTGAGAGCGGTTGGATCTTCAGTGATGGAAACATGACACCCGGGTGGATTTGTTAATTCTTGCCCCTTTTGCAGCACAATGTAATGATATAATGATGCGTCTTTAAGCAACTGTCAAAAATAAAAAAAATGTTCCTAATTGGTCTGCACCAAGTTTGAAAGAGGGTCAGTAAGACATACTAAAAAAGAAATGAACACCATAACATTTTCACTGACCTCCATCCTGCTTTCTACTGTTTACTTACCTGTTTTCCTGAACATGGTGTGTCACGTTGAATGTGACACACCAGTAAAAGAAAAAAAAAAAAGTCCGTCGCCTATTTGTTTGCAGGTTTTCCAGCATTAAAAAACCTGCATATACATGCAAATGTTGGTGGGGGAAAAAAAGCATAATAAAATTCTATGTAATAAAAACAAATAAGGTATATTATATTTAGGTTAACATCTCCCTAATACAACATAATGTTTATTATTTTCTGTTTTTTCTTTTATTTTGTTCAGTTTCATACCTTTATTTCATATATGATGTTAAAATGATCATTTTTCAGTGTTATCAAATGAAATATATGTCTCTCTATAACATGTACTGTTATATTTTTATTTCTATCTTCATTTTTTAAGGACTGGTCACATCAGGTTTTACATTCACAAACTTTGCCAGTGACACACAGAGTCATCTGTCGGTGGATTTCCTCTCGGCAGTGAACCAGTTTTTGTTTTGATTTCAACTCTTGGTGAACTGTTAAGACATGAATTTTGGCTCTTGGCTCCTTCGCTTATTTATTCTCTGTGGAGACCGAGACTTATTCCTTTGAGAAGTCTCTGAATATGTTTGTCCCTTTTCTTATCAATTAACACAAATCCCATGTTTATTTTTTCATTCGTTTTTCTGTATTTTTTTTCCCCACCCCTTGATTTGTTTTCTCTATTATCTAACCATCTATATATTCTGTTTCTCTTCTTTTTTAATTAATTTGTCCTTGTTGCTTTTCTTCCAATATTTCCCCTTTAGCCTTTCTTTCTTTTTTCTTTCTTCCTTCTTACCTCATTTTTATTTATTTTTTCCTCATCTCTTGTGCTTTCTTTGATTAATTATATGCTTTTCTTCAAATTTCGAGTAAGTTTTTTTTGTCATATGCACGACAATTAGGCAAAAGCAGTTGTTGGATCTCAAGCTCTCTCCAAGAACTATTATTTAATATGTATTTTCCAAATAAATGAGAATGTGAGACACAAAATGGTGCTAAAATATAGGGATAAAATGTGACATATATAAAATATTAAATCATCAGTGTGTGGTAGAGCGGTGTATGAAGTAAATAAACTGTAATGTACACAGGGATGTATTAAATGTGTATGCTTAAAGTTTTAAATATCTAACAGGTGGTGTATAAAGTGACATCCTCTGATAGTTTCTTTCTTCAGTATATTCAGCAAACTGTGGTTTAGTGTGAAGCATTGTTAGAATCTGACAGCCAGCATGTGGGAGCAGGGCATCATTCATCTGGACAGGCGTGCAGTAATGCTATGAATTGTGGGTAAACAGGGAGTAAAGATGGCTGGATTAATGTAATCTGGTGGTAAATCACAGCGGGGGCTCTTCAGGCAGCAGCAGCAGGAGGAGGAGGAGGCTCAGTGTTGTTACACGATCGGAGGAAGTCAGAGGATCAACAGGGAGAGTGCAGTTCATCCTGAGGGGAACGTGGATGGGTGCGCAAAATGATTCATTCAATATTTGTTCAGATATTTCAGTCTGGACCAAAGTGGTGGATCATCTGTCATCAGCCATGTGTGGCTAAACAGATTTATTTAAATTAACCATCCAAAAAAACACCCCAAATCTTCACACAGAGTACTCACAAGGTTTAATCAGCTGAGGTGACAGCTGCTGCAGTGAGCAAGTGACATTCATTTAAAGTTTTATTCTGTTGATGACCTTTAAATCACAGAGGAGCTCCTTATTTTTAGACATGAGGAGGTGATTTTGATGATTGTAGGAGGAGTTTTGAGAATGTGTATTTTCTGTCTTGTGTCACCTATTCTTAAAGAAACAACAGAAAAACTGGAGTTTGTTTCTAATGCCGAAACACGCTACGCAGCAGTAAAGTGCGGTCTGCGGTGAGCTGCCATGCAGTGACTATGGGAAGTTGTGGTGGCCTCTCTGAGGTGCAGCCGTTTGGCCGCACTTCACTGCAGAATCAAAGAATTTCCTCTCGCCTAAGACACACATACATGCATATATACGGTTGAATCTCTCCCATGTTTCCTGTTAAACTTATGTTAGCCATCCTGATTTGCCCTGCTTGTTCACCGGTCAACCTAGCATTAGTAGCGCCATGCCAGGGATGGAGAAAGTGGAAAGAAACACCTAGCGCAAGTAGTGCTTTTCTATAAGGGAGTCAAAGCAGATCTAATTCCAGCCTTTTTTAGAATTTTTGTTTCAACAACTTTGTCGGGAAACCATGTTTAACAAATACCGTGAGGCAAGCAGGAAGCACAAGGCAAGTCTCAGTTTATAAATCATATTGTTAATCATATTGTTAAAGGACATAATTTGTGATGAAACAGTTTTTACAAATCAGTAACCATGAGTGAACATGAGATGTTATACTACTGATGCATGTAAAAAAAAATCATATGAAATATTTAGTTTTCACTCTGGATTTTTAAAAAAATATTCATCCATTAGAGTGACTGCTGGATCAGAGTGTCACTAGAAAATAAAAAGGGAAATACGGTTTAAACAGGGAAATTGTGCTCATTTTCTAATGACAGAACAGCTTGATACGCATCCTATTGATGTCCACAGAATATTAATCTCAGGAGGTTTTCCACATACTGTTTTTGATGATACTTTAGAAATTGAGGTGAGATGAGTTGTAAAAAAAAAATCACAAATTTATATGCAATGTGTCTAAGAGTATCACTTTATTAATTGACATGAGTTAGGCATTCACAATGAATAATTAAAGGGTTTTTTTGTTTAAAAAAAGTCTGGTAAGACCATTTATTGTCATTTTTACTAGTAGGTGATCTGATTCTTCATCTGTTGAAATAAACAAAATATAAAATAAAAAAAATAGTATCCTGATGATTTTTTTTTTTTTTTTTGGTAATTATTTATGAGTGCATTAAGAATAGAAATCTACCAATGCAATATTTTTATGTGCATGTTTGGATCATCATTAGGTTCTGAAGGGGTTAAGTAAAAGGATGCATAAAGACTGAAGATAAAACAATCAATGATGTGGGAATATTGAAACAGCTTTGTGCTGTTTGAGGAAGCTGTCCTATTTCCACAGTCACACAACCATGATGACTTAATTCTCCTGTGCTTTATTGAATCAATTTTATCTTTTTTTTGGTGTCATGGTTTGAAAACCTCTAACAATTTGATTAAGAGAGAGTTTCTGTTCTTTAAACGGTCTAGTAGATAGACTGATTAGTGAGTCACAGCTTGATCCAGTGTCCCTTCACACCAGACAGATAACCGGCTCGATTATTAATGATGACTCCCAATGTTTGCACATTGAATTTCAGCTTCTGTCTTCTGCACTGGGGCTCATACTCCCAAGGTGAAGAACACAGCGGTATGAGAACAGCTTTGTTAAAGCAACCGTCACTCAGATGAATGAGATGCTACAGAACAACATTTATGTTTTGTTTTATTTCAGTTTAGCGGTTTGGTGATTGTTGGAGCCTTGAGTATGTAACATGTCACAGAAATGCTTGTCAAGATGGATGCCTTATCCACTGCAAAAAGAAATCTTCCTGCGGTAAATAAAGTAAGACTTCTCCTCATGTGCAGTATTTTAAAAGTGTGGTATTAGTGCTTTTAATTAAGTGAAGGATGCAGAGAGACTGAAGTTAAAATTTAAGATCAAATCAATCAAAAAGTGTTGATTCATGTAGGAGACGTGGGAATAAAGAAACAGCTTTGTTGTTGTCTTGCAGGGTGGAGCTGAAGTTAAAATAAACTGGAGGAAAGTGACCAACACGTCCTCACACACACAAACACACACACACGCACACAAACACACACACACTGAAACTTTCTCTGGTTTGTGGGTGTGTGAGTGTGGGTGTGAGAGATTCAGTTTAGTGGAGCGAGCTCTTTCTTTTTCTTTTTTTCCTCGTGTGTTGATGAGTTGTTTTATTAAAGCATGTCAGTCTGTCTTCTTCCTCCTCCTCCTCTTCCTCCCACCTTCTCTCTCCTCGGATAATAAAAGTGGAGCTGTGTGAAGAGGAGTTCTCTCCGGGGAAACGCGTTCACATGGAGAGATGTTCTGATATAAAAATGTGATAATCAACACTTAAAAAATGTCCTGGAGCTTCTTCCAGAAATCTCATTTCACTGAGGACCATTTCCCAGTTTCTGGGTTTAACATTTCAGCACACACTCGTCTTAAATATTTAAGAAAGCTGAGCTCTCTTGTGAGCAACTCAACCAGGACTTCAGCTGTGAAGGTTTCATTGTCCTGCCATCAGTGGCACAGCGAGGGGTCTTTAAGGTTTTAAAATACATTCAGCTTTGTGTCATCTCCTCAGTCTCTCTGACTGGAACAGCAAAACAATGGAGCAAAAGTTCTAATACTTCTATTAGTAATTCTGTTTATGCCAATTTCCTACGCCACCTATGTTATGTAACTTAAAAATAATAACATAAGATAATTGTCGCCTCTTTCTAGGTGGCAGGAGTGAGAATTAGTCATCCTTAACATTTGTCGTGTTCTGCTTTCAGAGTATTGAAGACAGTTGGAGAAACAGTTAGATACAAAACATGATGGAGACTCTCCAAGATGAGGTTTTTTTCATGATAACATTTATTGTTTTTTTGTAAATGACCCAAATGTTCAGTTGCTGACAGGTGTTAAACTCACATTTCTAATGTATTAATGTTGCTTTTAATTAGTCATTTCCCATGAACACAGAAGTGCAGGCTGCCGTGGCAAGGGTGCGGCCTTTGTACATGGGGCACTTGCTCTACCAGCTAAGCTAGTGGGCCCCCCCTCAATTTAGTTTTTGCCTGTTTACTTGCCTGTATGTTGTAAACAAGACAACTAGCCAACAGTTTGAAGGTTGGTGTAGAGATGCATGGCCAAAAGAAAAGCCCACATTTCTGGACCGGAGGAGAAACACAACTACTTTAAACATTATGAAACACGTAATTATTGAAAGGTTGGTTACGTGCAGATATCATACACTGACCTTTTTAAAAAGGTGGTTGAAGGAATGAAAGAGGGAGACTGTGTCCAGCACCTGTTGAAACTTTAAAAATCTTAATTTGATGCAAAAAAGCAAAATAGTAAAAGTGGCTCCAGCTGTTTAGTAATTTTGACGTGATAAACACATTATTCAGAGTATGCATGGCTGCATGTAAACAGGAAGATTTATTTTAATGAGCCATGTAAACAGCTCTGTAGGAATATTGTCTTTTTCAGAATAAGTGCAAAGACTGGACTATTTTGTGCATGTAAACATAGTCGTTGTTGTTGCTACTACCGAAGGCGAGGCAGCTTTATCTGTACAGCACATTTCATACAGCAGGGCAATTCAAAGTGCTGTACAGAACAATAAAATATGAAACATAATAAAGGATACAGAAAAGAGTAAAGAGGAAAAAAAAGATATAAGGTAAAATTAATGACTAAATGATTTACAATTTTTAAAAAAAAACACTAGGGAAGGGAAACAAGCTACATATTTTCTCAGGGTGACACAAAAGTGCAGTGACTTTATTGACTTCAGCTTGAATCTGTAACTCCGGAGGTGGTTTGAACAGATTTTAGTCCGTCTTCAGAGCTTCTTAGATGTGTTTACACTTTGTGTCGCAACCTCCCCCAGGCCTCTACTCTAAGCACATGCTGCTGATTTTTGCACACACAAGATGAATTTTTACAGTTTCTAAACATCTCAACACATTTCAGTGCTGGTCTGGTGTCATTAATGCAAACACAGATAAGCTGAATTCCACATACAGAATAACTTTCTAGTGGCCAGTGAATTAATTCCTTGCAGTTACAGTTCAATCCTCAATAAGTGATGAAGAAACTCCGGCCGATACGTCGACGTCAAGATGATGAACGGCCACTCGGCAGAAATGGTTTAAATCGAGTCAGACTGTGGCCATCATGCTGAGTGTAAACACTGTGTGAAAAATGGGGAAAGCAGCAGCAGAGGATGATCAATAACGCTGCAGAGCCTGAACGCTGAGGCAAATCTAAAATATAATCCCTGCTAGATCCTCTGGGGGAACGACAGGGAGGAAAGGATCAGGAGGCAGTAAATGAGTCAAATGTTTGGGATCAATTCTGTGGTATCTTCTGCTGCCAACACGCCCTCTGGTTCAGTTTGATCAGCTCTTGTTATATTTGTTTACTCAGAAACGTGTCCTCGGGGGGATTCACTGAAGGTGCGCTGAAATCCACAGAGTCAATATTTAACCTTAAAAAGCTTTTGATAAACTCCTGATTTCAGATACAATAACACTTTTATCTCTGTGCTGTGTTCACTGAAGTTAAAATCATTAGAGTTTGTCGCCTGAAGAAGGACTGAAGTGGAAACAAAGCTTCATAAGATGGTGAAACTCATCTTCAGTTGTTTATAAAGAGTTGAGACGATCTGACAGGAAGCTGCTGGAAACAAACAAAACAGACTAAAAGTTGGAAGAAGAAAATAATGAAGAACCAATGACTGTAATCTTTAACATTTAGTTAGTGACTTCAAGATGTAATGGAGGGCTGTCATCGTCACAGAGGAGTAATCAGTGGACACAAAGTGCCACCATGTTTAAATACTGACAGCAAAACAACTGACTTTAGTCTCATCACCTCTTTCTCTTTCAAGGGAATCATTTATGTTGTAAGTTTCTTCACACAGTATTTAATTAAGGTTTTCACATTTGACACTTCTGCATTAATGCAAAGCGTTTAGCCACAGAATTAAGTTGCAGTTGCTGCCAAAGACAAGACTAAGAGTCTTCAGTCTTCCAGCAGCTCTGTGAGAATATGCAGTGGTGCTTTGAGCTAAATGCTAACTCCCAGACAGGGGTCATCCCTACGTTTTCCCAGCAACAGTTTGTATTAAGCCCAGTTCAGACCAGTGAGTCTTGATAAGACCAAACCATTTTAGAACGTTACAGGGCAAAGTTTCAGCGGAATGAACTGGCCGTCAGATCTCAGCTCAAGCTAGCTGATGTCACCTGCAACTCAGCTGGTCAAATCGCCGGCGGCTGGTTTTAAAGCACGTCACCTGTTTCAACAGCCAATCAGCTTGTAGTGAAGTCCGCTGGTCAAGTCAAAATGACCGCAGGCAGCATGTTCACTTGCTGCGGCAGGTGCTCCGTCCCCGCTGAGCCCTCTGTTTCTGTGCTCACGGTGTGCTGGTGTCAGACGGTGGGTCGCTGCTGCTGCTGGCTGTATGTGCTTATGCCCCGCCCACACACACATTCTCACTGACTGATGAATTGGCACTGGTTATTGATATTATTGTGGCGTATTGATTATGAATACAGTCCATCTGATGCTGGTTTGGTTTCATCACTGTAGCCAGTATCTCACTATCACTATCCTCATTCAGATTTTAAGAAGCTACAAATTATATTCAGCCACAAAATAAGTCTGGAAAGCTGCAAATCAGAACGGAAGGACAGAGAGTTGTTGACTAGAGATGATACACCGTCTCATCGTGTTGACTTTTTTTTTTGGGTTCCCCTTGGTGGGTTTTGTGACCCATCCAACATCACAACCTGCCTCCTACCAGGACATTGGTCACATGATTGCACAGCCCATTCTCATTCTCAAGACATTAATCTATCCTTACCTCATATACTGCAATATCATTTGAGGAGCTACTTATCCTACTCACCTTCTTAAGCTTTATATTCTACAAAAAAAGATGTAGGATAAGGTTTTTCTTGAATCTCACCTGCACATCATGTTCTTCTTTTGTTGATGTATTTCTGTTTTCTTGTTTTGTGCAAAATCAAACCTCCTCAGCATCATTCTTCCACAGAGAAATAATCAGCACATTGACACTTATCTTTAATTTTTAATCTCTCTGCCTATAAAGTTGGATTAACAACCAGGCAGATCCTCAGTGGCTCCTGAAGGCCCCTGGTTCACCATATGACAATCAGTTTGTCCATCCATCCATTTTCATCCACTTATCCGGGGCCAGGTCGCGGGGGCAGCAGGCCGAGCAAAGCACCCCAGACATCCCTCTCCCCAGCAACGCTTTCCAGCTACTCCTGGAGGGCCTCAAGGTGCTCTGAGGCCAGATGAGATATGTAATCCCTCCAGCATGTTGGAACACCTCCCGTGGGAGGCGCCCAGGAGGATCCTGATCACCTGCCCGAATCACCTCGACTGACCCCTTTCGATGTGAAGGAGCAGTGGCTCTACTTCGAGCTCCCTCCGGATGTCCGAGCTCCTCACCCCATCTCTAAGGCTGAGCCCAGACACCCCCGGTGGAAACTCATTTCGGCCGCTTGTTTCCGGGATCTCATTTGTTCGGTCACTACCCAGAGCTCATGACCATAGGTGAGGGTTGGGATGTAGATGGACCAGTGAATTGAAAGCTTCGCGTTCCGGCTCAGCTCCTTCTTCACCACAATGGCCCGGCGCAGAAGCCGCTCCAAACTGCCGATCCATCTCATGCTCCATTCTACCCTTACTCCTGAACAGGACCCCGAGATACTTGAATTCCCTCGCTTGAGGCAGTAACTCTCCCCCAACCCAGAGGGGCCAATCCACCAGTTTCCAGCAGAGAACCATGGCCTCAGATTTGGAGGTGCTGACTCTGACTGCTTCAAACCGCTGCAGTGCGTGCTGGAGGTCACAGTGTGATGAAGCCAACAGAACCACATCATCTGCGAAAAGCAGAGATGCAATTCTGAGGTCACCAAACCGGACCCTTTTTGTGTTGAGATGAACTTTGGTGTCCTGATAGAGCTGACCTTTGAGCGAACAGAGAGCTGAGGAGTCTAGAATGGAGGACGCTATCGCTTTCCAATTGTACTGAAGCTCCTGTGCCAGAGTTTAAACTGGTTTACCCACAGTTATGAGGCAGAAAGCAATGCCACAGATACATGTGTTTGAATTAACTCTGAACTTATTTTGTTTGTGACCGAGCTCAGTAACAGCCTGTTAAGAAAGCTGGTTGGCTCAGGTCTACCTCTTAATTTGAAGTACTGATGATGAATCCTGATAACAAAATGCCAGGGGGAGTAAATGTTCCAGCACAGAGAAAACAAAAGTAGTTAGTGGTAGTAAGAGTAGTCCACGGTGCCACCTTAAGGTTTGACTGAAGACCCACTAAAGGAGCAGTCTTTATTAGAAATAACAGAAACATTGGAGCATTATAATGGCATCACAGTGTCAGTAACCCCAAACAGCCTTAAAGCAGGTCTCTTCATCGTCTTGTGTTTGTATGTAGAGACAATGAGAGGAGACGTTCATGGCTCTGAATGTTCTTTCTCTGAATCAGACTGCAGAGAACACCAGAACGCAGAGAGAAGAGAAAACTTAAAAAGTATAAATTGAAGAATATATTGACACTGCTCGTCTCCTCAATCCTCCCCTCTGCTCCTCTCCTCCCTCTTGAAACCACCTCTTCCTCTCTGTCGAGTATCGTTTCATTTTACGCTCTCCCTTCATCGTCTCGTCTCCCCTCGATGACCTTCCTCTTCTTCTTCTTTTCCCTCTCCTCCTGTCACCCTTCGTCCTCTCCTCCCTTTCACACCACCATCTCTCCTACTCTCCTCTTGTCCCTCCACTTTGAGCATTTAATTCTTGTCGTGTCTTTAACATTTTGCCTTGTTTTTCCAAACCTCTCTCTCATTTCATGTCTCCCTCCTTCTCCTCCTCTGATTTGTAATTAATCCCCTCCTCTGCCTACGCCTATCTCCGGAGGGATTTGGGAGGAATCCTTTAATTACCTCGTGCTTACTAAAACCACTTAAAAACTAAACTTTCTACCCCCGATAACAACCTCGCCTAAGATGACCGTACCTCAGAGGGAAGTCTGGAAGGACAATTTTGGTTTTTGGACAAAAGTGTAACTCAGTTAGTGTTGGTTTGCCGATGTTTTACTGCTCCAGACTTTTCCAGAAAGTAAAGTATTTACCAAACGTTGCCCTTAAAGGTTCCTCTCTGTGGCTGGTTTTTGCCTCATCTGCTCTCTGTGCAGAATATTTAAGTGATCACCTGTTTGAATAATTTATAGTATGAAAGAAGCTTAAAAAAGAGGAAATAAGTGTGTATTTAAAGGGTAATGATGCCTGTTTGTGTGTGTGTGTGTGTGTGTGTGTGTGTGTGTGTGTGTGTGTGTGTGTGTGGCAGCAGGTGCACCAATCAGAGCAGTCATGCTGACTGACATTTCACAACAATGATTTACACCCAGAAAGCAGGCGGATGGATTATGACCCACCCAGAGGATTAAACATTCACAGCCTTCATGAGCTCGTTTAGACACCAGAGACGACTGACAGTGTGGAGGAGGAGGAGGGGGTGGTGGAGGTGGTGAAGAGGAGCAGAGGGAGGTGTTGTCAACTTAATGAATGCGTAACAAGTAACAAAAATTCTGAGCTGATCTCTTTAGGTTTATCTTTTACTTTCTATCATTTCTTTAGCCGCTGTAGGGATCACAGTGTCGCTCTATCAGTCCACCACTTTGGTCGAAAATTAGAAAAAATATATTAACTTTTGAATGTACTGCTGTAACATGTTGGACAGACATTCATGGTTCCCAGAGGACTGTTCCAACATCTGTTTTACAACAACTGTCAGATGGATTATGATGAAATGTTGTTGGTCATTCACGTGACGATGAACTGTAATAACTGATCCTCTGACTTTACCTAGTGCCATCATCAGGTCAACATTTTCATGTGTCCAGCACTCAGGGGTGAGTAGTAACACACAAAAATACATGTTTAAAAAAAAAAAGAACAAGTACTTTTCGTGTTCATTTTTTTAAAACTATACTTCTACACCTCCACTTTTTAAAATCTGTCCACTTCTTAAAAATATCTTCACTCTCCACAAACTTCTTCAATTTCCCAAAATGTCTTCACTTTTAAAAATAACCCATTTATAAAAAATGTCCAGACTTTCCAGAGAGGGCTTAGTTTTCAAAATTGTCTCCACTTTTCAAACACTTGTCTTCAGTTTCCAAAAAACTTCTCCCCTTCCCAAGAATGCCTCCACTTTTCAAAAACGTGTCTACTTTTTTTTAAGATGCCTTCACTTTCCAAAAATATCTTAACTTCACAATGTCTCCACTTTCCACAGAGGCCTCTTTTTCCAAAAAATGTTTCCACTTCCCAAAAACTTCTTCACTTTTGACAAAATTCTTCACTTTTAAAATATCTCCACTCTCCAAAAACTTCTACACTTTCCAAAACTTGTCTACTTTTAAAAAAAATCTCCATTTTCCAAAAAATTATTTGCTTTCCAAGAAAGGCCTCACTTTCCAAAACTGTCTTGACTTACCAAAAATGTTTCTACCTTTTAAAAATATCTCCACTTTTCATGAAATTCGCCCCTTTCAAAAATACCTTCACTTTCCAAAGATGCTTCTCTTTGCAAAAATGCACATTCCAAAATATGACTCCACTTTCCAGAAACTTCTCCACTTTAAAATAATGTATCCACTTTCAACAAACTTCTCCAGTTTAAAAAATGTCTTCACTTTTCAAAAACTTCTCCAGTTTCCAAAAAATGTCCTCGCTTCTTCAAAATGTCCTCCATAAGGTGTTCAACCCATGTGGTCCTCACAAAGATAGGAGTAAAGGAGCATACACACAGCTACTAACATAAATGGATCAACAAATATTCATATTGTGTCATTCAGGCTCAGATTAAAGCTGACTTTGTAATTACTGGTGTGTGTGTGTGTGTGTGTGTGTGTGTGTGTGTGTGTGTGTGTGTGTGTGTGTGTGTGTGTGTGTGTGCTCTTGGCCTGTGCTATTTTAAACAGCGGAAGACAGATGGGGCAAAGATAAATTCTTCACAAAGACAAATTGGACGGTTGGACAGTACTCGCTGTGGGCGAATCAGATTAGTACAATATCAGACTCTCTCTCTCTCTCCTCCTGAATTTTCATCACAAGTTCCAGCTTGTGCTCCGATTTTATTTCGGTCTGAAGATGAATCATTAGTAATGAAGCAGAGGAGAGGTGGGTTATTATTATAAAGAGCAGTGGTGTAGGGGGAGCAGCGTTACTGTTAGGAGAGGACACTCTGTTGTTTGTGATGTAGAGAAAAAAGAAGCATACGCCTCAAGGTATAATCTGTAACTGACTCTGCTCTTTATGAGTCTGAACAAACTGCAGCTTTAATGTTAAAAGATTTAACCTGTTATTAATCTTTATGATGGCTGCAGTAGGTAATGTCAGAGCCAACAATAGTCTGTGTACATGATGATGTGATACTGTACATTACACTGTATCACAGGTTTGAGTTTCCTAATCAAAACAGTCTAAATGTCTGATGTTAAAAGTCCCAAAACTAAAGTGCAGCACACACACTGATAATTACTTTTTAAAAATGTCCCCACTTAGCAAATGTCCCCACTTTGCGAATGTCCCCACTTTGCATATGTCCCCACTTTGCATATGTCCCCACTTTGCTCTAACAGCTCCGCTTTACAAATGTCCACACTTGCTGTAAACATCCCCACTTTTTATGTCTTCACTTTCCACAAATTTCCACCTCCTCATAACAATTAAAAGATGCAACTTCATAATTTTTTGGCAGTCACATTTTCAAAAATGCCCACACTTACACAGATGTCCTCATTTTCCAAAACTGTCCTTACTTTCCAAAATATCCACTCTTTTCAAATGTCCCCACTTTTTGTTTGACCCACTTTCCAAACATCCCGATATTTCAGATATCCTCACTTCCGCATTTGGCCATAATGCCATCAGATATCAATCTGTCTCTATGTGATCCACCCTTGATACATGAAGTGTAAACAGGGTCACAGTCAGGACACACACTGGTTGTGACTGTGGAGTCTTCATACAGACAGATAAATAAATAAAGGTAGAGCAGCTGAGATGTGCTGGTCCAGGAGCAGATGTAATAACTCTGCAGCTTTCCTGGAGAGCTGGTGTGTGTTGACATACTGTAGGATGGTGGTGTATCCTGACGTGTTTATGTGGGTCAACCCGATCCACATACTGTAAGTCAGTTTCCTCACATTCACACTGTGAGGAGAAACTGTCTCTGACCAAGAAATAAAAATAAATAAATAGAGAGCAGACTGGAGCATCATACATTATTAATGCAGTAAGAAAGAAATAAGGCAGTGAGCGCTGGACGAGCGGAAACACAGGTTTTTACAGTAACCATGTTTCTGCAGTACATGTAAACACAGCCTCTGACTTCCTGCCTCAGCCGTGTCTCTCCCAGTAACCCACTTTATTTCATGAATGTAAATGTGTGTGTTTGTGATGCTGCATTAAAACACAACATGCTGTTGTCTCGGGGGATCTGTGCTGGAAGTTATTTGGGTTCAGGGACTTCAAAGACCTTGGAGCTAAACAGGAGAGCTGTGTTGTGTACAAACGCTGAGCCATAGACCAGTACGGGCCCCGGGACATCTGCTGCAGGGCCACTAATGACTCAGCAACAACAACCAAAAACAAAAAAGGTTGCATAATAATTATACAACTTATTATGCTATTTCTGCAGCTGTTACCTTGAGCTTGATATTTTTTGTGCTGCAATTTTTCCGGTAACTCCCCAACACAAATTCTGGGAACATCAGAACACAAATTAATCCCATGGGTGCAGGAAGGTGTGAGCACACTCTGTTGAAAAGGGGTGAAACAACAGTCTGTAAATAGCTGGCTATTTTACAATAACTAATGGGCTATTTAAACATTTGCTTTAGATTTTGAACAGCATATGAAAAGGTGCCTGTCAGAAAATATATGAAAAAAAAAAAAGTTTAAAATGTCCAAATTTAATTAGTTCCTCTGATCTGACATCATCATGTCAGGTCAAAGTGCAAGGGTCAGGGACAGAGTGAGAAGGACCAGATTTGGAGCTGTTTTTTTTTTGTTTGTTTTTTTTTAGATCCATGAAACATCTTGGAGTCAAAGGACCTCCACTTTGGAGGCATATTAAACTTAATTTATACATGCCCTTTAAAGTGCCTTGCAAGCCATTGACTAAAAAAATGTTAAAATAGTAAAATGTTAATAAAATAAAATTTAAAAAAAATCACAATAATGAAATGAAATAAATTAAATAAAAAAAAATACAATTTTAATTTAAAAAAAAACAAAAGAGTAAAATGAATAATAATGATGATAATAACATGAGTATAAATAACTAAAAGGACCATACAATTATAAAACAACACATTAAAACAGACCAAATAGATCAGCTTTCAGTTTACCTTTTAAAAATATTTAGATTTTCAGCTCCTCTCAAATTTTGTAGGAGGCTGTTCCAGCGACATGGAGCGTGATGTCTAAAAGCTGCGTTGCCAGTTGTTTTTGCTCTGCTTTGTTGAACAGCTAAACCAGAAGAACCAGATGATGTGAGGGGCTGTCTTGGTTCATAAATAAAAAATCATTTCTACGAGGCACTCTGGCGCACGGCCACATTGTGCCGTATAAATTAATGAAAGAAGTTTAAAACCAATACAACAACTAACAGGTGACCAGTGTAAAGATCATAAGCATCAGGATGGAGTTTTATGGTAACTAATTTATGATGAGCACACCTAGGATCTCACCCAGGGAACATGAGTGCAGGGATGTGGCACCAAATTCTGGGCCCAATGCATAAGCAGTCTTTGAAGGCCCCGCCCTTCTTCTCTTGATCCATTTCTGTCTCACACACCTTCTGATTTTTTTTCCCATAGTCATTTTCTTTCTTTTCTGTTTTTTGGGACCCGATTTCTCTTTGTAGGGAAAGACATGACGGTGTGTGTTAGTGTTCCAGCAGTCATACAGTCACTCACTCGGCTCTAGTTGTGTTTAGAGATTAATACTGGTGCAGGGGCGGACTAAACCATTTTGCACCTTTTAAGGGGTAAAAGGGGCCTCAGAGGGCTTCCAATATTTTTTTACACAAAGGTCAGTCTTTTAAACAAATTCATTCAGCCAGTTTAATTTAGTTATGGCACTAATTATATGGAAATAACAAAAAATACAAACAAAAACAAACTTTTTATTCCGGACCAGAGTGTGGATGCCTGATCTGAGCCCAGCGGGACCTACTGGAATCCGACGGGTCGGGCCGGGTTCGGATAACAGATAAAAAATTTTGCTCGGGTTCGGCCCACTTGACATGCTGCTGTGTTGTGCTATGGCCTGTTCAAGTGCTGGAATTTGTTATTTGCGTGACAACGCCTGAACGCAACACAAGCTCCGCTCCAAGTGAGTGTGTGTACAGTGCCGTGCTGCGCTGCTGTGTGAGCGGCGTGTTTGACTGCGTAACAGCAGTTTTTTGATGGTCATTTACACTCTGTCCATAACAATAACTATGTCAGGTAAAAAACTGCGTCAGGCTCGCTTATAATTGTCTCAGACTCTGTTCGGGTTCGGTCAGGAAAATGCGGCATTAGCTGCGCTCTATTCTAGATTCCCCTCCCACTGGGGCCCTGTGTAGTCAGTCCCATGTTTCCCCCCAGTATAACGCCCCTGAATGAGTGGCTTCAGTGAAGAGACAGCTGAATGTCCGACACCATTTACAATGACCCATTAGAAATTTTGGCACATGCAATCCAGAGAATAAGTGAGGCGAGGGAGTGCACATTCTTTGGACTAACATCTGATGTAAGTGCGACAAATTTTCCTACAGCTCCTGTAGGAACATGCACTTATATAATCACAAATTTATACTGTGCAGCACCGCCCAGCAAAAACATGTTCCCATGCATGATTGACCCTGCTGACTCTCTTTATTTACTCCAACATTTATTCATCCACTGAAGACTTGAATAAAACTCGTACACACGGAAAACACTTCATCTCCAGTTTTTCTTTTTACTTTGACAAAAAAAGAAACCTGTTCCATACAGTTGACATACAAAAGAAACGTGACTGTCACCATCACACGTCAAATTCCAAAATAGACACTAGGTTAAAAAAAACAAAAAACAAAGCAGAGTTCAGTTTGTGGTTCCAAAGTTACGTCAGCAGAAAGGTGTCGATGGTCTTCACATCACTGCAACAGCAACAGAACTACACACAGAGAGCAGCTACGTCATCGTTGGGGTTCAGATCCATGTAAATAAACCCACACTGGGCCTGTTAGGCACCAGGATGAGCTACACAACAGACAAGATGGTCCACCCGCCGTGGCTGCACTCACACAGACACAGAGAAGGCTGACTCTGAAGGATAATTCACTTTACATGCTGGGTTTTATTTCTGTGATTCTGTCGATAATAATAATAATGATAATAATAATAATAATAATAATAATAATAATAATAACTCCTGGGGACTCGTATTGTCCAAAAAACAGGAGCACAAGCCATCAGATGACAAATCAGTAGAACATTGAAAAACGAGTCAAAAATCTAAATTATTCACTGATTTCTTGAAGAAAAAGAATTTTAGAAACCTAAATACAGTTATTTAACTTTCCGAGCCTCTCAGGCAGAATGTATTGCCAGTGTTTTCCCACCTCATCATTTAGTCTGACACTGTGTTCATGTTTTCTGTTTGAAAGAGGGCATTATTGTTTTCTTTCAGTCAGTAGCTGTAGACCTTTCATTTTTAGGTGACACAGAAGCTTAGTTGGAGATTGCTAAGAGCAGCTGACTTATACGCTTATTTACGTGCTTGCTGAGAGTTTTAGAACAAGACCTTTCTCGTGTCTGTCTGTTAAATATGAAGCTACAGTTTTTCATACCACTGGAAACACAGCAATGACTCCGTTAAATCACAACTGACTTTGATGTTTGTTGGTCTCAAACAGTGGTCTGCTTGTTTACTCCCATCAGTGTATTGGTCACATCATCGCAGCCTTTCAAAATACTTGGGATATGTACAAAATTGGGTGCATTACTTGTTGCAAGAAAACGTACAAGCAGCTATGATATAATATGAAATGTATAAATGTATCTGTGGTTAACAGAATCAGAAACTGGGCTTGATCCCCATTTTATTAGATCTTTTTAAATTCCATACTGGATCAGAATAAAGCCCAAAACTATAAAAATAAAACCCAGATCATAAAGTAAACTGAATCATCATTCATGTGGACAGAAGCTGAAGAATCAGACTTTGCTGCCTTTATGTAAATGCAGGTTGTGACTCAGCAGGTAGGAGAAAATGCATCACTGCTAAATGTTGCTGTGAAGCTAAAAGCAGCCGCCTGCTGAGCAAATATTTCTCTTCCTTCATTACTGTTGTTTATAAGCAGCCTCGCTGTTCTGTAGCATGAGTCCTCCTGTGAGCCACAGCTCCCCGCTCGCTGCTGTGGTGACGATAAATAACCCACCTGCTGCACACTTTAGATAACTTAGAGTCTCTCTGTACGACATTTAGTGCAACAACCTTCTCTTTCTTAGTAGACCCTGAGCTCACTGTAGCCTTCATCACATGTGAAGAGTTCTGCTCCTCCATGACATCCTCCAGAAAGTGACAATGATATGATTTATAGTATAAAAGTTTAACAAACACTGTTTTTAAAAAGGTTATTACCCTAGTAAAATTAAAAACCTTTTACAAGCTGGATCCTGTAAATCGATATTTAACATGTTGGAAGTGAAGTCGTCATTATGTCCCAATTATCAGGAAACATCAGAACAAATTTGTTGTAAATTCTGGCCAAAAATAAGTTGATTTTTCTTCTTTGTTACATTTCACTTTACTCCACATTCATTTCCACCTCAACCCTACATCTTGCTGCCTTTAAGGACTTTTCTTAACATGGTAGTTATTGTGTAAACCATGGATGTATTAACAGAGCTGAGCACACAGTTTGCACTTCTCAAAGTCAAGATTGCTTCCTTGGTAGGACAAGTCCTTTCAAGTCGGGCCCTACAGAGGCTAGACAAGACTCCTTTCCAGCATTTGGTGAACACACATTGGAACAGGCTAGTGAGTGCTCAGGTGTGTGTCATTTAAAAGAGCCCGTCTTCAATTATGGCAAACTGCGCAAAGAATTCAGGGAATTCACTGCCTACTGAGGACACACACACATGCATGCTTAAATTCTTTGAAGAAAGGACTCGATGCTCGGTAGAAGGATCCTTGACATTGGAACAGTCCTTTAGGAGGATTTGATGACCTAGCCTCTTTGAAATTCAGCCGTTAAGGATCCTTCCTTGATTTTGAGACGCGCCAGGCACCAGGCTGTTGAACCAAGGTTAAATATTATCATTTGTATTAAAATTGTAGACATCAACACCAAAGAACTCAGGAGGAAAAGTAGCTCTCTTGATGCAGCAACTTTCATTAGAATGAATGATCTTTGTCTTGGAACGCTGTATCAGGTTTTAAGAGTTCAGATTAAATGTGGAGCAAACTTAAAGGCACCCTGTGGAGTTTTTGACCACTAGCAGCGCTGTGGAGCAACATATTTTAGAGTGGGTCCTCATTTTGTTTGTCATGCATGAGGACGCACGATTCAAATTCTGTCAACTAGGAATAAGCGAGCACATCATTATCTGTATCTGTACTCTGAGTGGGCGGGGTTTAAATGAAGGTGAGAGGGACTTTATCGAAAGATGATATTATTTTCAGATTACTTTTAAATACAAGAGTAGGAGAAATATTTAGCTACTGGAATGTGGATTTTTTTCCAATACAAGTACACATATTTACACATTTTAATTGAGTAATACTCATGCTTGTATGCAGGTCATTATCTGTACCAGATACTCATGACATCCAATTATTCGGCTCGACCCTACTGTTTATATTTTTGTGCTATTTCACTGATCGACAGGTGGCAGTGGTGTAAAGTACTCAAGTACTGCACTTAAGTACAGTTTTGAGGTACAAGTACCTCATTCTCTACATCACTTTTTACTGCACTACATCCTTCTGATATAGCAGATTCAGATTATTAATACAAACTATAATCAACAAATAAATTATTATTATTAGAGATTAAACTATTTATCAGTGTATAAAGTCGCTGCAACATTAGTGCTGAACACATTAATGCATCAATAATTATAATCCAGTAAAATAATGGACCATTTTGCATAATAAGTACTTTTACTTTTGATAGTTTCAGTATATTTTTGTGCTTTATATTTTTGTACTTTTACTTAAATAAGAGTTTGAAAAAATCTGTTAGATTTTCCCCTGCAGCAGAGTACTGTTACTTTTACTTTTAGTGAAAGATCAGAGTATGAGGAAGCAACGTGCCAAAAAAACAACACAATGAGCCAGTAAAAGCTGAATAGAAGAAGACTGCTGGCAAAAAACATGGGTGGAAACAAACAAACTTATTTTTTTTAATGGCTCTGCAAATGTTTTATGAGGGGAGAAATGTACTCAACTTGCTTGTTAGACCTCCAGAATTAGTGAATAACACTGAATGTGACTCCAGTTTATTTAGAAGAAAACTCCACAGGGCTCCTTATGATAATTTGTAGAGCAAACTGTTTTTCACAGTCAGTGTTTGTGAGTGAATTTGTGTTGCATCCAAGTTTTTCTTTTGACTTTGTTTGCAACAACACGGCATCTTAAATTCATGTCGTGTTCAAATTTCAACTACAACTGTTTTTAATAAGAAGCCTACAGCTCTAGTCTGAAGTACTCTCTGTTAATGCATCCATGGTTCAGGGCGACCTCGTGCCTTTATTCAGCTCCTGACCTTCCTCCAGGTGATTCCTCAGTCTCATACAACAGATCCGTATCAGCACATTTGGAAACAAAATTTAACAGGTGGAAACCATGTGTCACAACATGTAAAGACTGAAGAAGAAACCTCATTGTTTCTGGGAAACTGATGCCGATCTGTGCACTGGCAGTCTGAGAAGAACACAATGAAAAGTGACTTTTACAGTGGAAACATCTGCAGTTCATTTCCTGCCAATGTAATCTCATTTTACAATCTTCATACTGCATCACATCAGTTACAATAATCCCCCTCTCACTTGTAAATAACAAAAACTCCAACAATCATTTACATTTATTCACATATATCTGCACAAAATACAAATATAGATTTATTTACGTCGTCTCTCTGTAACATCAGCATCTGTTTTCAGACAGAATATTTATTCTCCTTGTTATTTTCAACAGAAAATACCACAGCAGCAGGAGCCTTTCCTTCCCTTATTTATCTGACCTCTGTGAGAGTCTGGAGTCCCGGTGTTTCAGGCTCATCCTGGATCTTCCTCCCCCGACTTTAACATCTGATAAGGTGGCAGGAAATCCAGTCTAATCCCTGCTGATCCACCCAAAGGTATGATGGGAGGTAAAGGCCACCTGACTGATGCCAAGGAGCCAGCGAAATGAGGGGGGAGCCGAGGTCACTGCAGCTGAGCATCCGTGAAAAATGAAATAATGCGAAGATTCTAGAAAAACCTTTTTTTTTACCCTTCTGTCCAGTTTGTAAGAAAGTGGGTAAATTCTGTCACTTTTGTACCAGCCCAAGAGCATCTCACATCATTTTCATGGACTGTCCTTCGTTCTCATCTCGTTCAGCTCTAAGATTGGAAGATACTGAGTGACTCAATATCTTTAAAAAAGATCGAATGAAAAATAAACTGATATGTTTTGCTGGCAGTGAGGAGAAGACTCTGAAACCTTTAAGGGATTTTAAAGGTCCAGTGTGTAGGATTTAAGGGGATATATTGGCAGAGATATAATAAGTATGTTTCCTTTAGTTTAGAATCACCTGAAAATAAGAATAGTTGTGTTTTCATTACCTTAGAAGGAGATGTTTATAGCTACATAGGGAGCAGGTCCTCGTTTACAGAGTCCGCCATGTTCCTATAGTAGCCCAAAATGGAGAAACCAAACACCAGCTCTAGATAGGGACATTCATGTCTTTGTGTTTTCGTGTCGGCCGCTGTAGTCAGCATACTCTCCGCCAACCAGAGTGTCGGAAGAACTGATGTATTTCTGTGTGAAACTCCTTTATTCAGTGTTTCTACCATCTGTTTTGGAGAAGAAGAGACCTCTGTGGATAATTCAGCTCCCAGTATAAACCTCCTGAACATCTGGATCTTAAGTTATCAAAGGAAAAAACGATGAGCCAGCCCGTTCTCACTCCCAACTCTTCAAATTTCACCGCTCTATCAGTGATCTCGGCGTCAGACACTGACACACAGAGGCACCCTTCGCAGGGGTATGATACGCACCAGGTGGTGGCAGCTTTTGATGCAGCAGGCAACTACTGTTGTATAAAGAGTGAGACAGTCCGTATGGGTCAAACAAACTCCGGACTTTCAATGAGCAGAAACTATACATTTCCTGTGAAATTTAAAGTATATTTTGACATGAAAGAATGCATGTAACCAGCATAAATAAACATATTGTCCCTGAACATCCAAAATTGACACGAGGGTACCCAGCATGACATATGTTGACATGTAGGTCCACTGACAACGTGGCAGCATTTGACGAGTTGGGATTAGAACGTGTTTGAGTGCACATTAGCAGGTGCTGGGCTAGCAGCTCATCTGCAATGTGCAGAATGGCTTAGAAAAAAACACTGATTTGTAACGTTAAACAGCTTTATTTAGTGTTTTTACCGGTTTAAATCACCTGGTCCATTTGTTTTGGAGAGGAAGAGACCTCTGTGGATAATTCGGCTTGAGAAGGTTCAGCTGGTTGCAATCTGCACTGCTAGATGCCCCTAAATCCCCCTAAATGTTACACACTTCTCCTTTAATCCATGAAATGAACATTGATAATCATCAATAATTTTTGAATAATCAAAGGGTGTTTCTGTTGTAACAGGGAACTTAAGAACTCGATTAAGCTGATCCAAACTCTGTTGATGAGTCATGGATCAGAAGCTGAAAGTTCAGCACTGCACTGAAATGTAAAATTTCAGACTCTATCTATAATTTTCTTGACATGTTGGGGAGCTCATGACCTCAGAGTTTCTAAAACACTGACAAGGAGGCACTTTGTCTTTGGCACTTTGACTTTAAACCTCGCTCCCACAAATGATGTGACCACAGAAGTTTGATCTGATCCGTGAGTTTCACAGGATCGACCTTTGAGTTGGTGTTTATTCACACGCAGCTCTCGTCTTTGTCCCCGTGACTTTTATCCGGCCTACACTTCTCTGTTTCCTGTCCGGGTAAAGAGAAGTCCTTCATTTCGCCACCAGAGTGCGCCACTCCGTTTCTTAACTTCCCAACGTCGCCCAGGGGCAGCTGGGTGGAGCTGTAAGCCAGCGGCGGGATGGTGTTCACCAGTATGAGCTGCAGAGGCTTCTTCTCCGGCTGGTACCGGCAGCGAACGTAGCGCAGGAACGCTGCTCGGTATGTTTTGTTAAACAGTGTGTAGACCAGCGGATTGACTGCGGAGGACAAGTATCCAACCCACACGAAAACGTTCAGCAGGCCTCCCATGAGTCCTGCGTCGCACACCGCCGGGTCACACACCACCACCAGCACATTGGTGATGAAAAACGGGCACCACATGACCACAAAGAGAAAAAACACCACCCCGAGTACCTTGGACGCCTTCTGCTCGTTGCTGATGGACTGCATGGTGCGGCGTCCAAACAGCGAGCCAGAGACGCTCCCGCGGGCGCCTCCCAGGCCACTGCTGCTTCCTCTGCCGCCGGCCTCGCGGCTAATGGAGCGTCTGAAGAGTTTCTCAGAGGACAGCGAGGTTTGCGGTAAGAAGCTCAGCGTGAATGTTGTGCTCCATTTGGGCCGCGGGACCAGCTGGTCCAGGCAGAGCGTGGCTTCGTTCTGCAGGGCGCTGATGGTCAGGAAGTAGGTGACGACCATGATGGTGAGGGGCACGAAGAAGGCCACGAAGGAGCCGACCAGCACAAAGTTGTTATCTGTCAGCAGGCAGCTGCCGTCTTTGAAGACCTTGGAGTGGTCTCTGAGTCCCAGCACAGGAATGGGCATGGAGATCCCTGCAGAGAGGAAGGAAGCAGCACAGAGATGAGAAGAAAATCAAAAACCCAGAACAATCGCTGTGATTCATGTCAATATTTGTGGTTGTTTGTGTGAGAGGAGATTTGAGCTGGTGGGTGAGAGGAATTCAAATCCTTTATTTAAGCATCAACAATGTAAAATTCCTCCATTACAAGAAAGAGAAAAGTGTTCTCACACACGACTTTATAAACCCACAAGGCACAAATGAATTATTGACCTCAACTGACAGCTTCATGGTGCTGCGAGGGAATAAAGAGACCGATTGATTCGCCACCTTAAACAATGTAAACAGACCAAAATTCAGCAGAAGTATAAAGCTTACCAATAATACAATAAGGGCATTAAAGTAACACTGATAGCCTATAAATATGAAGACAAACAGTATAACTCGTGTGAAGGGGTGAGAGGCCTCCTCGTTATACATGTCGACATTTAATTAATAAAACAAGTGTCTCAGTATAAATCCTGTTAATTTCCAGGCTGCAGACAGAAATTGGTGATTACAAAACTTAATAATGCAGCAAAATTAATTTCATACATCAAAGTAAACGGCTCTGACTTGAATAATTTAACAGTAATACTGCGCAGATGTTCTGTATCTCAGAATATAGAGATCATCATAATAAGTTCAAACATCTCAGGAGGCTGATGTGTACATATGAAGCAGCGCAGTCGACAGAAGAAAATGTTGGCTCTGTACATTTCTGCAAACCATGAATGTTATATTTGCATGTTTCACACATGTAATATTAATGTTTCTAACGTAAAGTAGTATATAAGCAACAAAACAGCTTATGATTTTGTAAGTCATTTCTGTATTTCCAGCAGCTTTTTGTGCATGAAAAGCGCTTGTTTTTTCCAAGACATCACAGCATTTCCACCCAAGACAGTGACACAAAAAGGGGTTATTATTTACACACAGATATCGCTGCTTTTCAAGCTGGGATAGAGGTATGAAAAACTGTTGTTCTCTACAGAAAAATCACTGTCTTAATAGCCTTTTTTTGTGCCACTATCCTGGGTAGAAAACCAGTTATTATTTACACAGATGTCACTGCTTTTCAAACTGAGATAGTAACACGAAATGTGGTTGCTTTTTTTTACTAAACACTGCTGCTTTTCCTTCTGGGTTAGTGGCACAAAAAGCAGTTATTATTTACATAGACACTGTGGCTTTTCCTGCCAGGAGAGCAGCACTAAAAGCCATTTTTTTCTTGCTGAGATATTGCTGCATTTCTGTGCTGCAAATTTGCAAATTTTACTGAGGCAACACTGCTTTTCTACCCAAGATAGTCGCACAAAATGGGGTTATGATGTACACAGATGTTGCTGCTTTTTAAGCCAGGATAGAGGCAGAAAAATGTGGTTGTTTTTTACTGGAGACATGCTGCTTTCCACCTGGGATAGTGGTACAAAAAGGGGTTATTATTTACACAGACATTGCTGGTTTTCAAGCCAGGATAGTAGCATGAAATGCAGCTGTTTTTCACCAAACAGTGCTGCTTTTCCTTCCGGGATAGTGGCACAGAAAACAGTTGTTTTTCACTGAGAGAACGCTGCTTTATTTACAGAGACACAGTGGTTTTTCCTGCGGGGAGAGCAGCATGAAAAGCCATTATTTCTTACTGAGACCTGCTGCATATCTGCCCTGCAAAAGTGGCAGAAAACGCAGTTGTATTGTACCGAGACATCAGTCCTTTTCCTGCTGGGATAGTAGCCCGAAAAGCAGTTGTTTTTTACTGAGGCAACACTGCTCTTCTTTCCAAGATAGTGGCACCCAAAGCGGTTGTTTTTTTTTTACAAAGACATTGCTGCTTTTCCTGCCAGAATGGTAGCACCAAAAGGGGCTGTTTCTCACAGAGACAAGCTGCACTTTCAGTGGGAATTGTGCTGCCAAAACCAGGTATTCAAAGCCAAAACATGATAATTTTCTAACCATAGCTAGGTGTTTTTTATGCACATGTTCACCACAGTCTTGTTGAAATGTTGATGAAAAGTTTCAGCGTACCTGCCACATGATAATGCAAAACTGTAACATAGTCGTAGTTTGCAGACTGTCAACTTTTTTTTTTTTTTTTGGCAACTGGGTTGTATAAGATGATATATGCTGATGATATATTTAATATGAAGAACTGCATTTACAACTTCTGATCCTGTTTAAATCTTTGTGTTATCTGTTCATTCATCTCTTGGTATATGTTTAATACTGTGTATCAAGGAATACTAAGAGTCCTGGATCTGAACCTCTCACTAATAGTTTCGTTCTTTATTGAAAAACAAATCCTTTATCAACATAAAATCTACCAAACATTCAAACTCTTGCTGTGTATTTTCTCCGGTGGTTTCCAGCAGGTACCAGCAGGCAGCACAAGTACAGTCTGTCAAATATTTCACCAGACAAGCACTGCTGTTATTGCTACACTACCTCCTCACTTTTAAACGTGTCAAATTTTCCATTAAGTCTGGTGTAAAGCTCGATTTTCCCATCAGTCTGTCTGTCACAGAGAAGGAGGAGGCTGCCGTTTGACCTCCACCTCCTCTCGTCAGCAGCCTCTCCTCTGTGGGTTGAGCCTGTGGTCACTACAGCACTTCAATTTGTGTTACTGTTGTCTACCAAATTCTAACCTACATTTCTGTATCGTTTTCTCAATGGGGAAGTCCAGGTAATAGGGTCACTTTGAGTCCAGATGTCCCGGTGAAATGTGCTGCTCATTGTTTAGTTTCCTCAGCCAGAACTTTGTGTTGTAACTGTTTTGTCAGATTTTGTAATAAACTGCCTCTGCAGTCACACGTTACGATATATCCAATAAAGAATTAGCCAAAGTATTCCTGTGTGAGTGTAAGAAAGCTGTAAATATTCAGCCCATACCATCAGGCACTGGGTAGGAGGAGATAAACTGAGCAATCTTCCTCATGTCGTGTTCTCATTACCTGTACCGGCAACAAACACGAGGGAGGTGAGAGAAAGAGATAGAGGAAGAGGAGGAGGAGGAAGAGGGCGAGAGGGTTGGGGATTGACAGACACAGCGAGGGTGGACAGAAATTGTTGCTGCACATCAGGAGCAGAAGGGTCACAGACAGATAATTCTCATTAAGTCTGGATGGTTTGACAGAAAAGCAGCCGGAGGGGTTCAGTCTGAAGGTTTCTCACTTTCCAGCCTCATAAACAAATATTTATTTTCCACCTCACAGGCTCGTTTCAGACTCTAGGTTAGCAAACAGTCAGCGAACGACTGATTCTTTTGACTAAAGGAACATACATAATCAAGGAATGGATGCATATTCAGACTTAATAGCTGTGTTTCCAGCAAAATTAAGTCCCAGGGACTACGTTTCAGGGAACTAAAAGTTTCCTTCAGCCCATTTTTATCTACATTTCCACCATGATCTGAAGACCCATTAAGATTAGACAAAATAGTCCGCTGACATATGAAAGCAACATGACAGGACAAAGGCTGCTTGTGGTCGTAGAGACAAACACACTCTGTGCATGCCCGTTTTATCTAACAACACATTGAAAAAAGTACACCTCAGATTTTTTCTCAGTGGGAAGATATTTATTGCTGCGTAGTGTTGCTACAAGTTGGGCATAATTAAAGAAATGCAGAGGAGGAAAATGATAACACACACTCATCCCAGCTCGTCAAATATCAGTGCTTTGTCAGTAGACCTAAACATCAAAATATGACTGATAGGTGCCCTCCTGCATCAGTTTTGGTCATTCAAGGACAGCGTGTCAATTTACACTTGTTCCATGCATTGGGTCTTTTTAAAATACACTGATAGATGTACAGTTTATGATTGTTACATGCATACAGTCTTCATCAAGATAAACTTGCAGCATAGGTAAAAAAAAAAATAATTTGGCTTAAAATAAGCACAGTTGGTGCCACTCTATAAGGGCTCGGCTTTTCACTGAAGTAGCCTTAGAAAAATATGTCCAAATGACTTTGTACATCAGTAAACAACTAGCTAGAGCTAGAACATCGAGCTAAACAGCTGAAGTAGCATGTGGTAAGTTTTCTGTACGGAGGAAACACTGTGTAAAATCTACAATATGTGGTTTTGTGGTTTTTATGGATGTTTTGCAACTTACAGAAACCAGATTTAGTATGTTACATCAGTTAACTTTAGAGGAGCTAGCAGGTGGATTTAGTTAGCTTTGGACAGAGCCAGGCTAGCTGTTCCTCTTGTTTCCAGTCTTTGTGCTAAGTTGAGCTTATTGTCCCAGGTAACCAGAAATGTTGAAATATTCTTTAATAATCAATAATAGCAGCTCTTGAAAAAAAAAAGTTAAATGCATGTATTCTCTTTTTAAAATAAACTTGGAATATAGGTTTACTTCCTCAGGTTTAAGCATCAGAACACCTGGTTAGCTTAAAATAAAATAATTTAGCATAAAGTAAGTATGTTTGTTACTAACGTAATGTACTTCACATGCGTCACGTGACAACCATCACTAGCATAGCATGCTACACCAACAGCAGTCTCCCAGGTAAAAGTCCGGAGTTAGTTTGACCCATTCACCTCCTCTCCCACCCGCTTCATGTGAACTTTCTCACTCTTTATACTAAAGCAGGTGCTCCGAGTGTCAAAAAATGCCGCTGTTTGGTGTGTCTCATACCACTGCTAAAGGGGGCCTCTGTGTGTCAGTAACTGACGCCAATGGCCACTGACGAAGCTTCGGTATTTGACGAGTTGGGAGTGGGACCTGGTTGATGAGACCAACACGCAACATCCTCCAACCTACAGATACTCAAACTGCATCAACAGAACATGTCAGGGCTCATTTATGCTGTATGTTAGATATGTAGACAGACAGAACCTTCTGTCCGTACTCTGTGCACATTTCGTCCGTGTTTGTGCATGTTTTCTTGAAGCTTGCGGATACAGAGGACATGGAGCAGTACCTCCGGAGATCATGTGTAGTTCAAATGCAATACGACCGTAGGAAACAACAAAGTAATTTACATAATGGTGAACCAGAACAAATCAGTAATATATACATATATATATATTATATATAGTGAAAAGAATTCTCTGTCCAGGTCTGCATGTATATAATGGCTGCACCATGCTATCATAAAGGACGCATGGAAGATTGAGGGCAGTGACGTTTGTAACGTTTGAAACTGACGTATCTATGTCAGTATGTAATGGGAATATAAATGAGCATCAAGACAGATGACATCACAGTCTCACTCAGACTGTTTGATTGACAGGTGATCTCTTCAAAGAGCAGAGGCAGTTATAAGAGCCATCCGACCCTGACGCTCAGGGACAAACACTGTTCTGGCATCAGCTCTTATTAAAACTCCATGGTGATGAGATTCAGGCTCCTCATCACCAACTGAGGTTTACAAGGTGGTTGCAGGCTGTCTGCTGTGAATATGAGGGTTCATGTTTTAAAAAACAGGCGAGTCAAACTAATCACACGATCACAAGACCCATAATCACAGCCTTTAAATGTTCAGTGTCTGACAGTCTGGAGGTGAGAGGGAGGAGAGAACACACGTTATATACAGACTCAGAAAATATCATTACTGTCTGCTTCATATCTGCTGATCAAATGTTATTTGTCGGGGTGACATTGTTGATACGAGCGTCTGCATTCACTGCGTTCTTCAGATAAACCCCCCCGAGCATCCATCACCCCACACTGCTCCACAATCCACGAATCAAAAGCCAGTTTCTGTCAGTTTTTTGGTCTTCTCTTTTTCTCCCTGATGGCAACTCTCTGCTCTAAATACATGAAATCACAGACACAAGACGGAAGAGAGGAAAACTTGACAGAAGTGGGTGAGAAGATGAAAGGAGATCAAGTGAGAGAAAACAGAGGGGAGGGAGAAGCGTTAGACACAAAGGAGATGAAGGAGGAGAGAGAGCGGAGATGGAGACTTTCAGGGTTTCATTTCAAAATGCAGCACAGGAACTTTAAGAGAAAATCTGCAGCCTGAAACCTGATCCGATTCTTACAGACCCACATCATCCTCTCAGTTTATGTGGAGACGCTGCAGACACCAGCTCAGACACCACCGACCAGACGCCATCAGAGCAAAAAGAAAGCGCTTTTTATGTTTTTATTAGATAAATATTTGTTGGTCAACTGTGTGTATCTCCTTTTATTTATCATAATGTGCATATATTAATTGTATTTATTTCCCTAATCTGACTCACTAGGTGTAGACTGTGGCTATTAACCTGCAGCGTCTTCTCAATGAATGGTTCATATGACATCCTACAAATCTGTGCCCCACAAATGACGTTTCATCCTTGATGTACTGTTATGTAATTGACGTTAAGTTACCGTGGTTAGGTTTAGGAAAAAAACTTGGCGAGGACGTGCCTTAAAATTTACTCAAGGTTCACACGGATCCAAACACGTGACTCCGGGGGAAAGTCCTGGACGAACAACTGTTTTTTGTGACCCATCCATTACCCCAACCTGCGTCCTTACAAGCGCTTTGGACTGAGTCCTTGTTTAGTGTCGTCAGCACATTGGTCACGTGATCACAGCCTTTTGAAATATGTGGGATATGTACGAACTATGGTGCACTGCTTTACATAAGTTGTAAAATACCCCTGTTGGGTGCTTTCCTCTGTTACCACATTGGGTAACCGTAGCTTTCGACCAGGATCAGACATCTTCAGGTGGTACCCAACCTTCATTGGGTGTTTTGATTCTTAACCACAACAATCTCCAGTTGATTGGTCGGCAGTGGTGGCCAAGTCACTTCCCATCTGATCCTCGCTTCCAGCTTTCCTCCTCTCTCTTGCTCCATAGCCAGCAGGAGGCTTGTTCAGCCTCCTCCCCCATCCTTCGAGCAGCTTCGTTTCTGCTCTTCTAGTCCAGGCCCAGAACCGACAGCAGCCGCCATGCTGATTTAGCAGGAAAGCCTCTGCATCCTATTTCCACAGGGAACAGCCATGCCTGCCATCCTTTTACTCTGCACTCCTGGATTAGAGGTTGGTATTTCAAGGCCTTTCTCTTGTGCACCTCCCCACAGCCCTCCTCCCATAGGCAAACATGTGAAACTTTGGGGGAACAGCCTGATGCACTGCTATTGACCAACTATTTTGGCAGTCATTCTCCTGTCCTTCTGCTGTCTGCATGATAGCATTTCCAGATCACCTTTGGGAAACAACAACAATAACGTCCAAGCTAAAAACCCAAAGATTTGGATCATGCAATAAGTCCTGCCTGCTTTGTCCTTACAGTTAATTGTTGTAAAGGTCCACAATGAATAACACAACTTGTGTACGCGCCTTTGGAAAGCCCAGACTCCATCTCACAGGACTCTTACGCCTGATGTTCTGTTTTCTGACACAACCAATTCCACCCTTAATGTGCCAGGGGTCTGATCTCCAACATTCTGTTGCGCTTTCTGGAGAGTCTGCCCAGTTAGTACGAGCTAATACACCAACACTGAACCGTTAAACAGCCCCAACAAACTCACACAATACCAAAACGACTGGACTCTGTTGTTAAACCAGTTTACTTACTGCTAGGTAATGTTAGCCATGTGATGCTAACAGTTAGCCCTGTCATTGTGTGTGTTCCTCCTACACCATTTTGCAAGGGCACCATCACTACATCCTGGGTTTAGCACCACCCAGGACGATTATGATTAAACAATGTAGAGCATTTTTACCCCAATAGCAGAATGGTAACATGGCGATTTCAGACTTTTCTCTAGCACTGACACAGCACTGTGGAGGTCTGACTACATGAGACTATTTCTTACTTGACTGACAGATCCCCAGAAGAGTTCCAACACCTTGTACACTTTCACCTTAGCAAATAAAATGTTGTTTTCTGATGGCGTTTCAAACTGACGCTGTCTGACAGTGTTATAAACCGACACTGGCCGGCGGCATATCTTACTGCCGTGAAAGGATCTTTTCTCCCAGTGTCTGACGCAGAAATCACTGACCAAACAGCGATATTTGACGACTTCGGAATGAAAGGGTGCTGACACAGCAGTGAGCATGAAAACGCTGCATAAAGTGTTTAAGATCAACATTTCATTGAAAGAAGAAAAATATCAATACATAAATGTAATTTTTAGGAAACGTTTTGTGTCTAAAAACACATTGTGTTGGTAGAAATTCAGCCTCCTGTCACCTGGGAGACAGATCTGTGTGAGGGAACCTGCTCTCTGCTGCTGTGTTTCATCTGTAACTCATGATCTCACATCTCTTCACGGAGGTTTGGGAGGGAGTTATCCTGTTTAAGCTCATTGTGTCTGTCTGTCTGACGCCTGGAGGGAAACCCGACGTTCTGCTCCGCCTGAGTTGCAGTGACTGTAGATGAATTGACGGACGGTGAAAGCAGTGATTCATCTGGAAGATCCGATCCTGAGGCGAAAAACTGTTTAACCCAAAACTACTGTGTACCTCTCTGACGGCTCGGCTGTGCTGTGCAGCGCACGTACAGATGTTTGTATTACTCTCACTGTGAGGAGGATCCTCAGTGGCTGAACGCTTTCTCCAAAGGTCCTCACTGTTATTGTTTCAGATTAAACTCCCTCTGAACTTTGTTCTCTGACTGTCCAACTGCCAAAATCAGGATGAAAGAAGATCTGAGTTCATAAAAATGGTGATTCACTCACATTTTCATTAAAAGAAATTTTTCTAACAGTTCCAAAACTGACTGGAGTCAAAGACTGAGGATATTAAAGCAACGTGTTCTTTGTAGTAAAGATGCTAATACAAAAAGTAGACAGGGCATCTACTAAATACCTTTGGTTTGATATCAACAGCTGTTTGGGGGATTATTTTATTTTATTTTATTCATCTATTTATTTTTTTAACTTTACTGTACTGAAAGGTTTATAGTTAAAATCTCAAATTTCTCTTTAGCTGCCCCTTTGGTGATAAATGGTTATTGCAGAGTGTCATTTAGAGCACTGGTTACCTGGGTTTGGTAATCTTTAAAAGTATCTGGATCAGGTTGATCTCATCTAATGGTGCTTTGAAAAACAGGCACAGAAGTAAGATGGATTAGCTGATCCAAGACAGAGTAACATGGGATTTCCAAATTAAATTTGAACAACTGAGCCTGGAGGATAAACTATTAAATTGTGGAATATTACACTCTGACCAATTATTTGTACAGTCTCTCCATAAAGTGCAGCCATTTAGGATCTTCTTCACCAACATCAGAGTCCTCCTGAGCCATTCTAACTTCAAGAGCCGTTTAAGTTCAAAGAACTGATAAAAACTGTGGCTTTTACTCCTACGTTTGCACGGAGGAGTAAATGGAGGATTTTTCTTCTATCTTTCTCTGAAGTCCAAAATTTCACTCTTAGCAGTTTAATAAATATGGTCTCTGATTCTAAACTTCTCTGTCAGACCTTGAGTGGCTCGTTGTTCTGACTGCAGCCACATGTTGTTACAGGTATGTGTTTCTCAATACGTTTACACGTAGCCAGCTATTTTCATATACAGACATTTCACCCTCTCTGTTTTCAAAAATAATTTCGTGCACACGTGTCCGTTTACAGAAAACTTTGTGTTTACACCAACCCGTGTATGTATGCCGTCTTACACAGTCTACCCTCATCGGACAGGTAATACAGGGTGCAGGCAACTTTTTTTTATGACACTGACAGGAGACCGCATGGCGGTCATCTCACCCTCAATGTAGGGACGCAGCAATTCCGAGAGTGACAGCAGTGATGACCGCGACATCCTAAAATTTTCACGCCACTCCTCCAGGACAACCACTTCATTTTTGAAGTTCCCCCACCAGACAGCAGTTCTCCCAGGACGGACCCAGACCGGCGACACTGGCGGTGACACGGACTGGCTCTTCGTGTTGGAAGGAGGAGAAGTTGTTGCTGCAAAATTGCTGACCTCCGAGCACTCGTCCGTCATAAATGCGGCTGCTACTCTGAAGGCATCCATGATCACCATAGCAACATGTAAACATAGGTCGAGCTTTTGACGCGGGTGCAAGTTCTGTCGCATAATGTGACGTCTGCTGCCTGAGTTTTCTCCGTCTTGCTCAGTTGACATGCAAACATGCAACCGGAGTTTTCTAAGATCTCCACTCTGGTCGGAGTTTTTAAAATGAATCGTTTTCAGAGGCAAATTCTCCATTTGCGTGTAAACGAAGGGTGCAAACGAAGGTTTATGTCTCCATTTCTAAAAATAACCGTGTACGTGTAAACAGGGCATAAGACTCATTTATCTCCCAACCAGCCACACTTACATCAACACTTTGATCACATGTAGCCGTTCTGATGCTGTTAGTTCTTCTGGAGATAATCAGAGTGGGCTACATGTTCTTGTGAACTCTGTTTGCTCCTGTTTGTTTGAGCTTTTGTGGTTTGGTGTCTTTCTACATACGGTGTATTCTGCATGCAGCTGTGTTCACATGATCATGACCCCCGGACTGTGAAGGTTCGGCACAAATACACAAATTGTTACTGCCTTAATAAATACACAGTATACCACCACTTTGTCACTGGACCTACACATCTAACTGTGACATGCTAGCTACTCTCCTGTGTTGATTTTGGAAGTTCAAGGATGGCATGGTAATGCATTGTGTCTTTTCAAGATACACTCCTGCTTTCACAAGAAATGTACAGTTTCTGGGATGCCTACTAGCTCACCTGGTAGGGCAGGTGCACCATGCACAAAGCCTGTGTCCCTGCCACAGCGGCTGCATGACTAAGTTGACGGTAAAATAACTTGGTTTCACTCAGGAAACCGACAGCGAGCTCTCAGGTAGAAGTCCAGAGTTGGTTTGCCCCATCCACCTCCCCTCCCTCCAGCCCTGTATGAACTTTGTCACCTTTTAAGCTACAGAAGTTGCTGGCGGCGTTACAAACTGCCACTGGCCGGTGCATTTTATAACACTGCAACATTTGCTTCTGTGTGTCGCAGACGTCCACTTAAGCTGCTGTATTTGACGAGCTGGGCTGTAACCCACTGTGTCAACAACTTCTGCCATCTGGTGCGTATCTTACTGCTGTGAGAAGTGCCTTCGTGTGTCTGAATCTGACCCCCATATCGCTGATAAAGCGACAAGTTGGGAGTGAAACACCTGATGCACAACATGCATACTCTCACACTGACAGGGACACAAATATTTGCAATGAAACCAAACTTCAAACATTTAGTCTGAAGAATTTTGCTCGTCTTTCTGTCCTGATGAAAAAGTTTTGGGTCATAAAAAGGTGGGTAGGGAGGAAGGGTGTTAAGGAAAGGAGCATTTAAACGACAAACAAACATAAAAACTCTCGAGCGTCAAGCAACAAATAAAAAAACACATGAAAACACACACAAACACACGCACACACAGTGGCCTTCTTTTCCAGCAGCACTTGATGCCAGCCTTTAGCTCTGTGTTGTATCTGCCAGCCTGTGTGATTATTAGACTGTGGGGGTTCAGATCACAACAAGCAGCAGCTCTGGATGGATTAGAGCTTTAAATCCTGCTGTAAAAATGCACTGAAAGACACTTTGAACACGAGTGTTTTGATGACACAGAGCCAGCGCTGGTCTTTGCTGCTGGCTCGTATTGTTTCACAGTAAAGTAAACGAGTAAATAGCCGGCAGCCTCCACTTCATCTTTCTAATGTCATATCTGCTTGTTTACTGTCCTCATATGCACGACTGTGAATACGCCGACAGGCGACTCTGTGGAGCCTTGGATTAGGTTGGATAATAAAGCTCCTTTATGGTCAATGCAAATGTTTTTAAAATTCTTGCTTTTGACAAGATCTGCAAGGTGTGGCGAAGGTCTGGGAGAGATTGTAGGTATAGCACACTGTGGTTAAAGGGAAAGTTTGATGCTGTAAGATGGCCGTCAGAGATTACAGAGGCATCATCACACTCTCCCGTCTGAGGTCTAACAGGTGGTGTTTTCCACGTTTTATTTCTCAGTCGCTCTGGGGGAGAAGATTAGTGTACAGTTCATGCTGCTGTGACCACTGGAAAATGCCAGTTCCGGTTTAGTGCCATAAGTCACGCCCATAATTCACAAAGGTATCATCATGGGGGCGAGGAATAAAGAGGATAAATCAGATGTGTTTGTAGTCACTGTAATTAGTGAAAATATTAACCATCTGTGTGAGAGTCAGGTTTGATCTGTAAACACAGACAGGAACAGTATATGTCTGTTAATCTGTTTTCTTATGTTTCTCTGTGTGTGTGTGCGTGTGTGTGTGTGTGTGTGTGTGTGTGTGTGTGTGTGTTTGTGTTTGGGTCCGCTCCTGGTCTCCTTCCAGTTTCTGGATGAGCCACTGTAACACTCCCACTGGGAAACACTGAGCCGTCTGTCTGCCCACATGCACACGCACACACACACACTCACTCTCTCTCACACACACACAACGCTGCAGTGTGTTATTTTTCATATTGATGTGAATCACCTCTGAGCTGCTGCATGCAGAGTTTGACTCGATTTATTAACAGAGGTGGAGGAAGTCCTCGGATCTTTTACTGAAGTAAAAGTCCAAATACCACACTGCAAAAAATACATATCTAAAAGTCCTGCATCCAAAATGTAAATATTATATATTCTAAGATGAGTCTCCTCTGCAGCAGAGGACAATAAAATGTGAACACCTGATGTGTAGTTTCCAAATAGAGCAGAAATGTTTACTGAATTTGTGGAGAATCTGCAAAATAAAACATCAATGAAGTCTTGTGTTTCCATCCCCTCCTGTTGTTTGAGTATGAGGGCTGCTTTCAGACCTGTGGTTGTCTCCTTTGGTCTGAATCAGGAACTCATGTTGTTCCAAAGTTGTATAATTGACTAGAGTTGGTTCATGTTCTCGCATCATCATTTACAAGCGGACCAGATCAAATGCCTTGTGTGAGAAAGCTGCTCTTGATTGGTCAGAATTTCCATGTGGGAAAAATCCAGGAAGTAAAGCAAACGTTGAAGAAGAGTACACTGTCAAGATAAATGTGACACTTTCTAATGTCACAATGGAGGGACAACTACGCAGGTTGATTTTAGCGCTGCTCATCGTGGACTATATTGCTGTCATTGTTCATTTGAGTCAAAGCATACAGTTTGAAAACGAGGCGCGGCTCCAACTAGAAAACAATGTTTTGATGCATTGGATGTGCTGAATGTGCATATTAAGGCAGTACAGGAGGAGGCGCACATTAATAATCCTCCAGGACTGTAACATGCTCATGTTTAACCCAAACAATGTGTCATGTGACTGCAGTTGCTTCAGATCCACCAGAGTTTGTTTGGAACCAGACTGAGACCACCTCTTCAAGAAGGTCTCAGTCTGGTTGTTTTGGTGCACACCTGAGTGTGATTGCTGTGTTCACACCTGCCCAAACGAACCTCATTGAGGGGGCAAACCAACTTGAGTTTGACTGAACCGAACCAAACAGGGCAGGTGTGAAAGTAAAATATAATACAGCTGGTCGGTGCCGTTAAAGCACTGCAGAAGAAGAGGTGATTCAAAGAGCTCCAGTTAAAGCCCAAACTATAGAAAACCATGTGGAAGAAAACATGATGGAAATCTGACATGTCTGTTTGTTTCATGTATTAACGTGAGGATGGTTACAGTCTCCTCACTGCTCCACACACACACACACACACACCTCATGTTTTCAGCTCTTTGAGTGAATAAATGATGAGGCACATGAAGCTCAGTCTGTTTCTGCTTTAATCCACAAAAAACTTTCACACCTCCGACGAGCGTGAAAACCTGTGATGTTCATCTTTTTTTCTTTCTGAATTTCCAGTGTTTCCAAATTTAACAAAAAAAGCATAAAAAAGGGTGGATGGGGCGCCCACTAGCTCACCTGGTAGAACAGGTGCCTCATGTACAAAGGCTGTGTCCCTCCTGCAGCAGCTGTGGGCTTGAATCCAACCCACACCCCCTTGCTGCATGCCATCCACACTCTCTTTCCTCCTTCACGCTATATTAGTCCTATCAAATGAAGGCAAAAAGCCCCAAATAATATCTTCAAAAATGTGGATAGAAACACACTTATTGAAAACCATGATATCTATTTTCAAACAATTGCTCATGTCACATTGGCATCACAGGTTTGTTGACACATTCTCCTTCCAACTCATCAAATATCACCATTTGGTCAGTGGACTTTAACATCTAAATATCGAGGTGTCCTCCTGCATCTGTTGTTGACGTTCTGGGATGCCATGTGTTTTAAAAATACCCTCTGTTTTTACAGTTAAAGTACAGTTTCTGCTCCTTCGATGCCGACAGTCTTTTTCAAAATAAAACACCTGGATTTTATGTTTATTTCCTTGACAACACACACACGGTTAGGTTTAGAAAAACACGTCATGGTTTGGCTCTGCATTCATACAGGAAGTGAACATCCACCCTGCCCTATAGGGGCTTTCCAGCTCCTTTTAATATGTTGTTACCGGCAGGTGTTTCAAACTGATGTCGCCCGGTGGCGTATCGTACAGCTGTGAAAGAAGCTTTTTGCGTTGATGTCTGACGCTGAAACCACTGACAAAGCTGCTGGATTTGAGTTCGGAATAAGAAGGGGCTGCGTTTGTTCATAAGGGTGCCAAAATGGGAAGACCAAATAATTTTAGGCAAAATGTGTATGAATCTAAGATGTTATGGAAACACAAAAATATTTTCTTGCAGCTGGTGTGAAGTTGTTCTGAGTAAATTAAAGTCTTCATGGTTCATAATGTGAATGCTGAAGAAAAGAAAACAAGCTGATGTTGTGTCCTCAGTCCCTTGTGTGTGTCCCACTGCACAGTCTGTATGTTTCCTCTCATGTGTTCACTTGAACAATAAATGAAGTCAGGTTAAATCGTCAGCAGGAAGTAAAACTAAAAACTTGACTGCAGAGAGACGCAGATGTCTTCTTCAGACTTCACTGAGCAGAAAAGTGAAAACAAGCCTCGCAGGAAATGGTTTGTAATGAATGTGGTTTGTGTCAAAAGACGTTTCCACTCCAGTGAATCAATATTTGTCGTGTTCAACAAGCAGCGCTGGAAATTCATAACAGTGTTTACACTTTGTTGTTTGTGCTGCAGAAGCAGATGGAGCCTCACACTCGTACAGTTTAACACATTAACATGTTTATTACTGTTGGCCGCTGGGAGCTGCAGCCTCCCTGCTTCCTGCATCCTTCCCTCTCTGCTGTCATTGTTCCTGTTTCCTGCATCCTTCCCTCTCTGCTGTCATAGTTCCTGCTTCCTGCATCCTTCCCTCTCTGCTGTCATAGTTCCTGCTTCCTGCATCCTTCCCTCTCTGCTGTCATAGTTCCTGCTTCCTGCATCCTTCCCACCCTACGTTCATCCTTTGTTTCCTGAATCCTTCCCTCCCTGCTGTCATAGTTCCTGCTTCCTGCATCCTGCATCCTTTCCTCTCAACTGTTATCATTCCTGTTTCCTGCATCCTTCCTTCTCTACTTTCTGTTCTCTACCTTTTTTTTACTTCCTCTCAGTACTAAACCAGTCGGTTAGAACTGAAGACTCTTCAAGAAACGCAAGCAAGTCCAGTTGCCTACCATATAGCACTTAGCATTACCATGACCTGGATGACTGAGAACCCTCACCGACATCTTGTTAATCTAGTTTACATCCAGACATTCCTTACATACACAGAATCCACATACTATGCCGTTCAAAGGCACTACAGTATGTACTTATTCAAAACATTAATGATTATGTCCATGATGATGTCATCATGTCCCTTAAAAATCAGTTGTGATGGTTTTGATCTGAACGTTATGAAGCTCAGAGCAACACAAGAGCCTTGTTCCTGTGAGGCAGCAGTGCTAACCGCTGAGCGTCATGCTGCACCAATAACAACCAACATAAGCTCAACTTGCGATCTCCTGATGTAGCTCAGCAGGCGGCAGCTTCACAGGAGCAGGATCAACTTCACTTACAGCGAGATCTGAAGGAAAAATTGACTGCCGACACTGCAGCGTGGTGTGAACTTCTACAACAGTCCTGTATTTTAGTAGTTGTGCTGGAGTAAATAAAGTTATTATACTTTGTATTTATCATGTTTTGTAGTGTCAGATAACTTTGTGATTTACATGTTTACACTGTTAAGAAACGTCCCCAAGGTTACGGCTCCCAGCTCAGACTGAACACACAGTTTGCTCCTTATTAGATGAAAGACTTAAAGAAATTTGTAAAAGTTGTAATTTTAAAATGGATAAAATGCTACAACGCTGCACGGTTTTCTTTAGTTGCTGCTGTCGCCTTTGAACATGTGAAAATTTAATACAGTGCAGCAGAGAAGTGGTGAAGTGTGTGTGTGTGTGTGTGTGTGTGTGTGTGTAGATGTGTGTTTGGTGTAAAGAAACACGTTAATTTGTGAAGAAGTGCATGAATGTGTCAGTCTGGATTATGTCATTTTGGGAATGTTCACACACACACACACACACACACACACACGCACACACACACGCACACACACACACACACACACACACACACACACACACACACGCTAGCAGCACGCATTCATGCGTGCTGCTAGTGTGTGTGTGTGTGTGTGTGTACATTCCCTCTCCTCCTCTGTGCAACAATGTGTAAGTCCTGATGTTACGTCCAATCAGATCAGAGCATAACCACGACTCAACGCGGGAACATGAGCAGGCTTGAGTTAACGCCAGCCACCACACTCCCATGAGGAAACATCACGACGAACCTGAGGAGGAAACTGAGGCGGTGTGTGTGAGTGTGTGTGTGTAAAAATTAAAAATGAACCCTGAGATAATCTCATTGGGTTCGTAGGCGACACAGCGTATCGCCGCACCGAGGCCTGCAGTGACGCCGCCTGAAGGCTGGACCTGCTGCTCGCCGCGCTGACATCACAATATTGAAGCCTTCTTCCTGTCGACTCTGCGGAGCTTCAGCTTGTGGCTCTATTTATTTACACGTACATATTAAAAACATACAAAGAATCAGGAACTGTGTGGGAGCAGCGAACAAAACGCTCGCAGCGAGGGTTCACTCTCAGCTCTTTATAGTGAGGAGGAGAGAACATGTCAGCGAGACCTGAGCCACTCTGACAAAATGTAAAAATATCCAAACTCAACTAATTACAAGCCTTCCTACTGAAGAGAACATTACTGTGGAACAAACTGAGAGCTATCGAAGGAACACACTGCTGTTTTTGCCAATTATTACCAGCCTGTCCTCCTCACTGCCGAGAGTTCGCTGCAGAGTTTCACTCCACTCCTCAGATTGATGTCTTACCTTCCAGGCAGACGCTCGTTTGCTTCAGTTCAGTGCGCAGGACACGTTCTTCTTCATTTATATTGTGTTGTTACACAGTTGTGATCTGGAGCAGTTTAAAAGGGGCACTTCACTAATGTAACTCGTTAAGATGAGTTAACTCATCGTAGCTGCTCAGCCTGTGCTGGATTATTGCTGCTGTCAGAGTCCGTCTGAACGCCCTCTTCTTGCAGAACTCACAACCTCATAGGTGGAAATTTTTCTGCAAGCTCCACCTTCATGATTTGTGACGTGTTTGCTGATGTCCACTGTTCGAGAGATGGTCAGACAATACGAGCAGGTGGAGCTATGTGAATGTGCTGCAAAGGGTAAAAATCATTTAGTAGGAATGAAAAACTTGTGATGTATCAAGTGAAACATGTTTTTCGCTGTGATGCATTTTTACTCTCCTGATGGACTGAACCACAGTTCACCTGGAGCTGATCTCAGATCAGTTATATGTAGTTATATGTATTTGTATTTTCAGTCTGCACCTGGAGGGAATTATTCAGCCATCTCATTATGATGTTTTTGAGCCAAACTTATCTCCAGATCTCTCATAAATTAAATAACTGCATTATTTATCTGGAAGAGAATGTAAATGATGAGCGAACCCCAGCTATCGTGTTTGGATCTGGACCAGGAAGGAAGCTAAATTAGCGCTCTGCAGCTCCGGCAGGGCTCGGTCATTAGCAGCCACAGTGCGGAATGACAGAGCTAATGAAGTGGAGGCAACAGGAAGCAAACACAGACCTCGGGGCCGCTGAGGAGCTCGGAGGCATCAGGCGAGGCTGACAACTCACTCCACATGAATTAGTGCCGTTTGTTTTTGGTCAATAAAGTTTGGAGAAAACATAACGAGTGGAGGGAGGAACATTTGGTTTAATGGAAAAGAGTTTTTTTTATCTCATTCGTTTCTACTTAAGCTCTCCCTTCTCCGACCTCACTGCCCTCACCCTCCACCCACCTGCTCTGCTCCATCTGCCCCTGTTTGACTGTGAACAATATGAAGAACTGCTTTTGAACTTATTCACACAGTAATTCTTTTGAACTTGTTTAATTGGACTTATTGTAACAGCCCCGTCATATCAACAGACTTCAGTAGATTCATTATAATCCCACTGCTCGACTGTGTATTAATGTCAATTCTTACAATATTCATTTGAATATAATCTGCCTTTCTTCCTCACACAGCCTCTTTCTTCACCCTCAGCTATCAGAGCAGGGAGGGTATCTCACTTTTTCTCTCTCTGTTCTTGTTTTGTTAGAAATCAGGAGCCATTGCTGCTGTGGGCCCGTTGAGACGTACAAATATAACTCAGACAAGTGTCTTCCACCCTGATAAATGGATTGTTCTTTAAATGAGGTTCCACCAGTTACAAGAGCTTTTGTGTTTAAAGCTCCAGCAGACTGGAATAATTTAACTGTAGTTTACAGCTCTTGTTATCAATGAAGCTGTCCGTACATTATGCTTATGTATTGTGTTTATTTCTGATTGTATGAGGAGATCACTGTCTACTGTTTATCTTTAACAAACAAACTTTATTAGACTGTAACGTTTGCTGCTGTTTTTACTCAGTTTTTGCACTTTGAGAACCTTTTTGTGTACTGATGTCTTAAATAAATAGACTGTTTTTGCATTGATCTCAACCTGGTTACATTGGTGTGTGGATTGGTGTCTCTGTTGTCCTTTCTTGGTTGTGATGTTTCACAATCCACAATTTTTTTTATAAATTAATGTTTCTTGTATTGTTGTTCTTTTTGTCTGCTGTTGCCACATTCATAACTGCACTTTATTATTTTTATGTATTCATTTATTCAAAAACAAGATGGCACATCTCATCACGTCTCTTGGGTTGAACACAATCCAGGCTGTATTTCCGCAGCGATGCGTGTAAACATATGGGAAGACCCACATCATGTGGAGAAGGGTGTCATGGTTGACAGCCTCAAGTGTCAGCGTCCAACATGTCAAACAAGATTTGCATTGTCGTGTTGTTCTTTCCACTGACAACGCCATCTCAAATTAGCCACTGCAGTAACACGCTTTCACGAATGACCAAAACAGACTTTGACTTTGCATTTACATACTTTATATTTCTGTTTTATATTGCTAAGTTTGGCACTTATCATAACAAACCGGGGGCTCGTCAGTTCCTAAATGAAAAAAAGGTTGATTCCTACTGACGTCTGAAATGACTAATATGATCGATTACCTTTCTTATGTTTGCATTTTTAAGCACATCCATCATGAAACAGATGCTAAAACTATCTGGTTAGGTTTAAGAAAAACATGATGGTCTGGCAATAAATAAGTACTTTTGTGACTAACGTAATGTGACGTATTTCACAAGCAAGACGTATGTGTGCTACACATTTTAGCATTCGAGGCTATGTTGTTATTAAAAGAAGTGAACACTGACTGTGGCATGCAAACACCAGTTGTCTGGGTGTAAAAAGCTTAAATGCTCTTTGAATATTTGTACAGCTTTTCGCAGTTGTTGCTTTTTACATTACTCCACGTTACGTTACTTCCTCCTCTGCTCCTGTAATAACTACTAAGGCCACTATAAGGTGCTGTCTTACAATACAAATAAGTAATGAGCTGCTTTCACAGGCAATCGATGCAGTCACAATTCTCATTAAATGTTTATGAAAAAGAAAAAAGGGGGAAAAAATCAGCGAGTAAATACAAACCGAGAATCTAAACATAAAATAGTCCAAGTTAAAATTAGGGAAAAAATATAGCAAATAAAATAACGTAATATTAATTATACAGTAACTGTAAATGGATAAAATGAATGTAAACTGTAATGTAGTGAATATATATCCATAATGAGTGTAAAATCTATAAATACAGAGGTGTAAACAGCTGGTAAATAAATATGCATTTGTTTTTTTTGTAAATCTGGTTTATTTGAGCACTTTGTTTGAACAAGAGCACGTCATCTTACTTTCACTGGCTGTGTGTGATGGAAAGACTTCAATAAGGAGATTTTTCAAACATCTTTATAAGATGACAAAAAATGTTTCATAGATGCAACACACTTGAGACTTTGTTCATTTGGGAAAGTTTCTCTAAGATGTCCAAGAAAAAGACAGTCAACATCCTCAGCGTCTTTTCTCTCGTAAAAGTGAAACATGAAATAAAATCATTTAAGCAAAATATAAATCCCACATTTGTGAAGCCTGTCTGTCAGTCACAGACTCTCCTGTCGCACTCTTTAAAGAAGAAGCCTTATTGAGCTCCTCGTCATCTGTGACAGCAGAAACTCTGAGCTGCTCCACAGATGATTCAGTCCCTGATGGTCCTGTCAGGTGAGTGTCTGTGTGCAGCTCTTCTCTTTTCTGCGTTAGTCATCATCCTTAAAATCTCTCTCACTTTGAAAACACTTCTGTGTTTATGAAACTGTTTTTTTTTTTTTCACTTTTACCATAGAAAAGACTTTCAGAATAGAGACTGATTGTTTTGATGAATACGTCTGGTTATCTTCTCCTCCTCCGCCTCCCGGAGCTTTTCTATGAGACCGTCCTCAGGGACTGTCTCCCACACAGTGGATAAAACGCTCTATATTAGAACAGGGACAATTTGGTCCCTGGTCAGTTTCTGTCAGGAGGCACTTTTACTCATCATAAATGTATTTCCTTTGAGCCTTCAGAAAGTCCCACAGGTTAAACTGAGCTGATTAAGACTCCCTTAAGGAACCGTCCATCCGTGGATGCCATCCTGACCAACCTCAGTAGAAACCTGGTTGAGAGTGGAGGGTCGTCAGGTTATTAAGCTCAGCGGGGCCCTCACAAATCACCTGCTTCTAATGTTATCAGCCCATTAAATTAAATGGACGCTATCACTTGTCATCAGGAGCATCAACTTTAGGTAGTATGGCCCAAATCTGCCTCCTATATTTCTGTTTATTGTTCTTTTTTGACTATATAGGACTCTTTGATATCTCAGAGTCTGAACATAGATACATAAATGAAAAAGTTAATAATAACATGACCTGAGTGTCCTTTCTAAAGAGGATGCAGCCATGAGATGCATCTGAATGGGAGACATTTATAAATAGACTGTTGACTTTTACTAGAAACCAGAGGAGAAGGACAAAGTAACAGCATTAACGTGTCGCTGGTGCAGAGAGGCTTTACTTCCACCATTAGAGCACCATTCAGCACATCATGCTGACGCTTTTGTTCTGCTTGAGATGTTACATTAAAGGTCATTAAGACCTTCATGAGCTCTCTCTTTATTTCTTTTGTTGGAGTGTGGAGTTAAATGGACGTTAGGTACATTCACCTTTTTACTGTTTGTGCTGACAGGTGATTTGTTATTTGCAGAAAAGTGATGTGACACTTTATTCTCTGACAGCAGTCATATTTGTTGATGTTTTTCCAGAAGCTCTGTCCTGAGGGTCGGAAAATCAATTAAACTGTTGGGCTTTGTTATTATTGTTTGGGTTGAAGATTACCAGTAGCTCAGTTTTTGGATTTAGTTTGGTTAAGTTTAGTTCAGTCTAGGTTTGTTCCTTTCAGCCGGGACCCCCAACCCCTTTTTGTTTCTTTCTTTGAGTTGTAAGTATTTTTTTTGTTTGCCTTTTCCCCCTGCAAACTGCATCTGGCATCCATTCATATGTTCTCGTCTCTAGTTGAACCTTTGTCTGTTTAGAGAGGCCAAAACAGTTATATATGAATGTAAGTTAATGTTAGCTAGCTAACATTGGAAGACGTCAAACAAAATATGTCATCACCTAACGTTACCTGAAGCTCAGTATACTTGCTCGAGACATTCTGGTCTTTCAAGGAGCAGCGAGCAGAACTTAAGTGTTGCTGGAAGACTGATCGAACAGAGGACAGCGCTGAAGCCTTCCACTGTGGATGCTGTCACCTTCCTCCAAGATAACTCCATATGAACCACGATGGATGGATAACAGTTCGCTGAACAGCTGTTACAGTTCAAGGGGAGGTTTTAGAGATAAAGGTTTAATCTATGCCAATAGCAAGGCTCAGAATTTACAGTTAAAACTGATGATGACATTGCCTTTTGACGTGGCCATTTATAAGTTGCCATGTGTGTATTCATGGTACTTAGGCAAGCTGTAACCATGGTAACAACAACAGTGTGACAGGGGCAAACTCAGTACTCCACTACGTTACCTACATTGGGTCATTACTGTTGATTCTACACCGATCAGCCAAAACATTAAAACCATGGGTGGGTGAAGTAAATAACATTGATCATCTCATTACAGTTCAGTGTTCTGCTGGGAAACGTTTGGTCCTCGCACTCATGTGGATGCTACTTGACATGCTCCACCCATCCAAACACAGTTGCAGACAAAATAAACCCCCTCATAGCAACAGCACGTCTTGATGGCAGTGCCCCCCCCCCCAGCAGAACAATGCGCCCTGCCACATCACAAAAACTGCTCAAGCATGACCCCAGGAATGGGACAAAGAGCTCAAGGCATCAACCTGACCTCGAAATACCCCAGATCCCAAGCTGAACGAACATTTGATGAACATGCTGGCACCTCAGAGGTACCCCCGATCCACAGTGGGTGCTCCTTGGACCGGATTCGGCCCTGACCTGTTGAGTCATGGACACAGGATCTCTGGTTGGTGTCCCTTGTGGGAATTTGGAAGCCAGGTTGATGCCTTGAGCACTTTGTCACGTTCCCTGGACCACCTGAGCAGTTTTTGTGGTGTAGTGTGGCATGGTGCATTATTCTGCTGGGGGGCCACAGCTACTGGGGCGTGCCGTTGCCATAATGGGGGATACCTGGTCTGGACTGATGTTTAGGTGGTTGGAGTGTGTCAGGTGGTATCCAGACGAATGTGAGAACCCAAGATTTCCTGATAGACTGCTGCATTATAAGAAGATGATCAATGTTATTCACTTCACCTGTCAGTGTTTTTTTAATGTTTTGGCTGATCGGTGTTATGCAAGAAGGTTAAAAAAAACGATTTTTTTTTTTTATTTTTATTTTTTTTATGGCAAATATTCACAATATTAACCAACAAAATATCCCAAATAGGAAACTTAAAATAGAGTCTGTGGCTTTTGAACAAGAAATGTTTCCCTGACCACTCAGGCTGGTTCAATAATCCAATCATACAAAAGTGACATCACATTTTTCAAGGTGACATTTCTTCATATATCACTTTCCGTCCTGTAGATCTGACATTTGCGTCACTCTCCTGAACAAAGCTCCGCTCGTCTTTTATCTTATGAAATCAGGATAAGTCAGTTATGTGGGCTGTAAATCATTAACAGCACTGACGTAAAGCTGTGATCTTCCTGCCATCCATTCAGTAGATACAATCTAAGGGCTGGGCACTCTGCCACCTGGATAAAAATGAACTGTTCCACCATTTCTCTTCTTAATTAGCTTAGTGTGAAAGCATGTCGGCTAACAACCAGAAAAACAAATCAATCAGGACAGGAAAGTGGAAAAGTTTTGGGATAATTCAACTTCAATCAAACAATAACTGATGGTTTGTTTTTGCAGTTTGCTAACTGAAATGTTATCAGAGCTGAAACTGAAATACATTTTCATACTGATCTTCATTTTCCTCCTTATTTTCAGCCGGCGAGCTAATGTGCACTCTGCTCGTCCCTCCCACCACCTCCACCGTCTGCAGCCCCATCATTACATTTCCTGCTCATCTAGCTCCATTGACCTGAGCAGCTGGATACCAGCCAGGCAGCCAGAAGCCAATTATCAAGACCTGATTGTTCCCTCACCTCCATAAAAATTATATGGAGTCATAAACGTCACTTTTGTCTTGAACAGGGGAAAATTGCATCTTATGAGCAGCCGGCTGCCCTTCTTTTCTCATGGTTAGAGGCTCCGCTCTCTCTCCGCTCTGTTTTGCCTCACAGGTTTTAACCCTGGCCTCTCAACCGAAAGAATTCAGCCGATCAATTTATGAACTCAAAGGACTCAAATTCATAATAATCCATTCAACCAACCTACTCTGAACAGCTATCGTCCCTCTGCAAAGAGGAGAGCGTCACGGTGAGCAAGGACGCACACACAAGAGATGGACTGTTTCATCCTTGACCACAAAACACAAACACAGTTATTATTATAGCCTTGGAGCGGTGCATTTACAATGTGTGTGATCAGAGATGTGTAGTGCAATACTGCTGCTGCACCACTTTAACCTTCAAATCAAAGCAAAACCCCAAACTTCCTCTCAGCCTCCTCACTAACACAAACTAAAATTTAACATGTTGTGTAGTTCTGTGTGTTCATCCTCCTCCAGAACAAACATGTAGATATAGTTTATAGAGTGTGTGGTGGTGTATTTATCTGCAGAAGACTCTACCCAGTAGAAAACTCTACCCACAGTTTTCCTATTTCTTCTTTTTTTCTGTGTTAATGGGCCGAACAAGTGTTTGGTTTCAACATGTTGTTGTTTCAAACAGTTGGTGTGTTTTTCCGTGTGTGTGTGTTCTTACCCACTGAAATGGTCCACACCGCCATGATCTTGATGCGGGCCTTGGTGTGGGAGTTGAAGCGACTGTGGTGGATCGGGTTTCGTATGCCGATGTATCGATCCAGAGAGATGGCGCAGAGGTGCATGATGGACGCCGTGGAGAACAGGACGTCCAGGTAGATCCAGATGGGACAGAGGTCAGAGGGCAGTGGCCACCCGTAATCTGCAAGAGGAGGGACAGGTGGAGAGGAAGAGAGAAGATGTTGAATAATGTTAGTGTTGAAATCAGTTGAGTTAATCAGCAGCTTTATTCTATTTCCCACAAAATCATAAAAAACAACCTTTTCAAGAAGAGTTTCTCTTTATCAAAAGTTGATGATGGGATTGAACACACAAATCTTTTGGATAGAGGTAGAAAGTGTGTTTCCATGCACCTGTTTGTGTGCACATATAACCTACCCTCCTGTGAACCTGTGTCCTCATATGAGGACATCACATGTTGGGTCGGCTGCATCGTATAATTCATTCTGCTTAATTTAGACCTGTTGTCCTTGGTCTTGGACACATTTATGTGCCACCTTATGATAACAACAGTAAGACACACTGATCCGTGTAAAAACAAGATGGCAGCCATCTCTGCCAGGTCAGTCTGCAGCCGATTCCAAAACAAAAGAGGACATGGTACAAAACCTGATCAGATTTTATACTTGGAACTTGTTTATTCACGCTCAATAACATCTGTAGTTTGATATGACATACAAATTTGACCAATTTTAGCGACAGAAACAAGCCAAGATGCTGTTAATTAGAAAGTACTGGTTTAAGGACACTGGGACTGTATTATTGTCTCATTTGAGGACATTAGGACCAATTAGGTGTGACAGACTGGACAGGACATTCCTAGCTTGGAGTGTGGAGCAAGGAAAATTCATATAGAGTTAAAAACAAACCACTAGGATTGTTGAAATGTTGCAAATTTGTTTTTGTATCTCCAAGTTCAGACACTGACATAATGTTTTATACTTTATTACACACTTGTGACTATTCAAAATAAACCCAGTGTCCCCAAATATGGACATCATTTTTCAAAAATCTACTTGATGTTTTAAAACAATTCTTTGTTTTTTATACCTACCAGTCTTACTAATCCCAAATAGCTAGGAGAAATTATTGGAGAAAAACGTGGAGATTAAGGAGAATAGGATTAATCAGCTTCATATGTTTTGTGTGCAATAATCTCATTTTTGGCTGCTTTATAACTCGTAATTTATAAAGTAACATGTAACTAAATCTTTCACATAAATGTAGATCAATAAAAAGTACAATATTTCCCTCTGAGTTGTGATGGAGTAAAAGTAGAAATTGCCACGAGAGGAAATGCAAGACACAAAGACACACAGATTATCAGCATGTTTTTAGACCTGGTCACTCTACATGCACGGCTCCAACAGAAATGACAGATGATTAGTAAAGTGAGTTAGATCATAGGATGTTAGTAGGTGCAGTTTTACTTTATTTCAGTAAGGTGTTCAATGTTGTAGATATTCTTTCTTTTAAACTGAAACAGTGTGGCTTCACTTTTATCCCCCTGCAGTGGATGGAGATCTACCAGACAAATAGGAGGAAGACTGTTTTTTGTAAGAGCAGTTCATCAAAGTTCAGAGGTGTAACATATGGTGTACCTCAAAGCAGCTGTTTGGGGCCCCTGTTGTCTTCGGAAATTATCTTACATTAGTCTTAAGAACGGCTGAAACTGCCATGTATGCAGATGATTCTACTATATATGCTGCCTCATAATAGCTGACCTGAATAATACTCTAGTTACAAATAGTGATAAATGAGTTACAAACAACAAGTTGGTTCTTAATGTTTTTAAAACGAAGTCTACTGTAATCGGATCAAGTTATCAGTTAAAAGCTGAACCATCATTGACATTAGATATAAACAGTTTACCCACTGAACATATTCATGACATAAAACTGCTGGGTATAACTTTAGAAAATAGATTATCATGGGACAGGGTGCTAATGGGGATCCCAATAAAGAAAGGAAAGTGCAGTACTTGGGTTAATATACTTAGTTACATTCCAGCACTGGAAAAGTCAGTGGGAACACAAAATGGACCAGAACTAAAAGCCCATCAGGGATAAATAACGTTTTTTAAATTGAATTGAATTTTTTTTTTTACAGCTGTTTTCTTTTATGTAAACAGTCACTAACAACGCGCTGAGGCCAAATTTGTTTTTGTGTTGCACTGCATTTGTTTTATTGTAACTGCCGCCTGTCATAAAAAGCATTAGCGCGGCCTCAGTGATGCTTTTCATGGACTCGCTGCCCGTCTGTAGCCTCTGAAAAGCTAATTACACAGTGACCACACAGCGATAAATGGAGTGAGTCATACAGATGGAACATGGCCGAAGGCTTTGAAACCTGAGAGCACGCTCCAGATACATCCACACAGTCGGAGCTGCAGGTGCACGGGCTGGAACTACACATGTTACCTTCACACATCACACACACACACACACCGGCACATCTCCCTCATGGCCGCCTACAGCAGCCGCCTCTAAATATAGTCTGTAAATCGGCCTTGAAACCATTCAGCTGCAGATAGAAACAATTTTATACAATGTTTGGAATATTAACGTGAATGGAGGCAGATTCTATATGTCAAGGTGAGGCGGGTTTATTTGTGGAGGCCATTTAGCACGAGGCACTTCAGAGGCGTAGAGCATTACAAATCGGAGGAGGATAAGATCATAAGAAACAGATGAAGGAAAGAAAAAATTATATTTCTTTATAAAAGAAATACTCCAACAAGTCTAAGAGTGCACAGCCACACTATCAGCCATATAAGGGTATAATACTCACTACACTGCAGAGAGAATATTTAAAATGGAGAGACAGCTTTCAGCTTTTCTCAGGTTTTGATCACCAGAGGAGAGATCAAAAAGGTTTACTCTCTCTACGGTGGTCATTTTAGACGTTCAGTGTGTAGGATGTGGGTGATAAATTAAATATAATATAATAAGTATGTTTTCTTTAGTGTATAATCACCTGGAAAAAGGAATCACTGTGTTTTTGTTACCTTAGAATGAGCTGTTTCTATCTACATAAGGAGCAGGTCCTCGTCTATGGAGTTCACCATGTTGCACCATCATGTTTCTACAGTAGCCCAGAAGGGACAAACAAAACACTAACTCTAGATAGGGACATTCACATTGTCATGTTTGATTTTGTCAGAACATTAAGATGAGAAAAAGACTAACTTAAGACCTCTTTGACTGAGTTTTATGACCACCTCACACCAAACACATTTGATGTTATTATAAGTTTTTAGTCACACTTAAGTCCTAAGTCAAGACTTCCAAGTGCAGAGTCATGTCCCAAATTCTAAACTTTGAGTTCTAACTCCTAAACAAGTCATAATGCACTCTTCATCAAATGCAGTGCCAATTTAAACAGTTATAATGTGTTAAATTTATATAATCATGGGTACTTTTTAAATGTGTATTTATTTGTTAAAAGAAGATCATTACAAAATGTACTTAGCTGGTAAGCTGACACTAGCCAAGAACTAGCTTGCTAAATATGTTAAAATTAGTCCAACTGACTGCTCTTTATGTAACTTCAAATGTCAAATGAGGTTTGTTTTCATACTACAACCTGTGTCTTTTTTGTACACAAAGGAAGTCACTGTTGTCATTGTCATTTTTTTTCTTACTCATGCTCAGTAACCGAACGTTGGTTCTTCATGGTTCTCTCCTGCAATTGGTTTGTATGGTAGCAGATTGGTTTAAACACAATGGATCATCTGGGAAATTAAATGTTGACTTGTTGGGAAAGAACATTAATGTGAGTTGATTCAGGGAATGAAGGAAATTAATTTTTTTGAAGTCTGAAGTCATGAGTCATTGGTGTTAAAGTCCAAGTTGAGCTGCAAGTCTTCTTTGTTTTGTCAAGTCAAGTGTAAAGTCATCAAACTTGTAACTCAAGTCCTGAGTCCAAGTCGTGTGACTTGAGACCACACCTCTGTCTCATGCAGATACTGATGTTCAGTAACGTGAACATCAACAACCAAAAGCTGCACTCTCTGCAGCACCAAACAGGAAGCAGCAACCGAGTAGACAGTAAACATGGACGGGACTCTGGGGAGGCGCCAGAATGTGAACAAGTCCCCGTTCTCTTGTTCTGTGGAAAAAGAACCAGGTGGAGTCGTGGAGTGAACAACAGTCTGTGTTTAATTCAGCGTGTATCTGCTCCACCAGCCAGCACTCATGTTAGTGGGAAATGTGAATGTTTGAAATGGTTCCTCTCTCATCCCCAGTTTCCTCTCAGTAAAATAGTCCAGCTAACCAACAGAGGCTGGTAGAGAGTTAAGGCGACAAAATCCAAAATGTAAAGTCTGTATCAAATGCAGTTTATCTTTATGGATTTGATTGATGCTGAACTGACAAGAATACTGTCGACATGTGACGCCTGTTATGTGGTGTATCTAGAGTTAGTAAGGAATTGTTAATATGCCACATTTCTTAAAGAGAGTTTGGTGTAATATTTTTCACCAGGAGCAGAATGGGAAAGGAATCATGGGAATAATCTCAAAAGGAATCTAGTTGTAGTCTTGCCAGTAGTGACCCTCTGTAAAATCTTCTCTTGTGTGACTCAGACCTCACATTGTCTTTAGATGTGAGAGGCTGTCAGACTTTAGTCTTTTCAAAGTCTTCTAGTCATGAGTTGTACTTTATCAGTCTGTTGTCATTTGCCTTTCTTTGGATTTCTGGACTGTTGATGGTGTCAGCTGTAAAGTCAGAGGATCACTGAAGACATTAGGAGTCTCTGCTACGCTGGAGTAAACAGGTGACAAGGACAGATTGCAAAATAAAGTCAAAGTGGCCGTTAAACTGCTGGTCTATTTCACATTGCTGTTTAAGAGCAAACTGGAAGACCTGAGGTATTTTACAGTGTCCTTGTCGTCCTCTGTAGGTAGAGTTTAACATTTAGACTACAGAAGGCCAGATCTGACAGAGTAAAATCCTTCCAATGTTAGATACGCTGATAATCAGTTTCACATATAACAGGTTGGATTGAAAAGCAAAAGCTCAGCATTCTCATTTTGTTTTTTCTTTTGTCACTTTATGTAGTTCATCTTGGTTTTTGTAACTTGTGCCAATGATCACAAGACAAAAACAAATTTCCTATCAAGGACAATGAAGTTAAATATAACGATAGATGGCCCTCTGACACTTGTCTCTATCCATGCAAGCAATAAAAAAGTCCTCCTATAACCCTCCCAAACAACGGCATCATCACACAACTATTTTTCTCCCCTTAACTCCACTGCTTCAGGTGACTCTGTATCTGTTTAACCAACTGTGTTACCTGTATATGTATCTGCACCTGGAATGGGTGGGATCTAACCAGAGGAGGAGCCTGAAATCAATACAGGGTGATCGGTATTTGCTATATTCATTATTTATTCAAAAAATATTAACGGAACAATCACAAGATTGAACTTCAGATCTCTTATGAGAGTAAAAAAATTGAACCAAATGAGGATTTTCCTTCATCACATGTACAGATACTGACACACTGTACTCGTATGATACTCGTAAAAAGTACATTAACCATAGCACATCCAGAGGACCTCTTCCTTATTACTTCACTGACATTTGGCCAGACTGCTCCCTACCTGCCCCCTTGACCTAATCTAGAGTCTGCCATTTAAAGCGGATACACTGAAACTTACTGTTTCAACAAGCAGTGGTGAATGTGTGGTCAGGTTTAAGCACAAAAACTATTTGGTTAGAAAAAGGTCATGCTTTGGCTTAAAAAGCCAGTTTTTGTTGTTTGTTGGTCTTGAGCAGCAGACTGCAGCTTGGCAGGCGTCACCAAACAGCAACCTGAAGCCAACTCTGAAGTGCCAAAAACTGCGACGGCTGAAATGCTGAACTCAAAGTTTCAAAATCACAGTCCACAAAACAATAGGTGACGTCACAATGGCTATGTCCCACCTGACGTCATCCAGCGGTGTATCATACTGCTGCAACAGGTGCCATCTGGCTGACTGGTGGTGTTTCATAACACTGCAAAAGGTTACTGTCCAGCTGAGTTACAAACTGATGCACCCTGGCAGCATATTATACTCCCTTGGAAGTTGGCTTTTGGCGTGTCACTGACAAAGCGGCGGTACTTGACAGGCTTCAGAATGAGAACGGGCTGGCTTGGCAGGTGTCATGCCTTCTATCATCCCCTCCACCTCTAGATGACAAAGTCAGCTCATTTACTACACCACAAACATTCATATGATACATATGAAACATACAAATATACTCATGGCTTGAAGAAACATACAATGCCAACATTTTCTTGTGGCTACTGGGCTGGTTTGCCAACTTCTCCTGGGGGATCCAGAGGCGTTCCGTGCCAGATGAACTACATAATCTCTCCAATGTGTTCTGGGCCTCCTACCAGTTGGATTTGCCTGAAAAACCTGTCAAGGAAGGCGTCCAGGAGAATCCTGATCAGAAGCCCGAAACACCTCAACGAGCCCCTCAAGACAGTCCAACTATCCTGTCGAGAAAACTCAGGCGGATAGTTGGGCATGGTCGCTTGGATCTAGGATCTCAAAGCTCATGGCTCTGAGAATAATGAAATAAAAATAAGATAAATAATCGACCTGAAATGTTCATGTCCATGGTGTTACTTTATTTTTTAGTCTCCACAGATGGAATAAACACAGTTTTTTTTCTTCAGTGAAGCAGCTTCAGATCGGAGCGCTAACACACAGAAACAACAGTGAACAACAAATCAGCAGACGAGTTAAAAAACACCGGTCCACAGTCGGGAGGCGTCACCACCGCCGAGGCTGTCGACAAAAATAGACTCGAAGCCGAGGGGATTAGAGGCAGACCATCAGGGTCTGGATGAAGCATTTCCTCCTCCTCCTCCTCCTCCTTCTCCTAATTCTGTCGTCCCCTCCATGCGACAGGTGAGGGACGACCTGGTCCACGCTTTTATTATTTGGGAGGTGATGACTCATCCACGTCGCTCGATGTCACCATGGCCACCGCCACATTCAGCCTCCTCCTCCTCCTCCTCATCCTCATCATCATCACTCCTGTTCTCTGATTTCCTCTTTTCTTCCAGCTTTTTATTTCACCGTCCTCCTCTGATGGTCAAATCATGTTTGTCCTCCGCCTCTTTCACCTTGTTTTCCATCTCTGAGTCTTTTTTAGTTTCAGGCTCATTCAGTCACAAACAGCCTTTTTTGTTCCCTCTACTCCTCCTGCACTTGAGTTTTCATTCAGTCTGAGTTTAGTTTGTCTTTGTGCGCCTCAGATTGAGGCATTGTGGTTGTTCTCGTGTTGTTTCCAGGCGGATTTGAAGTAAATGCTGTTTTACAAACACATATAAAGGAAGTGAAATGTGTTTCCTAAAAAGTGCACAGATGGAAATGTTGACCTGGTGGTGCTGCTTGATAAAAAGTTAGTGGTTTCACACAAGACATTAGGAACTCTGAGAACTGTGAGAATTTGGGCCACATTTCATGACAATGAATCAAATGTTGAGATTCCCTCTGCGACAAAGACACTGAGTGACACTGTCACTAATTGTTCTGTGTGCGACATTAAGAGCATTAATACAGCAGCAAAACACTGTCATCTATGTAAAGATATGACGGAGTGATGTCATCCTGAGCAGAGAATAGTCACACCACCTGGTGTGTGTGTGTGTGTGTGTGTGTGTGTGTGTGTGTGTGTGTGTGTGTGTGTGTGTGTGTGTGTGTGTGTGTGTGTGTGTGTGTGTGTGTGTGTGTGTGTGTGTGTGTGTGTGTGTGTGTGTGTGTGTGGGCAGGGCATAAGCACATACAGATAGCAGCAGCAGCGACCCACCGTCCGACACCAGCACATCATGAGGACAGAAACAGAGGGCTCAGCAGGGACAGAGCACCTGTCGCAGCAAGCCAACACGCCATCTGTGGTCATTTTGACTTGACCAGCAGACTTCACTACAAGCTGATTGGCTGTTGAAACAGGTGACACGCTTTAAAACCAGTCGCTGGCGATTAGACCAGCTGAGTTGCAGGTGACACCATCAGCCAGCTTGAGTCGAGCTCAGAGCAGCCAGTTCACATCGCTGCAACTTCTCTCTGCAACGTTCTAAAATGGTTTTGTCTCGCCACGAATCTTTGGTCTGCCAGAAACCTTTAGGAATGAAGCCTTAACTTCCTGCATGCTGGTGAACTTTATGCACTGATTTGTGTCTGTTCTGCATCAATTTATAGTGTAAATGTCTTTAATTAGGTCAAAATAAAAGTCCTCTGCTACTTTCATACAGCAGCATAGCATCAAAGTCTGGGTTCAGTGCATAACATAGGGCCCTGAATTTGGATTTGGTGCTACGTCTCTGTGGGCTCTGTTGCTTTCTTTTCCACTCCTTTCTTTCTTGTCTTCTTTTTGGAACCCTATATTCTCTTTCTTGTGAAAGACATCAGTGTATAGATGCGTTTATAAACTTCTAGTGCAGAGGTGGACTGAACCATTTTGCACTTTTACGGGCTGAGAAGGGCCTCAGAGAGCTTCCACTATTTTTAACACAAAGCTCCATCATTAAACCAATTTATTCCACAATCTTAGTTTTGGTAAGGCACCAATTACTTAGAAATTAGAAATTCGCAAACAAAACCAAACTCTAAATTCCAGACATTTCCAGGCCCCTCCTGCCATTGAAGCCCTGGGCAATCAGTTCCACTTTCCCCCCACTATGACGCCCCTGCTTTCATGTTGTTATCAGAGATGGGACAAATGCACATTATCTAAATATTGAGAGAGACGTGTACCCTGTGCCCATCCTGACATCTACACCTATGGAGTAGAAGTAGAAATTGCCAAGAGAGAAAAACCTTAAGTAAAGTAAAATTACCTTAACTTTGTACCTAAAGGTCCACTATGTGGGATTTAGGGGAATCTGGTGGTACATAGTGGTGAGGTTTGCAGATTGCAACCAGCTGAAACTTTTATTGGAGAGGACAAATGCACGTCCCCTCCCCTGGAACCTACACCTATACAGCTAAACTAAAATTGAAACCAGTTTTGTAAATTTCTTTGCAAATTTCTTAAAAAAATAAACTGAAATATCACACTGACAGAAGTACTGAGACTCTTTGCTTTGACATGTAATTGAGCTCAGGTGTTTCACATTCCTCCTGATCACCTGTGAGCTGTTTCTACACCTTGATTGGAGTCCACATGTGGAAAGTTCAGCTACATATAGATGAGTTGTCTATATGTAGGCCTGAGGTCTCCTAGTTGACAAACACAAAGCCATGAGGTGGAAGAAGCTGCATGCAGAGCTCAGAGACACAGATCTGAGGAAGGTTACAACAAAACATGTTTAAGTTTCCCAAGAGCTCAGTGGCCTTTGTAATTCTTCAACTGAAGGACGGTGACAGACTTTGAATAGCTCTGTTCTAAAGGGACAAATGTGTTCAATTGCTTTTGCAAAATTGCTCAAAGTTCAGCAAATATATCCAAAATTTTCATCTTTTCAAAAAAAGAAAATTACAGCAGCAGCAGCATCATAATGTCTCAGACAAAAAATAAAGAATTTAAAATTGATTTCAAACTTTGAATGTCAGAGTGAGTCCATGATGATGGATCACTCATGTCAGGAGAGTTTAAAGCCTGTGAACGTCGATTTTCACAGGATTGACTGAAGTAATTGGCTGCACGGACGGGAGGAAATCAATTTAAAGTTAGTGGACTAAAACGTGCATTAACACAAGTTTGGTGCTTTAAACTGGCCGACCCGTGTTTGTTGTTTTCACCTCAAATACTCTCCAGCAGAGACGTTGCTCTGCGGTTGATCCTCTGTTCTCAGTTTCTCCCGTCGTGAAGCACAAAGAGAAAGGAGAACTCCCCCTCGGGGACTGATAGAGTATCACGTTATTACCAGCTCCACAACCTCTGATGGTGATGACCTGGAACCAGAGTGAATTATCCCTCGCAGACACACACAAACAGAAGAATTCCCACAGGAGCTGCTGAGATGTGACTTTTTCTGCTGCAGACGGAGCCGCCTTTATGAAAGCGCCGCTGTGGTTTTACACTCAACACGTTGTGGCGTTGTCACCTCGGCCTTGTTCCTCTCACAGAGCCGGGAGCCAGTTTCTGCTTCCTCGGCTTGTAAAACCTCATAACAGGAAAGGCTGCAACTGCAACATTACTCCTCAGTACCTGACACCAATTAGACCCAGTCAGCTCTGCAGCAGGGTTCAACCTGTGAGAGGACACGATGTTTTCTGCCTGTTCAGAGCAGCCTTAAGAAGTCGCCGTGTTACAGTGATAAACTAAAAAATTTTTATGGAGAATAATTCATTTAAGTGATAATGATAAGACACCAGGCAGACCACACTCTGCTCAGGACACTGAGGACACATACTCCTAGATTCTACTGGAAATCAGACAAAGTCTCAGACATTTGTGTTTTATATCCTGCAGTGTATCTGATGACACTGTGATCACAGATGCACCTTGCTCTAAAGGGTCTTCTTTGCTTCCATGCTCAGGTTTGTTTAAAATATAAAACCTTGAGTCACTTTGTAACCAACAATCGTCACAGACACTGGAGCTGAAATAATTTAATTGACTCAGAATTAATTAGCAACAACTGTGAGACAGTTCACAGCCTTTTCTCACATGTGAGGATTGACTTCTTTTAATGTCGTTGTAAATTAAATATCTGTAGGTTTTGGACTGTTTGTGGAACCAGTGGTGTAGTGGAGGGTTTACACAGGTGTACCTACTTCTTTTTCTGGCCTTTGACATACCCAACACCTATTGGTCATAAGGTCTATGCCCACTTCCTCCTCTATAACCTACTCGTCTACCCAGCAATACACCCACTTCATCAACCAGCACTACACCACTGTGAAACAACAAGAAACAAATGCAGACGTAACATTGGGCTCTAGGTTTTTAATGTTTTATAGACCAAACAATCAGTTTGTTTAATTATGCCCCCAAACCCTGGAGCAATTTGCCTGAAGGTCTTTGGTGCTCTAAATCTGTTTTAAACTTTTACGTATCACTGCTATATAGCGTCTCTCCCTTTTATTAACCGCAGGCCTCTGAGACAGCCAAAACAAACAAACAAACAAAAGTGGAAATCAAAAGTTCCCAGAGTCCAAGATGATGTCTTCAAGTCATGCATCAACCACCACGAAGATATAAAAATTACAAAGATGTGAAAACTAGGGCTGTCAAGCAATAAAAATAATTTAAATACATGCAAGCATAATCAACTTTTGTTGTGAAAGTATTTTTAAAAATTGAAATGAATTTTGGCCGATGTGTCGTAGTAAAGCTGCTGGATTTTGGTCACAACTGTCCCCGTGTCCTCTACCACTGAAACTGGTCTGCAGTCTATTTTGTAAGGGAGTTAGTCGGTCACAGGTAGACTTACTCAGTTTGCAGCTGGTCGCCTGGTCGAGTGTGGCCTGACGAGGCTGGCCTAGCATCTGTGCTAACTCGGACCTCTGGGTGCTAAATGCTTTGTGTTGAGGTGATATTTCAGGCTTGAAGTTCTCCAATGTTCTCCTCTTCACAAGGCCAAGAAGCGTCGTCTCGTCCGCTTCATCATGTGACAAAGCAACTGTGGTCTTTAATGACGCTCCGGGTCAAAAGGCACCACGGACCGTGATTAAACAGTGTTCATTTTTTTAACGCGATCTTTTTTCTCTGATTAATTAATTGAAAAATATTAAACTGGAATCTGATGTTTTTTCTTTCTTTTTAGACGATAAAATTTTGGTCTGCTGAATGTTTTTCAGCACTTAATTTGTTTGTTTTAAAATATCTTGCTAATAAACTGGACTGAGACTATAAACCTTGTTAGTATTTTGAATATGAACATATCTCTGAATCACTACTTTCTAACTGAAACAACCTGTGGTCAGACACTTCCTGCAGTTACAGGATGAAGCCGCGGATCCAGTGAGGACAGCAGGATGATTTGTGGGGTTTTCATGGTGGAACAGTGAAGGTGAACAGCGGGTCAGTCTTTCAAGTCTCCTCCAGTTTTTGATGTGTTGAATCCAGAGAGAGAAGTTCAGGAGAACAGAGCGCTGAGGATCGATGGTCTAAGACACGAAGAGATTCGATCAGTTGCGTCGTCTCTCGGGGAGGTAAGATCTGGGTGACTGAACGCTGCAGACGGTTAATCACAATGGAGGCTTTCATGTGACACAACCTGCTGGTTAGACTGCAGCTCTGCACGGTTTGAGCCCCGAGGAACGACAACAGACAAACATGGAGACCTTTGTACTTTCAGCTGCGGCTAAATAAAGCCATGTCTGTGTGTGTGTTTTGTATTTGTCTGGGTTACAGTGGATTTTTGTACCTGAATTTGTGCCAGCTGTTGGTTAACATCTGACTCTGTTATACACAGCCAAAACTGCTCTCATATATTTTTAAACTCGTTGAACTCGTGTTGCACCAAAACAAAACAAAGACTGAGAGCCCTCCATGTAATCTGTGAAAATCCAGAGATTCACCAACAAAAACTACTTTAGAGGAAACAAAGTCCGACCACTGGAGACGAAAAGCAAACTTCCTGTATCTGGAGCCAAAATACATTTTTCTGTTTCGGATTTCTCTTCAAGTTTAGACAGAGGAGAGACTTTAATGGTGTTTGATTAGAAACGGATCACGAGTCCTGATTGAGAAGAAAAAAGAACTGTGAACGTTGTTTTGGCTGATTTTCAACAGAGAGAGGAAACATGGAGTGAAGGCTCAGAGACGGCCGCATGCATGTCCAAGTGTGCACGCTCTCAAAAGCAAAGAAATGTGAAAATAATTGATGGAAGAAAGAGAAGAGTGAGTGGAAATGGAGAGCAGGAAAATGAGTTCCCAAGAGGGCAGAGAGGCTCACAGAGACGCTGATTGGATGAAAGAGGAGCAGAGAAAAGACAGAAATCTGGAGAGAGGAGAAGAAGAAGAGGAGGAGGAGCAAAGATGAAGAAGCACACACACTCAGCATGTAGCCTACCAGTGACACACATTAAAACACACACACACGCGCACGCACACACACACACACACACACACACACACACACACACACACACACACACACACACACACACCTACACACACACACACACACACACACACACACACACACACACACACACACGCGCGCGCACCTGAATAACAACACATCAGATTCAGAGACCTGGCTCGGCTTCGTGCTCCTGTCTCCATAAATCTGACATGTTTACCTCGTCAGAAACTCTGCCAGGTGTCACACGACGAAGCCAAGAACACACACACATGCAAATATGTACAATCACTCCTCTCCAAATGTGTTATAGACCGACAAGATCAAAGCCTTCATAAATCTGAATTGTCCTTGAAAAAGAAAAAAAAAGCCTGAGACAAAATAAGGTTCACTGATTCATTTTCATATTAAAAACAATAAGATTTGGATGCATTGATCTGATTCTGACCTCATAAAATAGATTTAGTATCAGTCAAGTCGTTGGTCCAGGATAAAAATAGTTTCCTGTTCCACACTGTAATTTACAGAGCTAAGTTAATTGTCTAAAAGGAATACTTCAACCCCCAAATGCCCTCTTGTACGTATATCGACGACTCACCCCATTACATTGAATCTGTAAAGACAACTTTTTTTTTTTTTTTAATCCTGTGCCTCCATGTCGAGCAAAGATAAAAAAAACAGGAAAATTGAAGTCATTGGGGTCCACACTTACCAACAGCAAAACTATATTAAAACATCTGTTTACAAGGTGTCACAAAACCCAAACAGACAGTCCTTTCTGATGGGGAACTAAATAAAAAAAATAAACTGAACAAAAAGTGAAACTCATCCTTGATCTCCTCAAAGACAGACTGCAGCCTCTGATCTACCGTATAGCGTTGAGAAAGCCTTTTAAAAATGCATTTCTGGTGGTTTTTTTTTCTTCTCCTGCAGGCGTGTGTTAATGAGTGGGCGGGGCCACACACTCAGGCTGAGTGGGAACACCTGGGCCCAGTGCTCCCACTCACTATAAAAGCTGTCACTTTAAGTCCTCTCAGAGAGACTCTGTCCATGTGTTTCATCACACACGTCCACTCACTGACTTCACTGACGTCCATGCCTCATCTTTTTTACTAATTAGTTCATATATCTGTAAATAAATCAGTTACTCCAACTGTTTGTTTTTGTTTTGGTGTCTCTCCCTTTATGAAGAGCCCGGCCTCACTCCAAAGTTGTCAAAATCCGGCGCTTGGGCAGTGAGTTGCGGCCTAAGAAACCAACAAAAAAGTCGGCATGATACGTGGCCGGTTGCAGTTATAGTTTAACGACATCTGGCGACATCAGGAGGAAACACAGTGGGACAAGGATGAAAGTTAAGGTGGCAAAAGTCCAACTGGGGCTGGCGGGAGGGGTGCTGGATGGGTCCAACAAACACTGACTATTACCTGCAAGAGCAGTGTTTGCGTCCTGTAAGATTCTAAAATAAAACTCTGTTCTTTCTTCCAAAACCTAACCATGTGTGTTTGTTGTTGAAGGAAAAAAAAAGTCAAATCGCGGTGTTGTACAGGGATAATGCTTTTATTTTGAAAGAGACCGTATGTGAGCGTTACATTTCCTGGGAAAACGTAAGTGTATTTTGAAAGAAGACAATACATGTAACAGGCAGAAGTTGACACAGTGTCAACAACCAATGCACCCAGGGTATCTTGCACGTCATGTGTGGACGTGGACGTGGAAAGTCCATTACCATTACATGAAAAAAAGGAAAAAAAAAATCCAGTTAAAAAACAAAATAAATAAATAAATGATACAGTAAAAAGTGGAAATCAAAAGTTCCCAGAGTCCAAGACGATGTCTACAAGTTACGCACCAACCATCACAAAGATATTAAAATTACAAAGGTGTAAAAGGAAAGTGGGGCCCGATAATTTTTTTGAGTGGCTGTAGCAGCCTGAATCCGGCCAGCTAATAATTTGTGGTCGGATAAACAAAAAGAGCGACACAATGAAATAAGTCAATGTACAGGAAACACTGAGTCACTATACCTACATATGCTAGCGGCCATCTGGTGGGAGGGGCTTAGGACAGAGAGTGTGTATTTTCAAATTCTGCCTGTCTTTTTTCGTTTTTCTTTCAAACCCAGTTTCAGTAATGTGGTTTACTTCCCCTGTATGTCTGTTTGTTAGAGAAATATTACCTAATTTGGGTTTAAGTTAATGTATGGGGGGTCACTTGATCATGTTGGGGAACATGTACTGTTACAGACTGCTGACTCAGCTGCTGAACAGCTTTACATTCAGATGTTTCCTCAGAGATCAGGCTGAAGAAGCTCCGCTTAAAATCTATTGTCTGATTGTTGTCTTGCACCCAGCAGAGCTGAGAGGCAGCCTCAGCTGGGTGGGAAGTGCTCGTAATTATTTCCAACGCTCCATCCAAAGTATGTTTGTGGCGATAAAATAAGTTGATTGTGTTGGTTTTTCAAGAGCCCTCGCTCTCTCGAGGCAGCGGGATGACAGCGCCAGAGACGAGACATCAGCCGAACAATAGACGACAGAGAGCCGAGTGTGAAGAGAGGAGGCAGGAAAATTGCCAAAGTGCTATCTTGTCTGCGAGTTCACATCCAGGTGGCAAACTGAAGTCAGAATCTCAGCAACACAATGAGGACGGCAGTCACGAAAAGAAAGAAACAATGCAGGTGATTAAAAACTCTGAGTGGAGCGCGATGAAGACAAAAAAGCGATACATAGATAAAGTGGCAAGTGAAAGGAATAAAAACTATTTCCTCTAGTTTGGGAACAGTTATGTGAGCACAGCAGGGACTGATAAGAAGATTCTGGCCTCTTGTTGAAGGAGACGTCTGCTGCTTTTCTATGTTTTTGGTATTGTCAACAAATACTAGAGCTGCTCCTGACCAAGAATATTCCGAGTCAACCAAAAGTCATCATTTAGGTCCATCAGTGGACTAGTGTCCCTCATGTTTGTGATATGAATGTAATGATGAAATGATATATTTTGGTGGTTTGAGTTGAAGGTGTGAGAAAGAATAGTCTCAGTAAAATTGTTAACACTGTGCTACATTACAGAGAAATACAAACTGTACTAATGAACCTTCATTAATATAGGCCTATATTTTATCTCCAAGTGCACGTCACACACTGAGCGAGCCGCCTGTTAATGACGCTGTGGGCTAATGGGCATGTAGCTACTTCCATGTTTCACATGATACGTCATGTTTGTAGTGGACCAATGAAGATGAGTTTACATATCACCTTGGGTTGGTCCTTCACCTTCTCAAAATGATCCCACACTTTGGATTTCCTGCCCCACATGTTACTAACTAGCCTGTGGAATAACCACAGGTACCAGCCCTGGAAATTAGGGGCCGTAACCGCTTGGAAAAGGTGAGGTCGGGCGCTGTAGCCTATTTACCTGAAATCCTGAGTGCAGAGCTGATCTTTTTGTCACACAAACAGGAGGTAAAAGTGCGTTTGCTGGACTATTTTCAGCAGCGGATGAATCTAGATTTGGTGTTGCAGTGAGTTTTTGAGGCAGCAGGACAGTGTATGCAGGATTGAGTCTGAATAAGCTTTTCAAGAGACACAGCTGGTCGTCTTTTAAATGTCATCTCTTCTTTATGGAAGGTGAAAGGTGACAGAAACAGGACGCCGCTCAGAAATGTGAGTGTAGACGTGAACTTTGCAAGAGTGAAAACAAAATAAGTTTCCTTTCCCTCAGATGTGTTGTTCTGTGTGACATTCAGGGATTTGTTTTTGAGATAAAAACAGGATGAGCTGGTCGGACACATCATCACCATGTTGACACCAGCTCCTCTCCAACGTGAATCCAGATGAGTTCGTCAGACTCGTGTCTTTGTGTTTTTGAATCATTCTCCTCAGTGACCCAGCGTCTCTGTCTCTGCCATCTTTCTTTGTGAAGCTGCACAAAATGTCTTCGTATCAAAAGCACAGTTTGTATCTTGTTGCTCTCGACTCAGACGCTGCGACTCGTGATGAGAATGGAGGAGTGTACCTCTGCAGTAAAGACTTTAAAACAACCTGTTTGTTTGTTTGTTGGGTGTCTTGTGAAGCTTCTTGCCAAGTTGGCTTTAGCAAGCTGCTTTAATGGAGCCTGTGGTGTAAATCCTCTTTAATCACAGCTGATTGTTTGTTCTGGCTTATTTATTTCAGCACTTTGTCAAGAAGATGAAAACTGTTTTAATAAACACGAGGTTAGTCCTCAGATAAATCGTGTAAAATGTGTTTGAGTGTCAGCTGCTGTGACGGCGGGTTACAGAAATCTAAAGGGCGTCAACACAGATCACAACAGAGAGCGGTTAGAAAAAGACAGTTGACAAAAATCTTTAATCTGAATCTGAAATCTTCTGCACAGCAATGTGATGGCCAAACAGGGTTCTTTGCCAACTAGATACGCATCCTCTGACCCAGAGCTCAGTGTTGCTGTGTGCGTGCTTCCCACTGAAAAGCTGAGGGAAGCAGCTGTGAGCTGCACTTTATGGGAGGTGGTGAAGTTAACATTTGTGTGGACAATAAGTTGCACAATGGAGATTGTTTTCAGTTTTCCATTTCTGTTCCAATGAAGAGCAGCGCAACGGCTTCCCTGAACTTCATCTCATCCAGGGAGGGTCCAAAACATGGCTTTGTGTCTGTCAGACGGTCTGTGTAACATGACGCTAGGGCTGCCCCTGACTAAGAATTTTCCCAGTCGACCAACAGTCATCATTTAGGTCCATCAGTCCCTCATGTTTGTGATGTTAATGTAATGATGAAATGATATATTTTGGTGGTTTGAGTTGAAGGTGTGAGAAAGAATAGTCTCAGTAACATTGTTAACACTGTGCTACATTACAGAGAAATACAAACCGTACTAATGAACCTTCATTAATATAGGCCTATATTTTATCTCCAAGTGCACGTCACACACTGAGCGAGCCGCCTGTTAATGACGCTGTGGGCTAATGGGCATGTAGCTACTTCCATGTTTCACATGATACGTCATGTTTGTAGTGGACCAATGAAGATGAGTTTACATATCACCTTGGGTTGGTCCTTCACCTTCTCAAAATGATCCCACACTTTGGATTTCCTGCCCGACATGTTGTTAACTAGCCTGCAGAATAACCGCAGGTACCAGCCCTGGAAATTAACCTGACTCCTGTCTGACTGCTGAGTGTGGACACTTCCTGTGTCTGTCCTTTCAAATTAAATTCACACATGGTCCAGTCATATAGGTTTGGATTTATTTTGATAAGGCGCAGTTTAACTTTTTTTTTTCCTTTTTTTCTGTGACTGATAAATCAATAAAATCTTACCGACTAATGACCTTTCTGGTCGACTAACATTTGGTCGACTACTCGGGGGCAGTCCTACATGAAGCACAGCTGACTATGTGGCATCAAGGAAATAATATGGAAATATTATGACTTCTCAGAGAACACAGATATTTGGGATATGTCTCAAATGTGTACAAAGTTTTAAACATGTGCAAAAAAATCTTGCCTTAACACATGAGCTGTTAAATTCCAGGGGTTTATAAATGAATTAAAATAGAACTGTCAAACTACAAATTTGAAAATTGCAGGGACATCTGGGGTGCTTTGCTTGGCCTTCCACCCTCGCAACCTGGCCTGAAAATGCGATGGATAGATGGATTTACTTCCTTCAAATCCAATATAATTTTGATAACTCACTGACATGCAGTGATTCCCTGTTAATGTGACAGCATTTGCACTTTTCAGGAGCTCAGTTTAGTTGCTTTCTCTGATTCATACAGGTCCTGTGTGCCTGAAACTAGTGTTCCTGCGACTGTAAAACATAACTGATCACAACATGCCAAACCTTAGGAAGTTCCCTAGACTTGAGTCTTCTACAGTGTTGACTAGTCTGTAGTCAGTTTACACCAATTTAGCGAGCACTGTAGTTAACTTCTTTGATTTATCCACAGGTCTGTGGTGCTTTGCCAGCTTTTGGGGATACCATTGCCCAGTGACATCACTCTGATTAACTGCACCTGTTTGCTCAGCTCGTAGGTGGGAGCTCAAACTCCAAGAACTCTGGTCATGTTTATTTCTATGTCACAAGGTGAATATTACTTTTGACTTGTTAACTGAGCCGTCTGTCTGTCTGTCTTTTAAAGTGAAATGAGCCATTCAAAAGCACAGTGGTGTCTTATTTTCCATCACTGCTGCAGCAGGAAGCCGCAGCTTGACTACAAATAAGGGTGCATCGAAGGGACAAAAAGCAACATGTGGTTAAAATAAAGACGTGTTGTGTTCAAACCTCAATCGCATCCGATTACTGGGTTGATGCTGACAGCCCTAATTTTAAGTGAACCTTGACAGAGACGTGAGGGAGCTGCAAACAAACTTCTCAAATACTTTAAACTTTAAGTGTAATTTTCTAACTCTCGACGTCTTTTGACCTGCAAGTCTCCAAAAACCTGTGATTACTCTCACAAAGATCTCTGAATGATGAACCTTCTTCTCCTCTTCATCATTATTTCTCTCTGCATCTGAAGTTAAAGCTTGTTGCGTGGTACAGGTTCACAGCCCACTCTCTAAGTGTTAATGTAATTGCACAAATAAGAGCTGTGATGACTGTAATCAGTACACAGGGAGCTGCGGCAGCAGCCACAACAAAGACGTGGTAACAGCGCTGTGATGACAGATTAATGTTTTCCACCCACACTGACCACTTAATGTGCACATTCAGCAGGAAAACAAAAACCCTGCAGCCTTGTCCTCAAAAGTTTGTTTTTCTTCAACAGCGTGCACTTTAACAGTTACTGAGAAATTTAATGCAGAGAAGTTCGTGCTGAGATCTGTTAATTTGTGGTTAAAATGCAAAGAGATATTACTCACAGTGAACCCGTAGTAAACCTGAGAGTGTTGAACATTTCTCTCATTTGTTTCCACATCTTTTGTTTCTGACTCTGATATTCTGACAACACACAGTCTGTTACTGCATCTTAATAAAAAGCAGAGTCATTTTTCTGTCAGTTAACGTCTCATCTAATAACATCAGTTTCCTCCGGCTTTGTTGGAGCGGAGACAAAGAAGACAAGAGATTATTTTAGAGTCATTCAAGGCGAATGTGCTTTACCAGATCCTTTTTTTATTGCTCTCTCTTTCTTGGGAACATTGAAGGATCCGTTGCTCCACCTCAGCCTCACTGACAGAGCATGGACCCAACTGGTCTTTAGAGGGAAATCTTGAGGCCTGGACTTTGAGTTTATCTGTGCTTTTCATCATGCTAACGTGTTTAGCTGTTTCCAGAGAGGATGTTAGAGAGATATGAAGAAGAGACGCGTAGGATAAACCTGTGTTTCCTTGCTCTGTTAGCTCCTACAGAAGCCAACTTATCTCTGTGAGGTGCATTTAAGGGTTCAGAAGATCCCGCATGACGGAGAAGGATTGATTTCCTACGGGAGTAAAGAGGTAAGGAGGCATAAGTTAGCACAATAAAAAGCAACCTATCTCTTCCCAGTTGTTCAGCCAACAGAGGTGGAGCTGAGTCATCACGAGTCATGCTCGAATGATACAGAAGCATCATAACTTTATCACTCCTGTGAAGCACACTGTTTCAATATGTTGTGTCAGAACTAATGTCAGATGTTATTATAACACCAAAGCTTCAAATATCTTTGGTGTCTTTAAATGTTTTTTTTCAGTGGAGAAGTTTTTCAACTGAACTCGGGATCCGATTCCAAGTTGGTAAAATACCCAGATGCATGGCAAACAAATGAACTCTTATGAACTCTCATTTACAGTCTCTCCTAAATTCTCTCTCTGTATGATACTACAGACATCTGCAAATAAAAACTGATGACACATACAAACGGGTTTTAACTCGAATGACAGGGTGAACGTGTCCGACCACCTTCACTAAAAGGGTGGAAACACTTCAATAAAGTCAACAAAACAAATGTAACATCAGCAGGAGGCTTCGAGAAAGGGACGAACAACAAGTCCCTGGTTTAATATTTATTTAGCTTCCATCATGTTAAAGGACCGCTGTTATTTTTGATAGCTTGAGAAGGACGAGTGCTCGTCTTCAGCCTGCTGCCAGTGTTACATCATGTTCTGTGACCTGCAGCAGAGCAACAACAAATTTACCTTCAGGTAACATTGAGCGCACACAGACAGTTTATTCAGTGGATATTTGCTGCTCAGTGATAAAGTAGAATTAATATATTTTATTAACCTTTTTAGGTAACTCATGAATCAGGTTATTGAATGTCTCACAGCAGTGACACAACATGTCAAATATGTGGTGAAAGCACGACATCTTCCAGCACAGTAACATCTCTACACTGAGGTTTGATGCTGAGTGAAAGAAAAACAGCACTGTTTTATTCTAGTAGGAGATGTCTTATTCTTCACTGAATAAACTCCCTGAGAAGAGTCAACGAGGAATTCAAAGGATTCAGATTTGATGAAATGATGATGCTGTTGAAGCCCATCCCTAAACTGTCTGCTCCGTTTGTTGGCCATGGTCCAAGACATGGTCATAGCTATGGAAGCATTCCCACCTCACGCCATGGTACAAACAGGGCTGCCAGCCTTCACACACTGACCATTACACTCAGGGAATGTTCTCATGCCACACATCCATTTTGCTATTGAACAGCCGTTTGCAAAACGTTTAGGTTTCTTGATGCTTCAACAATGCTTTGGTTAACGTGGGGTTCTAATCAGAGATCATGTTTGGTTTAAAATACCTGGTTTCAGTGGCACAATCCCTGGTGGAAAAACAGCAACGGGTCAATAAAAACACCCATTTGGTGGCAGAAATGCTGCAAGAAATGCCTCGATGTGTCACTAGAAAACAACGAGTTTTGTTGTTTGTTGGTCTCTAACAGTGGCAGCCATCTTGCCTTGGTGCTATTCTAACCTCCATCCACTCCACCTCCAGATGACAGAGTCAGTTACACATGTTACAGCATAAAAAACTGCCCAAATAGCTGAGAAGGACATTGTAAACATGATCTACCAGGGGCCTTCAAACCTATATCTCAACACTTTCCTATCATAAATCGTCAAATATCGCTGCTTTGTCAGTGGACAGACACATCAAAATATGAAGCGCCAGGTACCCTCCTGTGTCAGTTTGGACATTTAGGGATGGCATGTAAATTTACACCTGTTACATGCATTGTTTATACACCTCTATTTTCACAGGTAATGTACAGTTTCTGCTCGTTACATGCAGTCTTTAAAGATAAACGTAGAACATAGATTAAAGAGTGTTCAGGCGTATTTCCTCTGGTTTAGGCAACAAAACTGTTGGAGAAGTTTCAGAGCTGATGATTTAATAGCTTAAGAAGACCTCAGGAGACTTCGATGGATCACACAAAGTATTTAATGAAGTTTCGGATTAAGGAAAATCACAGCTCAGCATACTGAGTGCAACACTATGTATGCTGTCCAGAGATTCTGAGGGTGTCATTGCCCAGTTCTTGCATTTAACCCAAACAGTATTCCTTTGTGAGTTACTCCACGTGTCCAAATAAGGCTATTCTGTCCTGATCTATGGCCGTGTGAAGTTTCTATTGATTACAACAAGCACACTCACCTGACTCGCTCTTAATCACCTCAACTGTTTCTAAAATGTACATATCTAAAGCACAGGGCGGTCTCCCCTCCCCTTAACCTTGTGAGCTATGGCAATGAAGTGGGACAGGCACCCTTATCTGGGCAGCTGTTTTCCCTCCGCCACAACTGGGAGATAAAAACAACTCAACCTACCTTTAGTTTCACACAGTAAACCAACAGGCTCCCAGGCAAAAGCCCAGGGTTTGACTGACCTATCCACCTCCCCTCCCGCCTGCTGTCCTATGTGGACGTTCTCTCAGGAAACAAGTCCTCATGTGATCAACACTTGGGTTTGCTGAGAAGCTGAAAATGTTCCTGTGACCATATAAAATGTGAAGTATTCTCACAGCACATCACTGTTTAAAGTCTACTCAAATGATACTGTAACTTCTAAAGAAAAACATTATACATTAATTTATGAGTTAAAATGAGCATATTCAATGTAACCTGATTCAGAACAACCCTGACTGTGACCGTGAAAAACTCCAAACTAAAAGAGACTTTGTCAGCCCTGGTTACAAGGTGATGTATTAATGAACATCATTCTCCTGTCTCATCACACTGTGTGTACAATACTGACTCCCTTTCATCAGCTGGACACAAACAAAACTCTTTTTGCTTTGTTTCTGTCCCCTTGTGACCAGCTGTGGACTGAAGCATCTCACTAAGTGTTCACAGATGTTTAATCCAGTGTAACAAACACAGTGTTTTACAGTCTACTCCTGCTGTTAATTTAAAGACTGAAACCTTCTCTTCCATCCTCTAATCCGTCAGCTGAAGAATCATCTCCAGCCTGCAACATGGCGGCTTTACCATCGCCATGGTAACACTCCAGACGCGCTCTAACAACCTCCATCTCTGTGGAGACCTGAGCTCCGCTGTGAGGCAAACAGCCGTCCATGAGTCACACGGCTGCAGTGGTCACATGACGCTCCCTTTCACCTGCATTTATTATAACATCACATACCTTTCTCCAGTGTGTGTGTGTGTGTGTGTGTGTGTGTGTGTGTGTGTGTGTGTGTGTGTGTGTGTGTGTGTGTGTGTGTGTGTGTGTGTGTGTGTGTAGCTGCAGGAACTTTGTCATCATGGTGTCTTAATTGTCTTTGTTGTAGAACAGTTCAGAGCGAAACAGGAAAGATGTAAATAGACGTTTAATTAGCCGGCAGAGAATCTGTTTTGCACATGAAAAGGTTTGGCAATGAACGCACTGTGAGATCACACAGAGCATACACACACAAACACGCACACGAACACACACAATCACACGAAAACAAAGGTAAACTGAAAAAAAACCACGCTGAGTGATCCTCCTGTTTCATTAATCTGAAGTCTAATGACTGAGCTAATATTTGCACACATGAAGAAGAACACTGAGGGCTGAGCTCAGAATACTTCAGGTGTTCACCAGAGGAATCAGACACATGTAATCCAGGTTTTCTCTTTTTCCACCGAGGTGTCCCTCTGCAGGACCCTGAGGCCTGATGGGACGTTTAGTCCCTCCTGCTTCTGTCCCGCAGGTCTCTGTCCACTTCAACGAGTCTGAGCCTGATTTTGATTCAGTCTTTATTTGGTAGGCTTTTGACAAAAATGTAAATTAGTCACATACTACACTGGTTGATTTGCATCAGCTGTTTATAATGTGCTTCACAGTCACTGGCTCAGTAACGTCATATGCTGTGCAGGAGTACAGACGGTCAGTCTGCTGATCTGCGCTGCCTCCACCACTCAAACCTGCTCCGTACCACAGCTGGTGTTACTCAGATTTATGTCCCTGTATGTGTTTATTCAGTGGGATTTGCTCTCTCAGCAGAAACTTGTCACTTTTGTTTGAAAGCTCAAACAGCAGAGACTTTTTAACTGTGAACGCTGCAGCTAATGCTCATTTTCAATATCAATTAATCTGCGGATTATTGTCTCCGTTAATTGTTCAGGTTATAATGATAGGAGTTATTCCCAGAGTCAAGGTGATGTGTTTGAATGTGTCCAACCAAGAGTCCAGAATCCAAAGATTTTCAGTTTACTATAAAATAAAATGGAGAAAAGCAGCAAATATTAACAATGCAGATGCTTAAAGTAGTCCTCAATGCCGCCGCTAAGGACGCACGCAGGACAAGCAGCGCATGGGGCACCAGTGCCGGAGAGGCAACCCAGTCTCTTTCTGAAGGCACTGAAATCCGGCACTTGGGCAGGGACTTGCGAGACTTCCTCAGACACTAACAAAAAAAGCCGTAACAGCAGTGTAACAGCACATGGGTGTCAGGGGGAAACATGGCAGGACAAGAGCGACTGTTAAGGTGGTGACAGTTCTAGTAGGGTGGGCGGGAGCGGTGGTGGACGGGTCCAACAAACACTGACTTCACCTGGAGGAGCTGTGTTCGCATCCCATAAGATTATCAACCAAACCCTGTTCTTTTTTCCTAAACCTAACCACGTGAGTGTGTTGGAGGAAAAAAAAAAGTCAGTTCTTGTTGTTTTACAGACGTAGTGCTTTTATTTTGAAAAGACTATATGCAAACTGTACATTTCCATAAGTGTATTTTGAAAGAAGACAATGCATTAACAGGCAGAACTTCACAAAGCGTCCAAAACGTCAACAACCAACACACCCAGGGTATCTTTCACATCGTATCTGGACGTGGATATGTGACGAGGTCGGAGTGAGAGGAAGTTGGGAGTGGCCACCAAAACAGCCAAATATGATCATCATTAATCAAAGTCATACATATTGCATTAACACTCTTAGTTAAGGCCCTTTCAGACACAACACCGTTTGAGCTGCGCTGCCAATCATTTCAGTGAACATACCTGCAGCGTGACCTCGCCAAGCTGCACTCACACTTATAGGTTAATATTAGAGTTATTAGAGTCAGTTTCCTCTGAGCGTAATGTTTTGAAACCTGAGCTCATTAAAACACACCTGCATTCAACAAGGAGGACAGGAACATAAATGATCTTTCTGTCATCAGCATCGATGCAGAGCTCACTCAGACGCTGTCATATAATGACCTCATTAATGACCTTACAGCCAGGTCGCAGACGTGAGTGAGTCTGCTCTGTAGTTCCTCTGTAGTGGAGACATACTGTGTCTGCAGAATCATAAAGTTTTGTGACTTTTCTTCTGTTTTGTGTGACTAATTGGACAGTTCTGTTTTTTTAATTATTTATTTATGTTTATTTTAACAATAAAAGGAAGACAATACTTTTCATGCTCAGGCTCCAAGTTCTTTCTCATCCTGCCATTCACTCCTTGCACGTATGCTCACTCACTATCTCTAGGTGTCATGTCTGGGTCAGTCAGTTGAGTCATCAGCTGATTCACAATCAACCAATAGCACAGCGACTCACCTTCTCTTTCAGCCTATCACCTTTCTGCCCCTCACATTAAACATGTTTTTTTCTCTGCCATAGTTCTTTCTTGCTGCCAGTATGCGTGCCCTCCACCTCCCCATCATCACCTAGTCTTTACAGATTCATCAGCCTCATCCACCCCAGCAGTCAGCAGCCTCCAGTGTCTGGACTCCATGGGGGGATTTATCCTGCTGCTGCTCAGATGTCCCTCAATCACAAAATATCTCCCTCTGTGTGTCCAAGTGCCAAAGACTTCTGTTAACTCTTAAAAGAATATCTGTTCATCTGTACACTCATATTCTGTATTGAATATTATCTTTACTTCACTCTTCTGTCTCACCTGATTGAAATAACGCCCACATTATTGAGTGATAACACTTGAGCCTGGTGTCTCATTAGTAAGACCCTGAGATACTGGGGCTCCTTCATTCACAGGACTCACATCTTCACAAGATGTTTGCTTCATGCTTTTTCCTCAAACAATCCTGGTGATCAGCTGCACGACAGTACACTCTGAATAAATTTGGTTTGTTTGTTTCTGGTTTAGATTATTTGTATGTTAACAACAAAGAGACATTTTTTTCTTTTGCAGTCAGACAAAAGCTCTTCCCCTCAGAGACGCAGACGTGTACAGACACTGTAGCTCCTTAAAAGAAACAAAGTGTGTAAGAAGTATTAATGAGTCGCTGGTTGCTGTTTTGTAAAGAAGCTCCTTCTTAAGTTGCTCGGCTTTTTGTCTCATCTTCTCACAGTCTCTGCCTCTGTAAACAAAGTGCAGCAGGAGCTTCATGTGCTCTTATGGCACATTAATATGAGCTCCCAGATCTCTAATGATACATAAAGAAACCAGAAATAAACAGTTCACAGTGTACAGGCATGACGGCATTATATAAGCAGTGAGTACAATAACTTTACCCACAACAGGAGTTCAAGGCTCCGCACTAATTAACTCATTAAGGAGGACCAATTAAAAAGGAAGCAGTGTGACCGCAGGTTTCAGGCAAAGGAACCACAACGGCCTGCAGAGTTAATCCCCAGTGATAAAACACAACCTGTATTCATGAGAAGCAAAGACGCCAAAGGTGTAGAAAGAGAAGAAAAGGTGCAGAGGTTAAGTCACTGAGAGAAATGATGTCATTGTTTAGCAGCAGCTTTACAGACTTTTTCTCAATCATAATTAGAAGAATAACAGCGGCAGCAGCGGTAATTATAATAATCAGGTCCATATTTATTCGAACAGACAAGCACTGAAGCCAAAGAGGAGCTGAGGGGAAACTGTTTGAGCAACTGATGTCAACGCAGTCGACTGTTCCAGAGGAAAAACACAAATACAAACCATGAGGGAGAAACATGACGGGGCAGCAGAGACTAATATAAGTCAAATGTACATGATTAGAAAATACCACTGGTGCTACATGGCAAAGTAAAAATACAGCAGGGCGAGCATGAGTGCGTTCAACACGGCTATAAACAGAAAAGCTGCTCCAGGCCTGAGAGACGAACAACTGGAGGTGCATGAATACAATCTAATGTCTGCACACACATTTAAACACACTCACAGATGAAACAGTGTTTAGATGTCCGTACATGTGAGGGAGAATCTGATGGGTGTCTTGGACAGAGAAGCGACTTTGGTCCCCTGAGAGTGAACCAAACGTGCTGGATCGAAATTACAGCGTGCCACAGCAGTGTGTCATCATAAGCTCTAATTATTCACATTAATTACACACTGCTCGCGGGAGGACGTGGAAAAGTTTCCACAAGTGAACGTCAACAACCATCAACAGCCAGAGACGACAGTTTGGAATTTTACTACTGCTTTACACTTCAGATTAAAGGGACAGTTCAGCACTTTTTAAACTGTTTTACCATTTTTAGAAATATATGTTTGGAGTCTGATGAGGTTATGTTGCTTTTTGAAATCTCACAAAACAAACTAAATTCACTTAACAGTGGTTGGACTGGGTGAGTTAGCCAGAAAGGCAAATTTTCCCCAAGCAGGCAACACACAAACACTGAAGCTATACCATCCAGAGTTGTAGGTTACTGTGGTTTATAGAGTCTGTGAAGCCCAGTTCAGACCAAAGATTCGCAAAGAGATGAGCAGAAACAGACAACTGTTCTGCATCGTTCTAAAAACCTGCTGGTTCACACCAAGTCACCACGATGAGACGGTGTATCATCTCTAGTCAACAACTCTCTGTCCTTCCGTTCTGATTTGCAGCTTTTCAGACTTATTTTGTGGCTGAAAATAATTTGTAGCTTCTTAAAATCTGAATGAGGATAGTGATAGTGAGATACTGGCTACAGTGATGAAACCAAACCAGCATCAGATGGACTGTATTCATAATCAATACTCAGTGAGAATCAGGGTTGCCAGGTCTGCTTATAAGCCACGACTTTGGGCTTGTTCTTTTGTAAAGTCGCTTACAAATATTGGTAGTCGTGGGTTGCAGTTTTTTGGGCTTGTTTCTAAAGTGGAGTTGCTTATTTGGGCTTGCTATCTGTCTAATAGGTTATTTAAATGCATGATAGTGTGTCGGGCTGCAGGATGTTTCCACAGCTCCGCTCCCTCCGCCCCTCTCCTTCTCTGCATACACACAGGTGACGGTCAGTCAATGAGACTTTTCACATTTAAATCACGCGATTAATGGAGGTTCTTTAACTATTTCACTAACAAGTGGGTGAAATATGGAAACGATAAAGATTTGTAGAAAGAGAGAGGATTAAAAGATTTGCTTCTTTTGGGCTTGTTTCCATTTTGATTTGACAGACAGGCTTCACTACAAGCTGATTGGCTGTTGAAACAGGTGACGTGCTTTTCTTTCAAAAACCAGCCACCAGGGATTTGACCAGCTGAGTTGCAGGTGACACTATTAGCCGGCTTGAATCGAGCTCAGACGGCCAGTTTAATCCTCTGCAACGTTCTAACACAGTTTCCTCTTGCTGTGAATCTTTGGTCTGAACTGGGCTTTGAGGCTAAAGCTTTAAAAAAAAAAACAGCAATCATAACATAATCTATATATCTACAGGTCAACGTATGTTTATGAACGTATGTCCCCTCTGATAAAAGGTTTACTCCTTCATCTCCAAAGCTTTCTTTGAGTAACTGGCTAACCTCAGTGTTTGTGTGAATAATTATTAAGTCTGTGGGCATCAGGCACATTTTTAGAAATGCATATATATTCTGTTTCCATGGATCTCAGTAAAAATGGGACTTCATCTATATCATTGAGCCACACTGAACAATCTGCTTTTTTTCCCACCAGGATTATATAATGTGGAAGCTATTGTGTTTGCGATAAAGCAACTTTAAAGCCTCATCTCATCTCTGTGTCTGCTCTGTCTCTGGTGTTCATCTGCTGTTACCCTCCCCTCTCTTAATTTTGCATTTTCCTTCCACATCTTGACCTTTTGGCCTGCTGTCTCACATCTGGCCAGCAGAGCCTGATAATGGCTCTGCCCTTTTGTTTGCATGTGTTTCATTTTGTTCCGTCTGGTCATGCGAGAGAGGAGAAGGCCGCCTGCCTGACCGCCCGCTTTGTGCTCCGCTCTGCAGCACAGGGACACACAAAAAGAGAAATCTCCTCCATCTCATGCAGTTGAGCACAAATGGATGAGCACAACACCGGCTATTTTCCACTCGGGACTCTCTATCTCACTTTGTGCCCGGATCCCTTCCTCATCCGTTCTTCTATCAAGTGAGGAAGTAGAGGTTATTGCTGCTCAGGGCGACGGCCTCATCAAACCAGCGTCTGAGGACGTTTCCACTGTTGTATAAGACTTGTTACCCCCGCCCTACTTCTCAGGGTAAAATGTGGGCTCAGATTATTAAAGCCTAAGCTGTGTCCAGAGCCTGTCACAAGGCTTTAACTCCAGTGGAAATAGACTCCAGCGCAACAAAGAGAAAACTTCTCAGCTAAGTTTCATCTATTTAACCTCCTCTGCTTCCACAATGTCATATGGGTCACCTGTTCAACAATCACGTCATGTAATCACGTTATCTGTGACCGCTCTGTTGGCAGGAGGTCTAGTGAGGACGATATCAGTGTCTTCCTATCACTGCACAGAGAGTACTGCACTTCTAGATCCAGGAGACGACTTGAAGGGAGACAAGAGGGTGACACCGTCCTTCTTGTTAGCAAAATGACCAAAATCCATTCATCCATCTATTTTCATTCACTTATCCAGGGCCAGTTCTCAGGGGCAGCAGGCTGAGCAAAGTGCTCCACGCTTCCCAGCTCCTCCTGGGGGACCCCAAGGCACTCCCAGGCCAGATGAGATATATGATCCCTCCAGTGTGTTCTGGGTCTGCCCTGGAGCCTCCTACCAATTGGATGTCCCCAGAAAACCTCTAACAGGAGGCGCCTAGGAGTCTTCCTGATCAGATGTTGAACCACCTCAATTGACCCCTTTCAACGTGAAGGAGCCTCTGCTCACCCAATCTCTAAGGGTGAGCCCAGCCACCCTACAGAGGAAACTCATTTCGGCTGCTTGTACCCACGATTTCCTAATTTAGGTCACTACCCAGAGCTCATGGACCAGTAAATCAAGAGCTTTACCTTCCAGCTCTACTCCCTCTTCATCACAAATCCACATCACTGGTTATGCCACATCAAGCCGCTTGTCCATCTCACGCTCCATTTTACCCTCACTCATGAGCATGTCCCTGAGTGAACTCTTTCGCTTGGAGCAGTAACTCTCTCTCGACCCAGAGGGGGCAATCCACTAGTTCCCAGCAGAGAACCATGGCCTCAAACTTGGTGATGCTGACTCTCATCCTGACAGCTTCACACTCAGCTGCAAACAGCTCCAGTGCATGCTGGAGGTCACGGTGTGATGACGCGAACAGAACTACATCATCTGCAAAGAGCAAGGATGTTATTTTGAGGTCCCCAAACCATGGAAAAAAACTAATCTGAGCACTAACACTTGCAGTGTACCTAAAGAGAAACCTCTCTCAGGACAGACTGACATGCAGCAAGATTTGAGAAGAAGATAAAACTGTGTTCATCCAGAAATGTTTGATCAGTATAGTACAGTACATACAGTAGTGTTATATATATTTGGTGGATGAGTTTATTGTGCTGTTAAATCGTATTCCATTACACTGAAATTATTATTTTTGCCATTTAAAACCTTCTTTCACTTTCATTTCATACATTCATTTTCCATAACCTCTTATCCTGTCAGGGGCCGCGGGGGTGGAGCCTGTCCCGACTGACATTGAACCAGAGGCAGGGTTCACCCTGGACAGGTCGCCAGACTATCACAGGGCTGACACATAGAGACAGATGACCATTCACACTCACATTCACACCTACGGACAATTTAGAGTCACCAGTTAACCTGCATGTCTTTGGACTGTGGGAGGAAGCTGGAGTACCCGGAGAAAACCCACACTGACACGGAAACATGCAAACTTCATATAGAGGGGCTCCTTCACCTTCGCATATCTATTGCAGCATTGTTTTATGAGACTGCTGATTAGTTTTAGCTAAGTGTACCTAAAAACTGGCAACTGAGTGCATTTCTTGGACTGTGGTGTACTCACTTTATAAATTTTCTTCCACTGACAGATGGTGTGACTTCATGGAAGATTTTAAGGTTTCCTTTCAAAAAGCAAAATGTTGATTTTTTTAATTATGTCGCCATTGGTTTGGAGCTGTGTCAGATTAGGAGCTTTACTGTCTCCTTAGCAACCTCGATCGACACGGGCCACTCTGCCCCTGATCAATCAATGTATCAATAAATCAGTGTATGATTACAGAAGGAATTAAAAAAGAACAAGAAAAGAGCTTAAACGAAAATCCAAAAATGACGTCACAGCATTTGACTGACAGGTGATCTAGAGAGTAAATACACCAGAGATAAAAAAGACTTTCTGTGTTTGTCGTCATATGAGATTATTTGTTCCTGAATAACTTTGCAGGATTTAAAGGCAGCACTCGCCTTAAAACTGCAGAGATTTGCTTTGAATCACAGAAGAAACTGAACCTAATCTTTTCAGTAAATCTCATCCCGCACAGCTGCCTGTCCACAGAAAGAAGACAAAACCTGAGAGCATTGAAATACAAGTGTTTGTCTTCTGTCTGTCACGCAGCCTGAGGGGAGAGCCAACAACCAGGCAGGAGTGATGGATAGATGGCGGGGTGAAAGTCTTCAAAGTAAAAAAGAGGAGAGACATTAACCGGCTGACAGACATCAGAAGCTCAGGGACAGGGAGGACAGAGAAAATCAAGTTATGTGTGAGCCTCTAAAGAGCAGAGGTGGGACTGAAACGGGAACAGAGATGGGAGCTGGCAGACTGGGAGACTCGGCAGGTTTCCACTGAGCACAGACTGGAATACTGTGTTCCCGCAGGTCCTCTGTTTTTCTACTGTTGCCTCTAGTGACCAAAGGACCAAAGGCTGAGAGGCTTTACAGCGAGAGGCACTGATTACTGAGCAACTGCATCACAAAAGCTCTCTCCTGAGTGGAAAGAGACGGGGGGTGGGGAGAATTTACTTTATGCTAAAAGCAAACTGTGTAAGAGCTCTGCAAACAGATACAGTATGTCCAGCTCACTGCAGCCACTTAAGGTGTTTGTGTTCTCCTTAATGAACTAGGCCGACTCGAGATGTGTCATATAAAAAGACCGTCAACTGAAGGTCACTAAAGAACGAGTAAATATCTGTTCATTTCTCCGCTTCAGCAGAAATCTGATGGCAAAGACAGTAAATAGGATTTAAGAATTAAGACTAAGAATAATTCATATGTTAATCCTTTTTAAGGATTAGGAATAACCTGATCAGCATGTCTAGATTACTGCTGGAGAAATCAAATTACTGTACAACATTTCATGGCAAATCACCCAATAGTTGCTGAGATATTTCAGTCTGAAACAAACCCGTAGACTGATCGACCGACGATGCCAACAGCAGAGTCTCCAGAGCTTCCTCAGAGTTGTAACTCCTGCCGAGGAGAGACAGATCTGTCGTCTGGTGAAACATGGAGCTACTCCAGTGCTGGAAATGCTGAAAAATACAAGTGAAAGCCCCTGAGGCAAGAGTGTGATTTGTGATATTGGGACAGTCATGTGACTCTGTGGTCAGAGTCAGTCTGGTCTGGTGTGGTGCTGAAGGGACAGCTCCTGTAAAGTCACTTTACTGTACATACATGAGTTTAATCTGCAGCTGCTGCTCGTCTGTCACTGTGTCACTGTCACTGAGGTGTTCTTTGTTGCTACACTACTACTGAGGTTAAAGGAGAGGACAGGGGACAGAATCTACTGTCTTTGTTCTGTGCAAAAATATCTACCAAAGTTGATCTTAAGTTATTATGAGGATAGGGATATGGATGTCCTCCAAAGTTATAGTACAAAGGACAGACTTAAGACAGACTTGAAAAATAGTGAACCCATCCTTTAAGGTACACATTCTTGACTGTTTTGCTTTGTTTTGTTTTGGGTTTCTTTTGTCCCTTGGAATAATTTGACTTGGCCTAGTTTTTTTACACCTCTATATTTTTAGTTATGTGAAAGAACAGCACAAGATAAATGCACTAGAAAGATATTCAACAGGTATCCAAAAAATCTGCATTTTGACCCCTCAAAAAAAAATAAATAAATAAAATGATGCAACTGGCATCAATTCAGTGAGTTACAAGTAACACTGCATGGAAACCAAATCTATCAAAGGCAAATCAAGAGACAATGCATTCAGAACACACACACAGGAAGCTTCACTCTCAGTGCACACATACTGTTGGCTAAATAAAAAACATTTGGATTATTCTTAATAATGTGTAATTCATTAGATTGGAACATAATTCTATATTAAATTTAAAAATTAAAACATCATTTGTTAAACCATGAAGCTTTTTTTAAAATAAATAAGATTCTATGTCGTGATAATTTAAGTAAACTCAGGGTTGCTCAAAGTTTTGATGACTCAGGGCTATTTTAGGAGAACTAGCATATGATTTAGGGCTACATGGGAAAAATGCAGTTATGAGCTGTCCTCTGAAATCAACACATTCTCACTCTGACCTCATCACATATCAGCGTTTGGTCATGGACTTTCCACGTCCAAATACAATGTGCAAGGTACCCTGGGTGTGTTGGTTGTTGACGTTCTGGGATGCTGTGTCAACTTCAGCCTGTTGCATGCATTGTCTGTTTTTAAAATACACTTCGGTTTTTGACAAGAAATGTACAGTTTGCATACAGTCTCTAAATAAACGCACTACGCCAGTTTTTTCCTTCATCAACAAATGCACCTGGTTACACATGCAGGTGGTTGGGTTTAGGAAAAAAGAACGGGGTTTTACAGTGTTAAAGGGAGCAAACACCGGCTTCTCCAGTGAAATTTGGTGCTTGTCGGACCCATCCACCACCCCTCCCACCTGCCCCACTCAGACTTTCACCCCCTTAACTTACATTGTTGTCCTACCGTGTTTCCCCCTGATGCCACCAGACGATGTTTAACAATAACAGTGACTGGCCGCGTATCATGCTGACGGGAAAGAATGGATGAATCCTCATAGTTTGTATGATATCCTATGAGCACCCCACAAATGACGTTACGTTCTTAACATAAAGTTACTATGTGTAAATGATGAGGTTGTACCCTAAAATAACTAAAAGTTAACACAATTCTGTTTTGTGACCCATCCACCACCCCCAACCTGCATCCTTACAGGCCCCCTTCCTTCTTTAAACTTCTTATCAGCACATTGGTCAAATGATTGCAGCCTTCCCAAATATATGGAACATACACAAATTACTGGCTCATGATCACATATGATATGTATGAATTTTGGTGCATTATTTTTCGTAGGAAAATGTACAAACGCTGCATGAGACCAGCCTGAACCAGTAGCTGCCTACATGCTGTTTCCTTAATGGATGCGATGCAAGCGAGCAACAGCGACTCAATCAGTTTGACTGCTTTGTTTTCTATTGAATTGTCCTAATTGGCTGCCTGTTTCTATTTTATTCTTGTCCCCTGTGTTAAATGAGCCGCACTGGACAATGAACAGCTGACTCAAAAGGTTGAAATGAGGACTTACGTATAAGATACCATGACATTTCACAACAAAAATCTAAATAAGGTTACAGTTGGCCGGGAGGAGATCACCAGGGAGCTGAAAGTTTCTCTAAGTATAAATCAAGGTAGCAAGCTTGATAAACAAAGACAAGTTGCTGGTATGATACAGTAATGGTAGCTACAACAATGATAGATTGGCATACCATAACATTGCACCCCTGAAAGAGTACATTTACATGACGTAACAGAGTTCTATACCTAATGGATTCAGTGTGGACAGAGGGCGTCAGATGTAATGCGATGCAGCTTGATAGTCTGATGCTCGCTCGCTGTCAGGAGACAGTGTAACCTGACTTGTTAGAGGGCTGCAGTCTGACACAATAGCCGAGTGGTGTATTAAATGTAAGCTGTTCAAAATGAAAGTATTGAAATGGATTAAAATATAATGCATGTATTTCGTGTCATGTTCAGGGGCTGCACAGAATATTTCAGAGGACTCAGTATTTTAAAGTGTGATCTGTGAAAAGCTGAAGATACAGAGTCCTCCTAGTCCTCTTCTCTCCCCCTGTTGTAGGGGTGTAAAATATTTCTAAATCTTTGAATTTGCAGTGTGCAGGTTTCTGTTGGTGACACTGTTCATCATTAATCAGTCTGTACAGAACAAAATGGAACAAAAGTGATTTTAATCCAACACACATTAAGGTTTCAGAGGAGTTATATTTGAGCTGACCTTCAACACAATGAATAAAGAACAACTCCAGCACCATTTCTATTTGTGAGTTCCCTGTTTACAATTCAAGTTTGCCAATTAGCTAAAGTTTCTCTCTGAAGGATTCTGCCAGTTCTAGACTTTTCACACTGCAGCAAATTAAACTCGACTGAGTGAGATTATTTCTGCCTCCAAAGCAGCTCAGCCACTGACAAATGTTAACAAATGTGACGAGCTGCAAAAATCTGCTGCAGCTGACCTGAGTCACAGTCTAACAAACTGAAATGAACAATTGGATTCCAAAGCGCAGTTGATCTCTCTGGGAAAAAATAAATTTCTCTAAATGTTTCCAAAATGTGCAGGAAGCATCTGTTAAAAGGAGTCAGTGATAATCCTTTTCTCTGTTTGAGATGGTGCATATTTAAAACAGAAGCTCTCAGCTGTACATCTCCAACTATCATGGGTGCAACTTGTAGTCAAGTGAAACTCTTAAGTTATTCAAGCTCTTTACACCAGTGAGCGCAGTGTCAGGAGGATTGTGTAAGGTGAGAAAGCGCGTCAGTCTGTTGAGTTTATTTTGACAGCCCGTCCCCGGGGAATGCACGACAAAAACAAGGCGACGACGGGGAGAAACAAACCAGAACCACACAGCGGGAAAGCTATCTGCCTTCTGTATGTTCATATATAACAGACAGGATTCCAGCTCTTTGTCCACAGTGTCCACACAGACACAACGGTTAGGCTAATCCCTAATTTCCCAGGACACTCCAAATGCTTGTTTTAGAACTGGATCTCTAAATCATCACTGGGAAACCTGCCAAAGTGGCCAGACAAAACAAACACATCAGCCAAAATGTATCAGCATTTGGCTGCTAAGCTGATTAGTTTTTGACATGCTCAATAAGCCCCGTCGTATCAGATGTGACTGTACTCCCTCACTGGGTTAAATAACAGAGAATAATCCCGAAGACGACGACAACAACCCTCATAATGTGCCCCAGAGTGAGATTTATACAGAGATGACACATTTTGGGAGGATGGAAGGTTTCTGGGGCCGCTGTTTTACAATAGGAATCTTTTTAATTATGGATAGTTTTTAATTAGACGCTGGTAAGAAACAAGAATAAAGGGCCATTCAAACACATTCTCATACCAAGCTGTCACCCATTTGGCCATTGACTTTCCCTTCTACATATTACACACTGGGTATCCTCCAGTGCCACCTGGATTGTTGTTGCTCCAGGACACCACAACCAATGCCGAACAGCACATGGTTAGGTTTAGAAAAAGAAAATATCATGGCTTGGCTCTAGAGTCATACAGGAAGCAAACACTGGGCTCCTTGGTGAAAGTCCGGGGTTTATTGGATCCATCCACCACCACACCTGCTATACCTATAGGGACTTACCAGCTCTGTATATTATGTCGTTACCAGCAGTCTTTCAAACTGACGCGGTCCAGCGGCATTTCATACTGTCACAAAATCACTGAGAAAGTGGCGGTATGTCACGATTTCAGGATGAGAACAGGCTGGCCATTCACACCAAGAACAATAAAAATCTATCGTTTTAAAAATTTAAAAACAGTGTAGAAATATAGGCCAGCAGGTAGCAGTGTCGCGGCGGCAACACTGTCTGTGTGAACACTGCACTCATGCAGCAGTTCAGCTGGCATGCTCATGTAGGCAGTGTGGCCCAAGTGCAATAGTCAGAGGTAGTTGTCCAGTGGAGGAGAGGCTTTGCCCGCTCAGGCTCCACGATAGTTATCTTCTGCCTCCTGCTTAGAAGTGGTGAATTTACAGCTCACAGTAACTTAATATGATACAGTCTTTTGTTTGATTTGTAGTGTCGGCAAAAAGTTATTGCACATTACTGATCTGTTGTTAGAGTAGTTAGCACACCTTAGCTTGGAGGGCTAAGTTGGCTCGCTTACTAGCCTATGTCACATGAGCAACGCAGTCACCCAGAAACTTCTGTTAAACCAGGTTCAAACTCTTGAACTCTCTATTTGTAAAAAAAGGAACAATTAATCCAATATTTATATTGAACAGCCAAATCTGATTCGACTCACATGATGCACAGTGAGTCACAGCCCTAGTTATCCTTATAGTTATCATTCTTGGTGTGAACAGCCCTTGGGGGTTAACAGTCTGCTCTGTGAAGCTCAGACACAAAGGCAACGACGACGTTAACATGCTGATATTTAGCAGGTATGATGAATACCATGGTCACCATGTTGGTTCAGAGCATTAGCAGGTTAACATTTGCTACATAGCAGTGAACAGAGTCCAGCTGATGCTGATTGTCTTTAGTTCTGCAGGGATTTGGTCATAGACCTGATGGTGGTGCTACATGAAACAGTCAGATGATCACTACAGTGATTAGATTTCATCCTGAGGGGACCATCAATGACCAACCACATTTCATCACCATCCATCCAATAGTTGTTGAGATATTTGTTAAATAAACTAAAAAGTCTACCTCATGGTGTCACCAGGGGTTAGCAAGAGGCATCATCTGGGGACCAGAAATATCTGTGTTGGATGCATTTAAAGTTTGACTGGATCTGGACGCTAAGAAAAGTCACACGTTATTAAGATACATCATCTAAGAACTGTAAATCTCTACCAAAGTTGGATCCAATCTGTATAATAGATATTGAGATATTTCCATGGACATGAATGTGTGCCCATCCATCTATTTTATGGCCAATCCATCAGATGGTTGTTAATATATTTTAGCTTCAACCAAAACAGTGAACCAAAATTTCCACCTCTAAACAGAACATTTTGTCCTTGGACACTCATGAAAAATGTGATTACAGGTAACAACAGTTTCCAAAGGGCTCAGTGTCAATTTCCACTGCTCCTGTTGGCGGACGGAAACCACAGCGTCTTCCAGCTGGCAAGGCAGTAGCTATTCTCTTAATAAGTCCACAGGGCTGGACATGCCTCATGTTGTTTCTATGATACTACGGGGAGCAGGATTTAAAGTGCAGTTCTCTAAGTAAGTATTCAAAAAACTGAACTCTTACCGCTCAATTAAACATACCGAGTTTTAGCATTTGTCATTTCCATGTGAAAATGTTCTGAGGTAATCTTCATAAAGGAAGTAACTTTGATGCTTTCCTGGAGAGTTGATGTCCATCGATTATTTTTTTTAAAGAATCCAGACAGTGGTCTTTTACATGCATCATACCTGAGTCATGCATCCCTGCTGTGTTGCCCTTTAGAGGAAATAAATTCATCTGCATTTATTTCCTCCATGGACATTTTCAGGTGACTCACAGCTGGTTAGAAAATGTCTAGTTCTTTAATTTATAAAAGCCAAAGGTACAAGCCTATGTATGGGGAGAAGTTAACTTTGACTCCCAAGAAATATACAATTACAGAGCAGTGTGTGCCACTTAGGTGGGCAGAAGCTAAATATTATGTTGTTCAGAAAACTTATTTTAAGATCTAAAGCTTACATGAATGAAGCCTACAGGGTCATGAAGACATTCAGGAGAGTCCAAAGTTTCTAAAGCCTCTTTTAAACAGTTCACTGCAAAAGGCACCGCAAGTGACTTTCAACTATTCACACATGTTCTATATCACACAAGAACACAAGAACACTATCGTCTTGTGTCTTTCCCTGTCCAAGTTGCCAGGAAAATTGTTGGCAAACCAAAACTACACTACATTTGCACATTTTATATGTATCGTATCAGTGTTTCTAAAGTGACGTAGTGTATGAGCTGACTGTCACCTGGAGGTTGAGGGGATGATGGACAGTGTGACACCTTGACGAGATGCATGGAGCCACTGTACCGTCACCCATTGGTTTCTGGACTAATGTTGTTGTATCTGACAAAAAAAATCTGACAGGGGGTTTTGGGAGGCCGCAGAGCTGGACACACTACACTGACAAGGGCAGCAGATGCTCACCGACAGCCCAACTTTGACCAAAGGTCAACTGTCAGCTTGGTGTGTCAGCACCTTTACACCATAGACTGTGTAAAATAACAGATGTAGCCACCATAACATCTCCCATTGGTTTGAGGACCATTTTGGAGCCTTGACTTTGGCATTTGACCATCACCATCTTAGGTTTTTGGAACCAGAAGTGACCATAGTTGGAGGAGAGGTTGGAGCTAACCCTAATGTGTTGGTGAAGGTTCTCAGTCATCCAAGCCATGGTACTCTTCAGTGCTGTATCATAGGCAGCTGCACTTGTTTGAGTTTCTTGAAGACTTTTCACCTGTTATCCAAGAGGCTTCTTCAGTTCTAACTGACTGGTGCAGAGTTGCAGACTTAAAACCGTGTGTGGGTGTGAACCCTTACAGAGTTTCAGCGTTAACAAGTTTATGGTTAAGTCGTTATTATTACCATCTCATAATCGGTTTAGTGACATCTGAGAGTTATTATTGGCATACTGCATTTCACAGACTGTATATTAACACATACTAAATCTTTTTCTGGCAAACTATATAGTATGGTGGTCTGGTTATTGGAATGCACAGAGAGACACTTTGGAGTTATAGTTGATTTTTCAGCTGCTTGCAATCATGATTTTTATGATATGACACAAACGTGACAGCACTGGACGGCACTTCTTAACCAAATGATCCCTATTTTATTTAGCTAAGAATTTAAAAAGTAATTTTACACTTCCTGCTGCTAGTGGGCGCTAAGCCTTTAATGCTGCATCGAGTGAATTTGCAGCTGCTTTTACTTAATTTATCATCATGTACTATTTCAGTTAGTCTAATATGTGATGTCATTCCTGAAACGATCACCTGTGACATCACATTTTATTTCATGCATGAGCACCCATGACCTCATTAATGACCTCATTAATAATCTAATTTTCGTAGCCATGACATCAACCACAAACTAATCTATGACCTCATTAATATCCACTCACAGTCTCGTCTCTGGTTTCTCCTTATAATCTTCTTTTTGACACCAATAATAACCTCTCTGGTGGCCGCCATTTCACTGTGATATTATCGTCGTGACCTCTCACCCTGACACAATGCTGTGTTTGCTCTCTCAGTCAGTAAATGAATGTGAGACGCTGCAGCCATGTAGCAAAACGAGAGAATAACTGCAGCGTGTGTGTGTGTGTTTGTGTTTGGCGTCGGCGTGGCTAATGACTTCTTTTGTCTTCTCATTAAAGAGCGGGGAAGGCGAGTAATAAGCACTGGAGGTCGTTCTTTTGGAAGCGCTCTTCCTTCTGACTAATTTACCGCTGCTCGTTCTCATGCAAATGAATTTGCTACTTAGGGCTTAAAGCTCCTTATGTGAGCAGCGGCTCGTGACATTTCCAGAGACACAGAGAGGAAGCTCAGGGAGGCACAGGAGCGAGGATCAGACAGGCATGGGCGACAGTGAAGGACAGAGGAAGGTGTGTGTGTGTGTGTGTGTGTGTGTGTGTGTGAGGTTAGGTGTGTGTGTGTGTGTGTGTGTGTGTGTGTGTGTGTGTGTGTGTGTGTGTGTGTGTGTGTGTGTGTGTGTGTGTGAGAGAGAGACAGGCAGATAAACAGAGAAAATGAGGGCGAGCAGAGGAAACCTTCAGCTTCCTGAAGCTGACCGCGAGAAGCATTAGTCAGCAGACACCTGAGCAGCCTGGAGAGTTTTCAGATACAGAGAAGAGCTGCAGGTTCTGAAGTTATTGTTCCCAACTGTAAATTCATATTTTAAAGATTTATTAGCCATGGCATGGTTTAAGGAATGGCAATTTCGTTCCACCACTCTGGCCCAGACTGAAATATCTCAACAACTATTGGATGACATTCATGAATCCTCCTGACTTCTCCTCTGGCGCTGATATGCAGGGTTCAGAGTGAAATATCTTGCCAACTGTTACTTGGATTGCCACAAAATTTGCTGCTGAGATTCAATTTGATAAAAAGTTGGAATGTCTATTTGCACTCTGTGAGTCACCCGTCCTCATGATGAGTTATTGTGGATCCCAATGTGTGCTGTGATTGGCTGGTACTTGTCTGTTGACACATTGACATCAGAGCAGGGCTGGGCGTTAGGGCTTAAAAATAATACCACGATATTTTTAGGCTATTTTGAAATCTCCTCCAAAGTACTGTAGACAACTGAAATACAAAATTAATGAATGTACTACAGTTACAATAAAGTTAAATAAAATATTCTTGTAATTAGATTAATCAAAGCAGAACCACTGGTGCTTTTATTTTGAAGCACACTGCTCATCATGGGCCAGAAGTTGTTGTTCTGGTCAACAGTTACATGTTAGCAGTTAGCACAAAGTTCAACTGTTGCCGCTGTGAGGATTGATTCACTGTAAGCTGGAAACACCCGAACAGCTCTCCAGTTTATACATTGATTGTATATGTAAGTCACACTGGTGCTCCATGGTTCTAACAGACGACCAAAAAGTTGCTGTCTGGAACCCTGCAGAAACAACATGCTTCATCTGCTCACACTATTGTTAAACTTATGAGGTTAACCTGTTGCTCCTGAGCCTTTAAAGGTGATAATTTATTCACTGTGAGCTAAAAACAAAATAACAGCCCTCCAGTTCATATATTAATAATATTTGCAAGTTGTAGTGGTGCTCCATGGTCACAAAAACGTGACTTAATAGTAGCGTTCTGGAGCCCTGCAGATGAGAAACACACCTCGCCTGGTGTCACTCTGGAGAAAGTGCACTGGATGGGGGGAGTGTGTGTGACATATCACATTTGTGAGTGTTTCCTTATGTCTATGAGAGGGAGAGAACTGAAACCCTGAAGCAAATCTCATCGGGAGTACCTTGCTCAGCCTGCTGCCCCAGATAAGCGGATGAAAATGGCCGAACACATGCTGCGTCTTTAACAATCTGGACAACGCGAGGTCGGGCACTTGGCGCTACTCTTGTGTCTTTTCTGTGCCAGTTTTCAAGAGCGTGGCGGCAGGTTGTGTCTGAGGTTGCTAAGCAACCTTAACAAGCATGGTGCCATAGCTTGTTTACCTGAAATCCTGAGTGCAGAGCTGATCTTCCTCCAGGAGCTGTTTATAAGCTGTGTAGGCCTATCGTCCATGGGACAGATGTAAAGCTCTGGGTAGCCCTGCACTAACATGATCCACCTCTCCTCCATATTTACCACAAACTGATATTTACAGGAAGAAGGAAAGATATCTGTCGGCTGTGATTGGTTGTTCCTCATCACACTACATGCGGTGCACGCTGCTGTGCTCCAAAAGTTTAACTCAGTTTATCTGAAAGCACAGCCATAGCGCCCTAAAAAATGGGCGCTTGGGAACTGTTGCGAACGCGTCATTAGGAGCCAGAGTCAGCACGGTAGGGAGAAGTGGAGGATCCAGCGAATGCAGCAATGGATCTCTTTGAAACAGTGTCAGGAGGGAGCTTGTTTTGGTGGAAAATCTGCATGCGTGGCTGCGACACGTGACACTGAAATAGGTAAACAGCTAAAAGAAGACATGGTGTGAAGGCTGTTAGGTGAGGTAGTTGTTTCACACACAGTGCTAAAACAAAGTGTGGAGATCTGGCTTTGTGAGAGTAGTTTCACATAGCAAAAGAGTTTCTGAAATATGTGGCCAATGACAGTCTGATACCCACAGTCTACATCCTGTGAGCCAGGCTAACTTCTCCTCTCTGGCAACAATAGACACAAGTTTATTATTTTAAGGTCTGAAGGTAAAAGCTGCCTCAGTGTTTCACTTCTTCAATTTAAAAAGTGCAGTTTAACCCTCAGGTAAATACTGGACTTTGTTCCTCGTAAATCAAATATATTAAGGAGGATTTTAAAACTTCATCCCACCGGCCAATTTTAAACTTTCATCTCATAATCGATTTAGTGACATCTGTGATTGTCTGTGGTGCTCTTTCTGCTTTGTTATGTGTGTTTTTCTTCCTCTCTGCTGCTCTCAGGTCTGTTTCTCAGGAGAGGTCACCATCTCATCTCAGTGAGATTAAATAAAGGTTATATATATTGTGCTTTGTATTTTTATGCAAAGGCAGAGAGCAGAAAATGTTAACACCCATATGGACTATTGCCCTGAGGCAACAAAGCTAACATCTGGTTGCTGAGAGGGGGGTCCTGCATTATTAAATCAGCTACTAAGAGTTTTTAACTGGTTATGAAAGAGTCTGGGTTTAATACAGATGCCTCTGTATGACCTACATAAGCAAACAAGACCATCAGTGAGAAGATTAACTGTTTATATATACACTGCTCAAAAAAATTAAGGGAACACTTAATGTTCACAGTATAACACTGAGTCAGGAAGCACAAGTGATTGTGAATCACATCAAAGTGACAACAGGTGCAATGGAGAGGCAAAAAGGGAATGGTTTTACATGTGGTGTCCACAGACAGCTGCTCTCTCCTTTATCCTTCCTGACTGACTCTTCTCTAGTTTGGTCTTCTGCTAGTGTCCTTGTCACAACTGGTAGCATGAGGCGGCACCTGCAGCCCAGTCAGGTTGCACAGATAGTCCAAATCCTCCAAGAAGGTTTGCTGTGTCTCCCAGCACAGTCTCAAGAGCATGGAGGAAATACCAGGAGACCGGCCGTTACTCGAGGAGAGCTGGACAGGGCCATAGAAGGACATCAACCCAGCAGCAGGACCGGTATCTGCTCCTTTGTGTGAGGAGGAGCAGGAGGAGCACTGAGCCCTACAGAATGACCTCCAGCAGGCTGCTGGTGTGCATGTTTCTGACCACACTGTCAGAAACAGACTCCATGAGGGTGGCATGAGGGCCCCACGTCCTCTAGTGGGACCTGTGCTCACAGCCCAGCACCGTGCAGCTCCATCATTCACCAGAGAACACCAGAATTGGCAGGTCCGCCACTGGTGCCCCGTTCTCTTCACATACGAGAACAAGTTCACACTGAGAGCACATGACAGACATGAAAGAATCTGGAAACACAGTGTTGAATGTTATGCAGCAAGCAGCACCATGAGGACAGTAACGAAGACACCGTCTGCATTCATTTTGACTTGACCAGCAGACTTCACTACAAGCCGATTGGCTGTTGAAACAGGCGACGTGCTTTATGTTCTAAGACCAGCTGAGCTGCAGGTGACATTATGAGTGCGTTTCAGTCGTCACAAATCATTGGTCTGAATTGGACTCAGAAATTGACATATTTTAATCTGATTCATCAGTTCTTTCCTATCTTTGACTGATTGTCAAGTCACGTTTGATTTTTTTTTGGTCATTCAAGCATTAGTTTCCATTTTTTTCTCCACACCAGACAAAAAAAGCTGAAACACCCAATTAAACAATTGTCCTCATTACTTGTTCTTTGTAAGAACGGCCATGTTCCATCCAGCGCTGCTTGTTGTGTGTTAGGGGTGTGTGTGTGTGTGTGTGTGTGTGTGTGTGTGTGTGTGTGTGTGTGTGTGTGTGTGTGTGTGTGTGTGTGTGTGTGTGTGGTAGTGGTGCTGTCCACAGTACTGAAGGGGGGCAGAAGAGATTGAGAAACTGACAGACACACAGAACACGTCACCTATTTCAGGTTCTGCTTGCTTTTTGTGGCTGCAGAAAGAACTTTCAACCCTCTCTCAGAAAGAGAAGGTGAGAGAAAGGTGTCAGATGCAAGCAGCAAGCGGCAAACAGCTGTTTTTACACATCTCCCCCCATTTATTTTGACAGAGATGTTTAGAGCACTCACGTGAGACAGGGTTGCTTGCAGAGCACTAAGTAATAAATTCATATCGAAGTAGATTATATATCATGAATTATTGGGAGAAACCAAGCAATTCTATGTAAAATCAGACATTCAGCACCCCTATTCAGCCCAAGTGGAATGATCCTTTGTTTCATAACCACATATTCCTGCAACTGCGACAATTTGACTGTGAGATTCAACTGTGAGCTCCTTAGATTGAACTGTACAACAGTAGACTATTTGGGTCAACCCTTTGGGAAACACCACTGCTTTTGTCCGTAATCGGTGTACCAAAATCAACCTAAAAAAGAAAGTTCCTCATAGTTGCTTTAACTGACTGTCTTGCAAAGGGTTCTTGTGTCAAAATCTAAACGCTAGATGTGTATGTTATTCTGTCTTGACCTTGAGAAAAGCAAATATTAATGACAAATATTCATGACACAAGGTCCACCTTGTAGCTTTAGTACATATATGAGCATCTGCTGTCAGGAGATGAGCTCACATAGGAGCACAATAAACAGGGGTGGGAGGCCCCGGGCAGACCCAGAACACGCTGGAGGGACTACATATCTCATCTGGCCTGGGAATGCCTTGGGGTCCCCCAGGAGGAGCTGGAAAGCGTTGCTGGGGAGAGGAACGTCGGGGCTGCAGTTCTTTGCTTGGCCTACTGTCCCTGCGACTGGGCCCCGGATAAGCAGATGAAAATGGACGGATGTGCTTACATGGTGAATAACCCTTACATGAAGTTTGATCAAATGAGCACAAACCAACACACTCAACCAGAGGAGGACTGGTTGGTCTCTGGGAGTCTGCTGTGTGCACCGTATGTCAAGAAAAACTAGGAGGCGATAGGGTGCACCTTCCAAACAGGGTGTTCCCCCTCAACAGGCTGATCTGAAGATCTTCCCCTGCCTTCATGTTTCTTTGAATTTCATTTTTACTCAGATAACTTTTTGTATGAAACTTTTATTGCATCCACACCATCCTGTGGCCCCTTCACTCATCTCTGTACGTGCACTGGTTTTGCCACCTTCTTTGTGCACTGAAGCATCTCTCTGAATAAACACATCACTGTCAGCAGCAACGCCGAACACCTCCATCACTGCTGCCCTCCATCTGCCCACAGAGTCATGAGGCATGAGCTCTGATACAACCGAGGTCACGTCGCCACAACTCAGACACCTGATCTGAACGGCAGACGTGAGAGACACAGGGAGCAGAGAAAGGAAATGTCACATTTAATTTATTTTCTTCCTGCTGTCGTTAACATTCGATTTGTCCCACTTTCTCCTGCAGAGAGAGTGAAGCCTGAAACATGCAGGCAGGTGCAGTTTGTTCACTCAGATAACAATTCAAACACTTGGGGAGGGGGGGAGCTGTGTGAACTCGAGTCAGCAACACACCAAATGTCAACTTAATAAAGCCCAATATCAGTGTCACTCAGAGCTTACCGTAGAGAATGGTCACCATGGAGACCTGGCATGACCAGGATGCCCAGGAGCATGTCAGCGACTGCCAAGGACATCAAGAAATAGTTAGTGGCATTCTGCAGCTTCTTCTCCAGAGAGACCGCCAGGATCACCAGGATGTTGCCCATGACCGTGACGGCGATGACGATTAAGATCAGCAGCGCCGCCCAGTTCTTCTCCGCCGCCATCTCTTCTTGAGGACACTGAGACCCGTAAATCCTGCCGCCCTCCTCGCCGTAAACTCCTCCAGCGTTACGGTATGACCAGTTCCCTAACTGCGCGTCAATGCCATTACGGACCACGTCATTTCCGTGACACCCCGAGTTTGTCACATTATTGAGTCGCAGGGTGTTTTCCTCGAGTCCACGTGGAGACCAGGTGTTGGACTCCAGAGTGGTAACAGCTCTGACCGTGTTTGAGATCAACTCTGACACGTTCCCACCATGAAGGGTTCATGGTGTCGGCTCGGTGACACCGTCACAGCCGGAGACAGAAACGCCTCAGGACCGCCGCCTGGAAAATGGGTCAGAGTGGAGAAAGAAAGAGGAAAGTCTTGTCATCATTTACTCGCGCTCCGTTTCCTCTCCCCAGGTGAAAGCCATAAATATAACACCATTTATCACTCGAGTAATGAATTGTGTGTTTCAATATGTGCTGTCAGTTATTGGCTCCATCATCTCAGAGGGAACTCTCTGTCAAAGGATCAACGGATCGTCGCCACACAGGGGAAACAAAAATAGCAGACTGCTGAATTCAGCACAACAAAAAGAGCAGCTGTTCATTTTCAAAGGACAATGCTGAATGGATAAAAATTAAATCGCCTGGTTAATATCGTGACTGTGCAGCCCCGTCCCACAGTCCTGCAAAAACAAACAGAAAGAAGTGTTCCAGTTGAGCTCAGGCTCAGAATATTCCCAAAACCAAATGTTGGAGTTGGAGTGATTTTGACTCACATGTTTTCAGTCTTCGTCTCCTCTCATCTTCTGATTATAGAATCCATTTGAAGCTGGAGCGATGGGGGACACTGTTGCAGGTTTCTCATCCTTGAAGTCTGGCCTCGCCAAAGCTGCACTCATGATAAAAGCGTCAGGCCCATCTGAAGTCGCCGATCTTACGAATCTGAATCTCATCTCCTCAAAGCGTCTGTTTCTTTTCAAACAAGATGAAGTCTGACCTTTAGGCTTTGATTTTCATGATGCAAGCAGCCGAGAATGGGAGAAGAAAAAAGCACTAATCTTTGCATTTTTAAAACTTTTATCAGTTTTGCTGCAGATTTTAAGACATACTGAGCGCAAAGCTGGGTTCACTCTCCACTACATACCTGCACAGATGTAATCACTGTGTGTGCGTGCTCATGAATGTGTGTGGAAATCCTCGAGTGTCCTTGCCGCCTTGTCTCAACTCATCCCTGCACCTGTGAGAGTGCATCGGCAGCCGACAGAGATTGATGATGAACATGATGATATTTGACGTGTGTGTGTGTTACCCAAAGACACCTCGCTAACTTTCTCCTCTCCTCTCTTCACATGCACACACACACACACACACACTCAGTTTGGCGATAAGAAAGTCCTGACTCACAGCAAAAATATTCCTCTTTTCCCAAAAACAATGTCAGCCCCCCAGAGATCTTAAATATTCCTTTAATTTTTCCTCCTCCTGCTTGCACAAGCCCTCAGTGGAAAATGTCAGTCACTCTGCAAATCCTGGCTCAGTATTCCTTCAGCTCCATAAATCTTCAGTTTTGGGGATATTTCCACACCTCTTTCCTGAAAGAAAACAAAAGAAGAAGAAGGGAAATGTTCCGCATGTGAATGCTCAGCTCACAGAGCAGGCTTCACGTGGATTTCAGGTTTCCAGCGTGAGTGGGTAAGTTGTTGAGTCGTCTTCAGTGACAATCAGGAGCTGAATGATTTTCTGCTCTCACTCTCCTCACGCTGCTTCTCTCTGCAGCTCTCTCACTATGCTCCCTCTCTGGCTCTGTACCCAGGGTCTCTCTCCCTCGTACCGTATTGGCTCTCTCTCTATCTTAACCGTCTCTCGTTCTCTCTCGCATTCATTGCATGCCTTTCTCTCTTTTGCTGAATCTGTAAGTCCTGTTCTCTCGGCTTTTTCCTCACTCCTTAAGTCAGCTGAACCTCCCCGAGTCTCCCTCTGCCTCCACAGACAAGTTTCCATCCAAATGTCATTCAAAATTTTAACTGAATTACCTGAAGATTGACTGTCAAAAGGACACATACAGGAAGTTCCCTCACTTCTGTCTAACAGAACTGTCAGCTGTGCAGTTCTCTCCCAAATAAACTCCATCAGTTTTGCACAGGGCAAATTTGCACATATCGTTCTCCCACCCAAACTCACTGAATTCCTAAAACCCAAACTTCAACAAATGTGCACACATTTTACGTATATATACTGGCAGTATGTTATCTTATGGATGTATGTAATATCTTTTTATTTTAGTATATTTACAGTGTATCACAGTATATGCTTTTTATTGTATATTCTATAGATAAAAAATCTTATTCTTGCAGAATATTAATTCTTTAATTTTCCCTAAGCGCCTATCCTGTAGAGGTTACTGGGGAGCTAAAGCCTTTCCTTGCTGACACTGGGCGAGAGGCGGGGTACACCCTGGACAGGAATCATGCTTGCATTCACACCTACGGCCAATTTAGAGTCACCAATTAACCTGCATGTCTTTGGACTGTGGGAGGAAACTGGAGCACCTGGAGAAAACCCACGCTGACGCGGTGAGAACATGCCGACTCCGCACAGAAGGGCTCCCCCACCCAGGGTCCTTACAGAATATGCTATTTTTTTTTTTCTATTGAGACATATTTTTTGTGTTCCTGTTCCTATGCAATGTCTAACCTGCTGCTGGAATGAAAGCATTGTCCAACTCGAGTGTTGGTCTCAGGGTTAAGTATTACTGCGGATGAGTTTATGTTGGAGTCAGCTGAAAGACCACTGCATATCAGAAAAACAGTAAGGAGTGCCTTTGGAGTCAATATCACACACTGAGGGGTATGACAAAGTGCTGGTATCAGACACCCTGGGCATGAGAACAGACTGAAATCACAGTGTGTCCAGTTTGTGCCCAGTCAGAGACCCTTGTCACTCAAAGACAGTTGTTGCCCTGTTAGATTGTTCCCTTTTTAGACTGTCTTTGAATTGTTTGTAGACAGTCTGTATCCAATTACACTGGTCAGCAACCTTACTGTTGATTCTCTGATTGGAGCCCTGCATTCTCTACTGACTGTCTTTTTACTGCACCTGTATGAGAGTCGCAAACTTATGTTGTACAATGACAATAAAGAAACTGTCTGTCTGTCTGTCTAAAATCTGCAAAGCAAAATGCTAATTAATTGATAAGCTCCATTATCTCTTATCACCATCGTCTCCAGTTTTCCATCCAAATATCGCTCAAATTTTGGCAGATTTTCCAAATAAAGAAGTGCAAATTAATGTTGTTTTCACCCACTACTGTCAGGGGGATTATTGTTCTGCTGCAGGACAAAGCGGGACACATGCTTACGTAATATTACACTGTAAAAATGGACTTGGTTTATGCATGGATGGATTTGTATTTACACCCCTCTAGTGTTCTGACCACTCAAAGCACTTTGCACAGTAGAGTCACGTTCACACATTGATACACAGGCGACCAGGTAAAGTGCCAACCTGCTTATCATGTTCCAATCTGATCTAATCATTCACATGTATATTCGCACATTGATGGCACAACCTTCATGAGTAATTTGGGGTTTTGGCATTTAGCAACTCAAGAGAAATTTCCCTCAGGAGTTGATGGAGACCAAAAACAGAGCTAACAGAGAGAGGGAATATTGGAGTGACATTCACTGGTGGATGTTCCCACAGGCGACACAGGCCGCTGCCTCAGTCACCATCCTCTCTTATTTTAATTTTTTAAACATAAAGGAAAATTATCCAAAGACCTATTGCTAGCAGTCTGTCTGTCTGTCCTGGCAATGCACTTCACTTTTATGTGTTTGTCAGTGAGAGATCTTTACAGTGAGAACATGATAGGCGGGGGTGTCAAACTGATTTTAGTGTGATCCAGTCATGTGTAGATTTCGTTTGTAGTCTTATCTTCTGTTTGTATTCTTCCTTTATAGATCCACTCCTAATGTGTCATGTCTATTATTTCCTGTCCTTGTGTGTTTTCCCGCCTTGTCAGCCCCGCCCTGATCAGTTTCACTCACCTGTTCTTACTCCCCCTGATAAGTGCCTTTCCCTCCTTTACCCAGCTACACACCTGCCCTGTGTTAGCCTCATTAGTCCTTTCCTGCCCCTCAGTTTTTCCCAGCCTATCAGCTGCCTGCTTCATCAGTTTATTCCCCTCACTTGAGCTCCCTGCCCCTTTTCTCCACCTGTACTTCATCCCCTCGTCAGATTAGTTTGTATTTAAGTCCTGCGGTCTGTTCCAATACCCATACTTTCTGTACTTACCGTACCCACTTTGGGTACAGAGGGCGTTCACGTTACGATTGCGGCAAAAAATAAGTGTACCTAAAAGACCCGGATGTGTACTCATAACGGCCAAAGTTGAGAGTGTGGAACATTGTACACTTTTCGCACTCAACGGCCGCCATCTTAGCTACATAGCGGAAGAGGCGGGACCACTTACAGGTCAGTGGGCAGAACCACTGACCTGCCGTCTGTTCCAGTTTTTTAGTGGGTGACGTCACTGACGAGTTGCAGCCATAGTCGTGATCGTAACATCCGGTAAGTGCGCCATAGAGTAATGAATAGGAACAGCACTTACTTGCTGAAATATGTGCACTCTGTAAGTGCGGACAGTGTAACTGTGTGTAAGTGTACTCATGGTAGTATGGATTTCGGAACAGAGCCCTGGTTTTCACTTCAGTCTTGGTTTGATCCTTGATTTGGTTGTGTGGTGTCTGGTTGCTGTTTCCTAGAAGAAAAGAATGATCTTTTTGAGCTCCTGCTGTCTCCTGCGTTTGGGTCCACCTTCTCCACACTACATAGCACCAGTAAAACCATTGCATAACAACACCTCCCAGTGTTTTACTTGCTTTTAGTGTAAAGAAGTACAAAAAAAGGTTCATCCATGTACAAAACAGATGAACAATCTGAGATGTCTTTACAAAAAAGAGTGCATATTCAACAATATGTCTCAGTTTTTCCACATCCAGTCAGTCTTCTTCTGACTGGCATGGTGGAAATGTATGAGGAAAATGCACCTGTAATGACAAACTAAAGTGGAAGCTATTGAAGTAGTGTAAGATATCCCCTGCCTTACGATCCATTTAAAATCTTGAGGGGTTTTTTCCTTTTTCTTTTTTTAAATGTAAATGTAAAAATTTCATAAAAATAAATACAAAATGCAACCATTTAAATGTGTGTGCAGCCCCCTGAGCCAAAATAAAAAAACATAAGTCCATCTCCAGTGCTTAAATAAAGAGTATAACATTGTCTCTGTTTACCTGCTGATGGAAAAATAAAACAACTGCCACCATATATAAAAAAAAAAAAAAAACCATGTCAGAGTATTGCACACGATCTTTGCTAGAAAGAGAACCTGACAGCATGACAAGACTCTGTTGCTAAGATATCAGTGCTGTGGAAATGTACGTCATCTGGAATTTGCCATGTGACCCCCACCTCTGCCTAATTAGCAACCAGCCCTCATTTGTCTGTGGTTTATTGTAACTGGCCGTAATGAAGGTGCTAATTATCCGTCTAATGGTGACTGGAAAAAGAGCAAGTCTTTGTATTTGGCCACATCAAACAGCGTCTCAGCTTCGTTGTTTCAGCCACAAACTAATTTTAAATCATGTAATTTCTTTGCTCTGCTGACATTTTCCTTTCATGTCCCTTCAGGTGAAGTAAAAGCTGTTTTACGCTCCAGAACAGCTGCCGGAATAAAAAAGCTGTCATCAGACAGAAGCTCCTCAATGAAGCACAAAACAGTTATAATCACAATGAAGATTATAAAACATTTCCTCCTGTGACTCACACACACTTAATGGATGTTATGTGTGTTCTCTGACGCAAGAGAATAATGTGTTAGCTTCTTTTCTCTCTCCTTTGAACCATCAGGTATTTCTGTATTTTGGTAGAAAAGAATATTGGAAATAAAACCAGAATCACTGCGTGCAGTTGTGTGCCTCTGTGTACCAGGTCTATCTATACAATCAGCACAGTTTCAAGATTAAAGTCACCAATTCAGTATCTGACCAAATGTCTTCCCTTCTGTTCCTGAGATATGACGTTGAATAACAGCCAAAAAAAAATGTTTTGTGCAGAACATTATGATGTCACAGTGAAGCTTTGTTATAATCAACATAAGAATTCTTGAGGTATGACCAAAAATGTTGTGTGAGGTCACACTGACCTTCGACCACCAAATTCTAATCAGTTAATTCTTCAGTCCAAGTGTATGTTTGTGTCAAATGTAGAGGAATTCCCTTTAGGTGTTACTGAGACATCATGTTCATGTAAGTGAGATGAATGCAAGGTCACAGTGGCCTTCATCTTTGACCACCAAAATCTAATCAGTTCATCATTGAGTCCAAGTGAGCGTTTGTGCCAAATTTGAAAAACTCCCTCAAGCTGTTCTTGAAATATCATGTACACAAGAAAGAGACAAACAAGGTCCTTGACCTTGACCTTTGACCTATGACCACCAAAACCAATCACTTTATCGTTGAGCCCATGTGAATGTTTGTACCAATTTAAAGAAATTTCCTCACAGTATTCCTGAGATATTCCATTTACAAGGATGGGATATACGCAAGGTCACAGTGACCTTTGACCACCAAAAATTAAAGCACCTTATCCCTGAGTCTAAGTGGACACTTTTGGGAAATTTGAAAAAATTCCCTCAAGTTGTTTGGGAGATAATGTGTTTATGAGAATAAGACAAATGCAAGGTAACAGTGACCTTGACCTTTGACCACCATAAACTCATCAGTTCATCGTTGACTCAAAGTGGACGTTTGTCTCAAATTTGAATAATTCCCTTAAGGTGTTCTTGAAATATCCTGTTAACAAGAATAAGACAGACAATGTCACGCTGACCTTGACCTTTTGACCCATGACCACCAAAATCGAATCACTTCATTGCTGAGTCCAAGTGGACGTTTTTACCAAAGTTGAAGAAATTACCTTAAGGTGTTTGTGAGATCATGTTTACAAGAATGAGACAGGGAAATGTTACAATGAGGAAATTCTCTCAAGACATTCTTGAGATATCATGCTCATGAGAATGGGACGGACGGACAACGTGAAAACATAACGCCTCTGGCTAAGGCTATTGCCTGTGTGGATACATAAAAATAAGCTAGCTGATGAAGCATTTCAAACTGTTCACACACTGACCATGTTTTATTTATTGAAATAAACTTTGTATTCTTGCACACTTTTTAGCTTCAAGTTCAGCTTTGGAGAATTCTGATGTTGACTGTCTTCACAGTGCCGAATCGAAGAGACAGAGAATCCAAAATGGTGGAATCAATCAGGGCGTATTTTGGCATTGTATATTTGGTTGAATATTTTGGATTTGGACTTTATTTGCCCCTTATCCTTTTATATCTCCTCTCTTCCTACTTTGTATTGTAACTGCTGCACAGCCGTTTCCCTCGGGATAAATAAAGTTTCATCTTATCATATCAGCTGTTGCACCATCCACCTTCATTCAGCCTCCTCTGTCGGAGTATAAACTGCTCTATAAACGGTTTGCCGACACTTATGAATACAAATCTTGACACGGATCCTGATATTGCTGCATACTCTGCTGATGAATTAAGATTTTCTCAGTTTAAATCCACATCAGGGACATTAAGTCTGACTCAGACTGGATGAATGAAACGGTCTGACGGAGTCCCTGTCTGTCTCTACCTCATGCTCCCTCTCAGTCTGAAGGGTAATTACTGTCTCCCTCGTTCACTCGCTCAGTCTCAAAGTGTCTGTTACACTCTCTGTCATTTACTGAATCTCCTTCTCTTTTGAGCTGACTGTCTGTCAACCCCTCTCGCTCCGTCTCTCTGCATTTCCATTTTCTGATGTGTTTCCTGCGTCTCTGTGTTGTGCAGCGACAGCAGGAATCACACCATTAGAGAGCCTCTCAGAAAAACTTTATCCATGAATCAATCAGCTGGGGTCTCGGCCATGACACTGATTACACTGTTTGACACTGTGTGTGCGTGTGTGTGTGTTTGAGTGTCAGAATTTGCAATACATTTGAAAAGACAGTTGATAAATGAAAACTGTCAGATTTACAGCTTAAATTCTTTTTGAAGCGGTCGGTCTTTGACAGATGTGGGAGAAGTACTCGGCCTTTACCAAGTAAAAGTAACCAGAGCAGAGGGCCCTGGGTCCCTCCTGGTGTAGTGGGCCCTGGGAACCTCCTGGTGCGGCAGGCCCTAGGTTCCTCTTGGTGCAGGACAATGCCCAGCCTCATGTGGCCAGAGTGTGTAGGCAGTATAGTCAGGTTCACTATATTAAAAGATTTACTTCCATTGGGAGTTTATGGGGATTTGCAAACCTATACCTTTTTGGAATCTTCAGACCTTGGGGAATCCAAAAACCAATATTGGCATTTGCACAGACGGCCATTTTGGACTTACAAAATGGCCAACATGCAGGTGTTTGTGCAAATGCCAACATTGTTTTTTGGATTCCCCAAGGTCTGAAGATTCCAAAAGAAGAAGATGAAGATTTCAATAATGTATAGGTTTGCAAATCCCCATGAAACCCCCATGAAACCCCCACAGAAATACATAGTGAACCTGACTCATACCTGGATGATGAAGGCATTGATGCCATTGACTGGCCCTCTTGTTCCTCTGACCTAAATCCAACTGAGCACCTATGGGATGTTATGATGCGACGCCACCAAGTACCACCACAGACTGTCCAGGAGCTCAATGATGCCCTGATCCAGGTCTGGGAGGAGATCCCCCAGGACACCATCCATCGACTCATCAGGAGCATGCCCAGACGTCAGGAGTGCATACAGGCAGGTGGGGGTTGCACACACTACTGAGTCACATTATGAGCTGCTGTGATAAAATTCAAGTTGGTGGTTCGGTGTGAATTTTGAATTCAGCCCTCTGCGGGATGATGTATTTGGTTTCCACTGACTGTTCTGCGTCATTTTCCTTAACTTTTTTGCGCAGTGTATTTTGTCATGTAGTAACAGTTGGAAAATCCCACTGGCTTTTTGTCAAGGGAACCAGGGCAATGCTAATGTCCAGGTTGGCCTGAAGAAAACAAAAACTTGTGATGGTGTAAAGACACCAGTTTGAGGAAAATAAAGTGTTTTCGGAACATTACAGCATATAAACGTGTTCCTGTAGAAACCCAAATTACAAGCAAGAGCCTGGAAATGAACAGAATAGGTCCTCTTTAAATGGCTGCTTATTCTGAACACTATCTTGTGAATAGATGGGAGGAATGTCTCTCATACAAAAGATAAGCATTGAGAACAGACAGAGCGCGCGCACACACACACACACACACACACACACACACACACACACACACACACACACACACACAATGACCTGCCTTGTAACATTAAGAGAAGAGAAGCCGAGATAATCAGGAGTAAAAAGAGGGTGAAGATAATTTAGCAATAGATGGACAGCAGAGATAAATATTTAGAGTCAGCAGGAGGAAGAGGAGATAAAGAGGACGAGAGGGGCGAAGAAGAGACAGCGGCGGTTTGTCGGTTATCTTTACCACATAAACAACAAAGTCCTCCACACACAGACACACAAACACACAACAGATGCACTTTTGGTTTAGTGCCTCATAAATATTCGTCAGCTTCACGGGGAGGGACAACATACAGAAAGATGAAATAGCAGGTAGAACATTTTTTAAATAGCCCGTGCCTCGGAGTGAAAAACTCATGACTCCAATTTTGTTGATTTTCATATTTTGACTCCATCTGAAGGATTACATGCTCTCATTGCTGAAGGAATCTTTTCAGCCCTCCGGCACATGAAGTCCTTTCAAAGCCTCAGTGGATACAATGAAAAATGCAAACTGAAAGCTGCGTTTTTCTTTGTGCCTGGAAAGCTGACATTTTGCAGATGTAAGAAGTGTTTTTTTACCAGATATATGGACTGTGCCTCAGAAGTGTTTTCAGTGTTAGGAGAACATTACTGACACTATCTCAGCTTTTGTGTTAGTGGTCTAACAGCTGTCTGACACCTTGAGTAGAAAAACTGTCAAATAAATGCTACTCTGTGTTGTTAGTTCAAATACAAGCATAAAATTAGACACATTTACTGTGGTACATCAGGTTATCGTTTGAAATAGGGGTGGGAAAATAAATTGATGCATTTATTTACAATTTTTAATTGATTTTTTAACGCTTGAATATATAATTCAAATGCAGAGAAAGGAAGAAGCTGCAACTTTTATTGTGGCAATCTACAAGTAATGTGTCAACAACAAATGTAAACAAGATAATCATAAATATTACAAATAACAAAAGGACATAATTATAGAAAGGACAATAGCAGAGAACAGATGTAAATTCACCCTCGCAAATATAATATATTAGAATCTACAATCTGTGCAGTTATAGCTTTAAAGTGAAACTACACACATTGCAAAGTAACAGCAGCAGAGCTCTCCAGGTTGATCTCCATCTCTGGCGAACTTGGTGAGTGGTGTTTGTTTATCTCTAAGATAGCAGATATAAAAGCAAGAGGGTCAAAGTTCAGGGCATAATGTTATGAGACAGTAGTATGTCCCAACTGTGTGCACACTGCATGTAACAGTACGTACTTTTTAAGGGCAGCTGCAGTACCTACTAAAAGTAAACAGAAAAAGTATGCAATTCTGAACGCAGCCAAAGATGAGGCAAGAAAGCAGAAAATGGCGGACAGTCCAAGAACAGACTTTCAGCTGCTCAGTTAGCAACTTGAACTCAGCCAGCCCAGCGCAAACTCATCACTGGATTTGCAAACTTTCTGTTGCTGCTGTTACACTGATCAGACCACCAGCCTGCGGTGAATCCCAGTGTTGTCTAGGCACTGGGGTTTGCACTGACTGAATTTGAGCTCCTACAGCCGCTACAGGTCTCCTACTGATGGAGTCAGGCAAATTTGGATTTAAGCATATTGTCCCAACTCGAGCAAACAAGTGGTAGTATGGTGATATAATAAGGTGATGACGCATCTTTGACACAGCAGTCATATTTTACATTGAAAAAAATTTCATTTATTGTGTCCCGCTGGAGGTGTTCCAGGCACGTCCCACTGGTAGGAGGCCCCGGGGCAGACCCAGAACACACTGGAGGGATTATATATCTCGTCTGGCCTGGGAACGCCTTGGGGTCCTCCAGGAGGAGCTGGGAAGGGTTGCTGGGGAGAGGGATGTCTGTGATGCTTTGCTTGGCCTGCTGCTCCCGTGACCCGGCCCTGGATAAGCGAATGAAAATGGATGGATGGATGGATGTGTGTGGGCAGCACAGTGGTGCAGTGGTTTGCACTGTCGCCTCACAGCAAGACGATTCCTCGCCCACAGTTGTTTCGAACACAAAGTGGGGAGAGACCCTCTGTACAGAGTTTGCATGTTCTCTCCGTGTCAGCTGTGGGTTTTCTGCGGGTGCTCCAGCTTCTCCCACAGTCCAAGACATGCAGGTTAATCGGTGACTCTAAACAACATTCATGACCACTTCCTGGCAACTTTTACATTTATATCAACAAAGAGAGGCTCAATGACATTAAAATCTAAAAACTACAGCTGCCAGATTTGATCACACAGTTAAAAAAAAACACCTCTCTAAAACAGTTCCAACAAAAACTGACCATCCTAACCTTCATGGAGGATTTATTGCATCACTGTTTATTAAACTGCATTAATTAAGTGTTAATTAGTGCAACTGTACCACACTGTGGCCTGATAAAGGACACAGATGCTGGAGGCAGCTACGGTGGGACCAAAATATTATTTCATCAGTTAGGATTTTTTTCTATTCCCCTTCCACCATCTGAAAGGTTTACATTTGTATGATGAATTTCTTTAAAAACATTCAACCGCACAGGCCGACCTGAGTCTCCACAGTCTGTTTATGTGTGCCCTGCTGTTCATCAGCAGCAACCTCACTTTATAAAAATACATTAAGGTCATTAATACACCGGATGGAAGACATTTTCCATTATGAGCTGTTCATTTCCTCAGCATCACACCGACAACCTGCAGCAGGAAATTGCTTTTTGCAACGTAAATGACACAATCTGAATCTAAATTGTGTTTGCAGCTTAAAATGCATCGCAGATCAATGCTGTGTGAGGAGGCTTTTATATTGTGACTTCCTCACAGAGATGAAGCTGAGACTGGATAAAGATTATGTGTGTGTGTGTGTGTGTGTGTGTGTGTGTGTTTGTTCTGATGTTAAGCAGGTATCATGGTTACCATGTGCTGCCATGTCATTATACTGATGGCTCATAATTCCAGAGCCCCAGCAGTCTGAAAAATGTCCTGTTTAGGAGGATAAGGGCCTGTCGGACAAATGGGACATTTTTCAAAAGCACATTGCTCCGAAAGTACAAACTCTCCCTGCAGTTAGAAGGATTCACGGCCTGCAATCAGTCATCCCTGCCTTGTAATGTTTCACACTTTCTTTCCCCAGTTGATTGGGAGCATCGGTGTATACGTGTGGCTGTTGGAACTCATGTTCGGTGACTTAGCAACTACAAACAACTAAAAGGCAAACAATCAGCTGTATGCATCCATTACGGAACATGAGTAGCTTGCTTTTCTTAGGCGGGTTTCAATCGAATCAACGCTGTACCTATGGCGTAGGCTCTGCGTCGACATAGAGCCTACACCGTACCCCCTGACATGCACCTCCCCAGAAATGTAACTTTTTATGAGCAGAGGAAATCTTCGCTCGCTGCTAGGCTAATTTATACAATGTAAAATGCAATAGGCTTGTGCTAATAACATTAGCATGTTGTATTTGTTCGGAAAACGTGTTTAGTATAAGACAGTTGTTTTGTCAGTGAACCTTGTGAGCTGTAATGGAGCTGAATTTTGTAATGTTACCTTTTTTAAATGTTGCTGTTGTCCCTGGCTTCATATGAGTAGAAGAACAGTCTGCTAGCCTGCTAAGCTAATTTTAACAATGTAAAATGCCATAGGCTTGTACTAATAACATTAGCATGTTGTATTTGTGGGGAAAATTTGTCTGTAAATGCTGTGAGTTATAGTGAAGCTGATTTGTGTACTTGTGTTTAAAATTGTAGCTATTAAGCTGTGTTTATTGTGTGGTTTGTTTGAATCAACTCAGCACTGTCAACTAGTGTTTTGGAGGTGTAACTGCAGTGACACAGACACACAACCACACAAGTATAAATACAACAGCACAGGCTATGGTTTAGGCTCTGCATAGAGCTGACACACAAGTATAAATCCGCCTTTATTTTGATTCACATCAAACGCAAAGCAAATTGTGGCCTCGCATTACTTACGTGAATACAGCAGCTGGAGTTATTCACCCTTAACAGCTACGCTAACGGTTGTGCTAACTAGGATAACAGGCTGTCAGACAAACGGGTTTTCAGTCCAGTGGGACATTAATCAAAATGCTGAGCCATCTCAGTTCAGCATGTCCACATGCTGGGCCAAATACCTTGATTGGGAGATCCATATCAGACACATTGATCAGGCAATATGAGAGGTTAAAGATTTAATGATGATTAGAGTAATGACAGGGATTTGGGGAATAACCTCAACCTTGACATTATTTCTCCAGAAATAACTTTTTATTTCTCATATTTAGCTTCTTTGCTGCATTTTCATCAGCCGACACATTTTTCTTTTTCATATGCATATATGTGCAAATTGTGTGTATTTACATTATTTCCTTCACTCTGCAGCCTGAAGTCTCGGCCAATTAAAGCTGTCAGTCACTTAAAATGCTGACGGCACATTTACCTCAGTGACGGGAACACACACTCGTTTGAACAGCACTAACTCACACACACATTTACATTCAGGCAGTGTGTACATTATGTGTGTGTTTTGGCAAATATTTGCTCCGTATTTTGCTCCGATCTGACGGAGGTTTGAGCACAGCTACAGAGAAACAGTTTGGGAATATTGACCCAACATTTTTTATTTTATTTGCCCTGTTTTTCATTAATACAGTGATGTTTTTCTATTTAAAGGCAGTCGTTTCCCTGCTGCTGAATAGGTGCAGTGTGTCTCTCTGTTTTAAACACCTTTTAAAGTTGATTTAATGAGTTCTCGTTAACGCTGGAGAATGAACACTCGATAGAAACTCATCCAAGCTTTACATCATCTAAACACATCGATTCAACACAACAACTTATTAATGGACTGTGTGTGTGTGTGTGTGTGTGTGTGTGTGTGTGTGAGGCAGAGAGGCAAACAAAAACACTACTTAGATAATTTATCCGTTAACTGCCTCACATTAAAAATACACCCAAAGACACTTCAATATTTGAATAGTGTTCTCGTTTTCTAGTTAAACAGTAAAAATATGGCAGCACAGCCAAGTCATTAAAAACGGTACAAAATAACAACATTGTCCTGCACTAAAATCTTGTTTATATGCATTTCAGCCTGGACTCTAGGAAATCTGGAGAACTCAACAGCCTTATAAATAACTTTAACGTTTCATAAGCCCTTTTTACACAGAGCTACAGGGCCAGAATCAAAAGCGACGTGACTGGCGTAACGTTTAACACAACAGCCTTGGCCTCTAGTGTGACATATGACATACATGTCTGCAACACTTTATAAACAACAACAACTGCATTACCACGTCAATAACAATCATTTACCATCCCTGTTATGTGGCAGCTGATCTCGTCCTCTGCTCGGAGAGTGAGGAGCTCCTAGAACTCGTGATTTCCCCATTTGTGGACATTTGTGGGCACTTCTTCTTTGAGTTAGCTGCTAACTGCTGCTAGCTGCTTTTTAAATCTCCTGTGGTGGATCTCATGCATAACACATTATCAAAATGTCACACCCATCCTGCCCAGGGTCCCGTTCTTTCATCCTTACTACCATTTGTGGCGGCTTGAAGGTGAAACAACTCTGTCCCCCCAATCCGCGATTGTACCTTGTATACAGAATGACGAGGCAGTATAACGAGGCAGCGAGGCGGTTTGACTTGTAATACAGGATGTTGAGACACACAAAACAGATGACAGTTTGAAAGACTGAACTTACAGACAACATGTGGAGCAGCATTTCCAAACAACATGGAGGCTCCGTAGTCCGAAGTAAGCCGGCAAACTTTATGACTCCTTTCCTTTGTCAAAGGCTGTGTACATTTCACAATAAAAGCCCCTAGTCATATACTCTGTGTGACTGTTTACACTTCAAATTCACTCAGAGTAAATCTAGTCAAACCTTTCACTGAACAAGTTGCAATTTCATATTGTTGACAATTTTAATAGTTTTGATGTGAAATATTTGCAGGCGAGTTTTTCAACTTTGAAATACAAGTTTGAGCTGTTGACCAATAGCAAGCCATTTTGACAGAGCTGACAGTGAGTCCAAAATAAAGGAGGACCTTCTTTGTTCTCTGTTGGAGTACAAACTCTAAGGATGCTTTCAGACCTGTGGTTGTCTCCTTTGGTCTGAATCAGAGACTCATGTTGTTCCAAAGTTGTATAATTGCCTAGAGTTGGTTGGTGTTCTCACGGCAGCATTTACAAGCAGACCAGATCAAATGCCTTGTGTGAGAAAGCTGCTCTTGATTGGTCAGAATTTCCATGTGGGAAAAATCCAGGAAGTAAAGAAAACATTGAAGAAGAGTACACTGTCAAGATAAATGTGACACTTTCTAATGTCACAATGGAGGGACAACTACGCAGGTTGATTTTAGCGCTGCTCATCGTGGACTATATTGCTGTCATTGTTCATTTGAGTCAAAGCATACAGTTTGAAAACGAGGCGCGGCTCCAACTAGAAAACAATGTTTTGATGCATTGGATGTGCTGAATGTGCATATTAAGGCAGTACAGGAGGAGGCGCACATTAATAATCCTCCAGGACTGTAACATGCTCATGTTTAACCCAAACAATGTGTCATGTGACTGCAGTTGCTTCAGATCAAGGTCGGAACACGTTCTCACCACAAACCAACTGCACCAGAGTTCATTTGGAACCAGACTGAGACCACCTCTTCAAGAAGGTCTCAGTCTGGTTGTTTGCTGTGTTCACACCTGCCCAAACGAACCTCACTGAGGGGGCAAACCAATTTGAGTTCCATTAAACCAAACTAAAGTCTTGCTACAAGGTTCATGAGTAGTTGCTCTGGAGTGTTTGATTATAACGCACAAGGATGTTTCCAAGGACGCTGTGGAAGAGTACGTGTTACAGTCAAAACCTCCAGAACAGCTCCAGATGGACTTTGTGGTGAAATTGTTTCGTTTTGTCAAAGCTTGACATTTTTATGTGACTCGTGTTCGGCTCTACTGTGATTATTCCGATTATATTTACGCACTTGTCAGACATTTGTTAACGTAATAAGCAATGATAATAAACATAAAACTGAAATTAAGCATTTGTCTGTGTTGTTGTAAGAGATTTACTCGATTAGTTAATGTGGGTGTTTGCTGTGATTGATACATACTGAATGTGTGTGTGAGTCTGCAGATATAAGCCTCATGTAAGCGGAGGAAATACCCAGGAGAACAAACTCATTTCCTCACACGCACACACAGACACAAATGTGCAAACACACTCCGTCACAGTGAGAAGATGAGTCAACCATCAGCAGCAGGAGCTGTTAAAACTGAGCTGACACCACATAGGTCCTTAATACTGCCTCAACACGTCACTGCCAGCGACGTCTATATGACAATGTGAATCACTCAGCCGTCGACTGACTCGGATTCACCTGGGCAGGTCCACGAGGAGAAGCAGATGGACGTCAGAGCTGAGGAGACGCATCAGAAAAAGAGAGAGTTTGTCCAAACCCCTTCCTGGTACACAGATTCAGTTTGTGGACACTGTGACAAACTTGACTCAGAGGAGAAATCTTGTTTCTTCTGATGAGTTTTATGTGTCAACATCTCAGAATGAATCATCACGAATGAGGCTGATTTTTATATCTTTTCCATCACTGCCTGTTGGTTCGTTTTACCTCGTCTTGCACCTTGTTTGTAATATTAGAGGTTAGTTTGACAGACGTGACACAAAAATAAGAAACATAATTTAGAAATACTGTTTTTTGTTTTTTGGTGGGGTTTGTTTTGCCACTTTGAGTTCTAAGTATACATCCACTGGTTTATTAAAATGTATTAAAATATATAAATGTAACAGTGTCTCTACTGCTCTATATGAGGCCTGGTCACATCCATCCATCCATCTATTTCATCCGCTTATCCGTAGCCGAGTCATGGGGGTGTCCCTCTCCCCAGCAATGCTGTCCAGCTCCTCCTGGGGGACTCCAAGGCCGGATGAGACATGTAATCCCATCAATGTGTTCCTATCAGTTGGACATGCTTGGAACACCTCTTATGGGAGGCGCACAGGAGGATCCTGATCAGATGTTGAACCACCTCAACTGACCCCTTTCAACGCAAAGGAGCAGCGGCTCTACTCTGAGCTCCCTCCAGATGTCTCTAAGGCTGAGCCCAGACACCCTTCGGAGGAAACTCATTTCAGCCGCTTGTATCAACGATCTCATTCTTTTGGTCACTACCCAGAGCTCATGACCATAGGTGAGGGTTGGGACGTAGATGGACCAGTAAATCGAAAGCTTCGCCTTCCTGCTCAGCTCCCTCTTCACCACAACGGTCCAGCACACGTGTCCTTTAAAAACAGGTGGTGTTAGAGGCTTGGTGACGGAGGGGCTACTTGGAGACTGAGTTGGAGAAGCTAGGCAAGCAAACAGCTGACAGACTAGCAAGAAGTGTTGCCATATTTGACTGTTTTCTGTAGCGGTTTATTTAACTGGGTAAAAGTTCACTGAGTTCAGTGACTGATGGCCTTCAAAATAAAAATGATGCCAGCTTATAACAACTAAGGTCCAATCTACATGTATACTAATATTTTTATAAACAAATATTCTCCCCTCCATTTTAAAAATGTATTGTCCAGACAACTTTTCTTTTTCAAAATATGTCTGTCCACACAAGAATGCTCAAACGACTCCAAATGCTCAGCCAGCGCTGTCACTGTCTCCAGCTGTCTCGCCTTGTAACAGAGGAAGTGAAGTGTACAGGCTAATGTTGCCTCTCTCTAAACACCATCTTGAGATCTCTTCACTGTTGATTTCTGATCAATATAAGGATGGACTTTAAAACATATGATTTACTCCCTGGACATGCTACAGTTTTCCTTCCGTACGTCATCAACAACAATCCCACACCCACTGGTTTGACTGGTCCTGATCCAAAACTGCTGTTTCTGGCTGACTCTATAACTCGGACACTGAGGTGGAGCAAAAACATCAGGTGCAGCAGACAGCTCAGTTGGTCCATGAAGTGGTGCAGCAATTTGAATGTAAAGTAATCATTAGACCGATGGGCATGTGGGTATGGAAGAGATGATGTCATTGTTTTCCAAATGCTCCATTTTACATCCATCCACCCCCCTGTACAGTTGACATGAATGCTGAAATTAGCTACAAAAGTTTTTACACCAGGCTTGTAAACATGTTTATTTCTGCTGTTGGACATTTTAACATGAGAGTCTACAGGGATTGACTTGCTCTTGGAGCCAGCCTCAAGTGGCCATCAGAGGAACTGCAGTTTTCAGCTTCCGAGGCTGCTGCTTGAGATTGTATAGAATGTTTTTTGTGTTTCAGATTGTGTGAAATTGAGCTGCCCTTTGGCCTGATTCTTTTTGTTTTGTTTTGTTTTTCCTCAGTGAAACTTTTTATTGAAGGAAGACTTTCTGCGGTATCTATCTCTGCTGGATGTTCTGTGATATATGAAGCTGCAAGTTGAAGCTCAGGACAAAGTGCAGCTCCATCAGTATATTAATCCTCATCACATCTCGCTCATTAAACATGACATGGCACCTCCACCATCATGTTTCACGTCAGTAATCAGTTCTCTATTACTCTGTGAGCAGAGAATCTAATTAAAGCACAAATGAAATGAAGCCACATAGGAGATTTAGAGCGATGGAGATGAACACTTGAACTCTTTTATTGTTTCTTTCTGGTCGACAGAGAAAGTGGACTTTGGTTCACTCGTGTTCTGTCTTCCTCCTTTAAACTGCACCATGTTTCATAATTATCTTCTTGCCTGGGTGGTTTTATTGGGTGTTGTAATTAGGCCGGCATATTGATACGGCGTCTGCACGAGCATTGTTACACCACAATGAATACTAAATGAGAAAAAAATAAATCAATGAGCAACAAATCAAAGTCTCAGAGATAAAAATGGAAATTAGGCGAGCCTCCAAACAAAGGTCACACTGTACATCACTGATCTGTATCTTTTAGAGACACACTCTCTTTGTCGCCTCAGATTCCAGGAAGTTCAGCGCAAACTTTTTTTCCCCTTGGTGTTTATATTGAAGCTGGTTTGTGTATGGGATGCTTCTACTCTGAAGTTGTTCAGACTGAACATGCAGTATATTAACACAGATCTGTTACCACTGTTAGTTTCTTTAAACCATAAACACAATCTTAACGTAAACTTAACCAAGTACTTCCTTTACCCAAACCAGGATATTACCCTAACTACAATCTCAGAGCTCATTAACCAGCTAATATCCGGGTCAAGACTTCCTCCTCTGTGTGCCCGACGTTTCGGCTAATCTGTATAAACAGATATCTGCATATGAATGCAGATCAATAAAGAAAAAGAACAAAAGGCTAGATCGTCGCAGATGATAGTTGATGTGTTCTGAGAATCCATTTAAGCCAACACATCCTACCAACATATTCTTATAGAATACGGCGGCTGTGGCTCAGAGGGGGGTCGTCCACCAGTCGGAAAATCAGCGGTTCAATCCCCTCCAGTCTGCATGTCGAAGTATCCTTGAGCAAGGTACTGAACCCCAAATAGCTCCCGACGATGCTTCCATCAGTGTGAGTGTGTTAAAACTGTACGGTAGCCTCGGCCACCAGTGTATGAGTGTGTGTGTGAATGGGTGAATGTGACTCGTAGTATAAAAAGCGCTTTGAGTGGTCAGATGACTAGAAAGGTGCTGTACAAATGCAGGTCCATTTACCATTTTCCATAGAACAGTTTGTATGATATCCTACGAATCTGCTCCCCACAAATGTCCTTAACGTACAGTTACATAATTAACTTAAAGTTATGGAGGTTAGGTTTAGAAAAAGAAGCATTCTGAGGACGAACCTTAAAATGACTTAAAGTTTACATGGATCCAAAGACGCAACTCCACAAAGTCTCGAGTGAAAGTTCATTTTTTGTGACCCATCCACCCTGAACCTGCCTCCTTATAAGTGCTCGGGACTGCTTCCTTGTTTACTGCTGTCAGTGCATTGGTCACGTGATCGCAGCTTTTCAAATTATGGGATATGTACGAATTTGAGTCCATTGCTTCGTGTAGGAACACGTACAAAACCTTTGTAAGAACAGCCTGGTTCTGCCTATAAAATATTACGGAGCGGAGGAGTGTCACGGGTACATCAGATATCACGGAGATTCCCATAGGAATGAATGGACTTTAGGTCAACTCGTCTCTGTACTCATATGCAAGTAGAAACGAGGCGTTACTTTAACGTTATGATAGCTGCGCATCACAGACACAAATAAATTATGTTGTAAAATGTTGTCTGTGAATGTAACAAAGAGTTTTGCAGAACAGTTCGATATGAACAGTCTCTCTGGTGAAGTTATACTCTCACTTTAGCTACGCACATGTTGTCAGATAGATGTCTGTAAAGGACGTTAATGTCAAGTGCATGAATTTATTATCTCAACACATTTTCTCTTTTTCCTCCATCTGTCACTTTTTTAGACTCACTGATTGTTTGCAGGGTAACTTTGCTAAATGAGACTCTTCCTACAATCATTAAGAAAAACATTTAAATCAAACTACTCTGCAAGTTTATCTGATGTATAATGTTGATTTTTATTTCATTTAAATTTAAAAAGGGAGCCAGAGGTCTCGCAGGATTAATTTTGTTAGAAACCCAAAGTATGATGCTTTTATTTTTCACTTTATTTCACCACCAGACTCCTTTTTAAATGTTAATAAATTAATGTACTGCTGCCACAGACTGCGTGTTCAGACTCTATAAAGTGAGAGTGAAGTGGTTTGAACTGCGGGGAATCATCTCCATCATCTTAATCAACATCAGAGTCTTTAATGTTTTTCAATGAGGCAGAAAATGAGATGTCGAGTGTTTCCCTGAGATCCAGAAGTCATTAAAACACACCGGAGCTCTCTACAGGAGCAAAACAAGGAGGAAGAAATAAAAACACTTTTTGGCCCCCTGACCGATTTTCAAAATAAAAGGTCACTGGACACACAGACACACACACACTTGTTGTGAAGCTATGATGCAGAAATCCTTGTTTTAAAATGAGTCTCTTATGTAATAACTATATGAATGTACTGTACACATTTTCTGTGTGTTCTGGAGAGACCAGCCACCCTCACTTCCCTGCAGGACCAATAATAGCTCACAGCGAACACACATCTGTTCGTGTCTGCCTCACCACACATGTACTCTGTTTCTGTGTACACTCATTTAAATGATGTTCTGCGTCCACAGATTAAAGCTCTGATCTGTCATCAGGGACATAAAGGGGCGACGTGATTCATCCATCGGGCTCTTTGAACTTTGTTTTGTTTGTTGTAACAAATTCAACTTAACTTTATTTGTCACACAGATCCTTATGAAGTTTTTGTCATGCTGTGTTTATGATGGCAGATTGACACAATACTGGAAGGTATTTTTGCTGGTCGAGACTTAAAGGTCATGTATACTCCCTTCACGTACTGTATGAAAATAAATACGGCAGTTTCAAATGTTGTAAGCGTCACTGCTCTCATACTTCTATGCGTCCTTTACGTTGGCATTGATACAACCAACAGCTGGCACTAGAGGGCGGAGTCAAAAGTTTCACACAACAACGCACAGGGTGACAGTGGAGGAGGTCACGATATTGTACCTTTTAAATGATGCAGCGTAGTAGATGGTCTGTGTAGCTATTATATACATCCTGACATGTGGACGGAGAATTCTTTTCACTATTTTCACTGTCTATTATTAGAAATTTACCAATATATTCTGTTCCAGCATTATTCGAATTTCTTCGCCATCTCCTGCGGTCGTATCTCACTTGAACTATGCTACGCTGCCTGTTCTCAGACTGCCTGCTTTCAGGATACGCGCACAAATACGGCCAAAATGAACACAGAGTACAGACAGAAGGCTCTGTTTGTCTCCATCTCTAACAAGATGCTACACAAGGCTACCTTAAATACAACAAAGCACAAAAAAACAAAAAGAAAAACACAAAAAAGAATACAGGGCGTACAGGTTAAAAAACTTCTTAACACACATCAACAAGAAATGGTTTTAACAGGTTCTAGTCACAAGAATGTAACGATCATCAAATGTGTGGTACGGTGTTAAAATCTGAGGCAAAGCTGATGCAATGTAAAAGAACATACCATTTTTAAAAGCACTAGAGGCAGTAGTGACATATTTCCATATCCACCTTATTCCTAGCTCCCATGATCCCTTGCTCGAATTATGTGCGCGTTGAACCAAACCAGTGATTTCCAATGGTAACACTTTGTTTACAGTCCTCTATTCTTCTTTCCAAGAGCAACTGGGAAATAAAACGTGGAACACTCCACCTGTTACAGCTCAAACAGGATCATGTGATCATCCCTCTGCCATCTCTGACAGCCATCTCAAAGAGCACGCTAACGATTAGCTCGCCTTGCTCTGTTAAAGTATAGTTAAGCGGATGTTGATCTTAAGCTAGCTCGGGACTTTAACATGTCCCGAGCTAGCTTAAGGTAAACATCTGCTCCTTCTAAAGATGATTTCTGATTTCTGATGAGACAAAAATGTAGCTTAGGCTGGTTGTTAGTCGTTACAGACGCGGACAGTGCAACAGGTACCAGAGCTCCACAAAGACATTTTAGAAAATGCTAAGTTAGCATTTTAAATATTTGTGAAAAAATAAATCAGTATTTGTTAAACTGAAGGAAAATTACTTTGGAAAAGAAACAGCGCTGGCGGTTGGCCACCAAGAGTAGCCACTGGGACTAACAACAGAGCTAGCTTAATGCTACTTCCTCTATCTCACAGGAAGTTGTGCACATAATCACTTTTACAGTAGTGCCTTCAGGAATAAGGTGGACAGAACAACATTGTAACACTAGCAGGACGTATTATTAGCAGCAGCATAAAAGAGTTTAGTGCTTACATGTGTATTTATTAATCGTCATCCATTAAAGTATAATATAAAGTAATAAATGCATGAAATTTTAAAACTCCAGTAAAACTAAAGTACTTCAAAAATGTATTTAAGTAGAGTACTTGCGTAAATGTATTTCCTTTCTACCAACATCTACAGACAGATCTGTACTGAAGTGTTTGACTGACGACAGAATAACGTCACTGTATAAGCTGACCCATATCTGAACCTGACCTTTGACCTCTGACCAGCAGCATCACAGTAAAACCCAACATGATGACAAGTTTCCCAACAAATGGTAACTAATCCGCTCCATGAGAGAAAGAAGCTGGTCATCGGTTCAGAGATTCCCTCGGGATAAATAAAGATTACATAATGGATTAGTCCAAACTCCATCTGTTGGCTTCTTCTGCTTTTTAATACACAATTCAATTACACAATTGAGCTTTCAAGATTTTAACAGTGAGTCAATGGGAAAGCTTACAAATCCATCTTAAGCCCTCCTGCTTCCAAAATATGTAATTTAATGTTATTAAATTTCTCTTTGGTATCATGTTCACCCAGATCCTGGAACAGCAGATTTCTGTACAGTATGTTCATTTTGGAAGAGTATTTATTAAACTCATGTTTTCTGCAGGACTGTGCTGGGTCATGTCAGCAGCAGGTTGGCTCCTGATCTCTCCTTAATAAGATGCTTTGATCAATCGAATCATTGATCACTGCTTTACTCAACAGTTTGACTTGTTGATACAGATACAGTCTGAACGTTTCATCTTCTTCAGACCAGACTTTCTCTCTTGTAGTCTCCTAAAGGTGTTCGAGGACTTTGCAGCTTTGACTGTTTGTTCCTTGAGACTAATTTCACTTTATGGCACCATTAATTGTGGTCCCATTTTACAGTTATTTTCCAGTAATTGTGTCCTCTCAGCCACAAAATATGAGTGAAGAATCAGTGACGTATCCTTAAAATGCTTCCATCAGTAACAGACACAAATATTGTTCCTAACTGAGTAAAATGACCCGGATGTATCCAACTGGCAGCCATGTTGAATTCTCTAATTGCAAGGGAAATGAGCTTCAATGCTTCCTTTCTTATCCTCTGTAGCATACTGGACCTTTACCTTTACCATTTCTGCAAACCAATACGTTACATTTGTGCATTTCTTATGTGTCATATCAACGTTTCTAAAGTGATGTAGTTTATGAGCTGACTTGTCATCAGGGATGGTGGATGGTATGACACCTGCCAAGCTGCAGACCACTGTCCAAGACCAACAAACAACTAAACCAGTTATTTATTTACCAAAACATAGTTGCATTTTCTGCCAGGACAGTGCCCGAAAAAGTGGTTGTTGTTTACTACAACATCGTCCCATTTTCTGTCAGGGTAGTGTCCAAAAAGTGTGAATTTTAAGCCCAAACAGCATCTTTTTCCTCACCATAACCAAGTGATTTTTGTGTTTTCTGCTGGTATGCTTCCATGAAATGTGGTTGTTGTTGTTTACTGAGACATTTCTACAATTTCTCCCGAGATCATGAAACAAAAACTTCTTGTTTTTCACTGAGACACTGCTGCTTTTACCAAAAGCGGTTGTATTTACCTTAACATAGCTGCATTTTCAGCCAGTATAGTGCCACGAAAAAGCGTCTGTTTTTCACCCACACACAACTCCTTCTTTTGCCAGGATAGCGCAATGAAAAGTGGTTGTTGTTGTTTACTGAGACATCATCACATCTTTTGCTGGGATAGTGTCCCAAAAGTGGGTTTTTTAAGCCAAATCATTACTTCATCATAATAACCAAGTGTTTTTTGGCCTGAACCCAACCACAGGGACCAACAGCATCGTTGAAATGTTAAGTTCCAATGTATCCACTACATAATAACATGCAAATGTAACTTATCTGTGGTTTGCAGAGACGTGAAAAGCCAAAACTTTTTTTCTGGCTGTTGGGTTGTGTTTACCAAAGGCATCTAAATTTACTATTTCAGATAAATATGAGTGGACAGGAGGGTGAGCAGAGCAGCCGTTTATAATGTGACAACCGTTTTGTTTCACTTTTGTGACTGCTGACTCTTACTCTTTAAATTTAATTCCAACCTTGTAATGAAATCTTACGGTTTATACAGCTTGATGAAACACCATAGAACACTCGGGGCAGAGTAACTAAACTGACAATAATAATGATGATCTTTATTTAAAGAGAAGTTTTCAAGGTCCACGTTACAACGTGCTTTACAAAGGCAGATAAAACACTAAACTAAAGCAGACAAATCGTAGAGCAAACTGATTTAAAAACTATTCAAAAGCTATTTGGTGTTTGAAAACTACTAAAATAAAAACTGACTGTTAGTCATCCATCTTCAGAACGGTTGTAGCTTCACCATGGTCGACCCACCTGACAACATCCGCCATCACATAATCTCAGAGCATAGTGTAAATGCTGTCAGATTCTTTTCCTAAATCCTTCACCTCTTGTCGTTTTCCATTGAGGTTAAGGAAAAGTGGTTAAGAAAAGACACAGGACACTTTATTTTTGGACTGTTTGACCGCAGCCTGAGTTTCTTTTTGCCCAGCGCTGTGAAAGAGTTTGAAACCACAAAATTCTGTAAGACGAGAACCAGAGGAGATAAAAACATTTGAAACAGAGGCTGAAGTGACAGCTCATGTTAAACTCTCTTCTCTGTATCTGTCATTTCTCCTGTGCATCGCACTCTGACGACGCAGAGCCGCTCTAAAAGGACCCGAGTGTCCACAGGCTGAACAGGGTTGTTGTTGCCATGAGCGAGGTGCTTCCACATGTGGCGGGCTGACTCATACCTGCTGGCTGCATGAGTCAGGGTGGGAGTGGTGGGGGGGGAGAGGAGGCAGAGAGGTGAGTTTAGAAAACCACAGAGCTCATTCTGCACAGAGCAAGGCCATTATATTCACTGGAGCTGTGTGAGCGTCGGCAGCGTGCACCAGGGTCTCAGCCAAAATTCAACTAAATGAAGCTTTTTACCAAAACAACCTGATTTTTACAATCAGTGTTCGATGGCGTCTCAGCAATAATAAGAAGCAGGAGTCATAACTGTGCCAATGACACTGTAGAGACAAGAGAAGACGTATTCTGTGCATCTCTGAATTCCTGAGTTACATAAGCGTAGGTGTTATTTTCTTTTCATAAGAGACGACTGACAGTGAATCCAACACAGCTGCCCAGTGTGTGATGAGAAACCTGTTTGGGGATTTGTATGAACCAAGTGAATTTAGCAAAAGCAAATGGGATATGATTCAGGAGTTACACGGAGAAGTCCGTAACCCAACAGATGGTGCAACAGATCCCCTCATCTGTCAAAGATGGCCTGTAAATACCTGAGTGTATCAGGAGCCTCTGAGCTGGTGTCCTCATCGTACTATAAATAAAAAGAGAGTCACACTTGATCCTGATCGAGTAACTCAGACTTTATTATCAGAAGAAATAAAGTTGACTCTCAGTTTAGTTCAAAAGCAGCAAAAATCTTTGCTTTTATGTCTGTGATTTGACATGCGATGACGTATTGGGTCTGTAAAAATGTTCAGATGCCACCCATTCACCAGAAAACATGTTAGTAATGTACGTTTCTGCAAGATATGTTTCACTTTGTAAGTTGTTATATAGCAGATATGTTGAAACCTTATGTTTCTTTATGTTTAAATGATGCTGTGGTTAATGTGTGGTGAGGTTTACTCACAATAACCACCTGGTTATGGTTACAAAAAGATCATGTTTTGGCTTAAAATATCTGGTTTCAGCGAAACAGTCTCTGCTGGAAAATTAGAAAATTATTTTTGTGCCAGTATCCCCAGTGGACAAACAGCTAAAAACCCATTTGGTGGCTAAAGAGCTGCTGGAAACTCTGCATTGACTTGCTGAAAATAAACAGATTTTGAGGTTTGTTGGTCTTGAACAGTGGTCTGCAGCTTGGTCCCCTCCACCTCCTGATGACAACGTCATCTCATACACTATGTCACTTTAGAAACAATGATATAATACATATGAAACATACAAATGTAATGTACACATGGTTTGCAGAGATGTACAATGCCAACATTTTTGACAGGTGAGTTTGCTGTCAGATGGCATTTGGACCGTAGACTGTAGACTCCTATTTTGAAGTTTGGTATTTTGGCCGTCGCCATCTTGGTTTTTTGGAGCCAGAAGTGACCAGTTTATTTGGGCGAGAGGGTGGAGCTGTGAAGGAGGTCTCAGGATAGAGCACGGCTCGGGTCCGAGACAATTATAACCAAGCTCGGCCCAACCCCGACAGACTTTCTGATTTTTAAGTCCGAATCCAACCCAAGATAGTTATTGTTGCCATGGTTACAGCTTGTCTCTTTACCATGATCACACATGGACAGAGTGTAAATGACCATAAAAAGGCTGCTGTTACACACAGTCAAACACGCAGCTCGCACAGCAGGGCAGCACACACACTCAATTGGAGCGGAGCCTGTGTTGTGTTCAGGCGTAAATAACAAACTCCAGCACTTGAATAGGCCGTAGCACAACACAGCAGCATGTCAAGTGGGCCGAACCTGAACCAAACCTGAGCAAAATTTCTGATTCGTTATCTGAACCCGGCCCGACCCGTTGGGTTCAGATAAGTTCCATCGGGCTCATGTTGGATATCCACACTCTGTTTCAGGACTCATTTCTGGGGCAATTTGTAGCCGTCATCTGCATCACCTTGATTGTCTGTGGGGTTGTCCCTGCTGAGCAAGAGTGATGTTTCTCTGCTGACCAATCAACAGTCAATACTGCAGTGTTCACAGCTCCACCTTTTAGTGTCTGATCAGTGCACTAGGTATCTCAACAATCAGTACCATCCACAACTTTTAAAAATGTAAATGAAAAAATAATCGTTCCGATATGTGAACTGAACTGAATCAGACTGCTCTGTGGAAACGAGGCTTTAATGTCCCCACACAGCTCAGATGTCCATGACCTTCCTTGAGGACGGAGGTCTCTGTGATGAACTGGACGCCCAGGTCTCCTAACCTGTAAACCCAGTCCAGCACGTCTGGAACATGTAATCCAGAGTAAATCCTCCAGATAATGTTCAGAGCCGTCCCGGTGACTTAGTGAAAGAATGTCAGGACACTGCACGGATCATCAGGAGTGTGTGTACGCTGGAGGGGGACACACACGAGTTCTTAGAGAACATCTGTGCTGAATAAATGTCAGTTTGCTCTCAGATGATTTGGTGCTAAGCAGATGTTTTTGGTGCATGTTTATTTAAATGAGTGTTCCCTAACATCTCATTATATTTTGGATATTCTATGAAATTCAACAAATAGACCGACAACTGCACCACCTTATTTTGGCCAAGCCATTTTGGTGATAAAGACATTTAAATTATATCTGTTAACCCCTTTAGAATCTTCTGATATCCTTATATGAAAATACGATCATGTTTCCTAGCTAAAAAACAAAATATGACACGTGTGTTTACGTAAGTTTGTACCAACCAATTTCCACCGATAATATCATGATATCTATCCATCCATCAATCTGCAACACCAAAATCGAAGTCCTGTCAGCGTTATGTCCTGGGCAACTCAGTCACCAGAAAAATGTTCTCAAAGTTTCAACATGTCCTCTCTGCGTTTTTGCAGGGAGGACATGTTGAAACTTTACGTTTCCGAACAATGCTGTAGTAAACGTGTGGCTAGGTCTAAGCACAAAAATAACTTGATTATGGTTTGGAAAAGATCATTTCTGGCTCAAAACACCCACATTTGGTGGCACAAAAGCCGCTGGAAACATTTTAATGTGTCCAGGAAAACACCGCTATGCTTCGCTAAAAAGACCTGGGTTTCGTCAAAAAAAAAACCTTGCTTCAGTGCCACAGATGCTTCTGGGAAATGCAGTGATGTGCTGCTGAAAAGATTTATGTTCAGTTAGAAACACCCAGGTTCTGTGCCACAAACAACACATTCTCACTCCGACCTCGTCAATACTGACATTTGGTCATGGACCTTCCACGTCCAGATACGACGTGCAAGGTACCCTGGATGCATTTATTGTTTTCGTTCTGGGACGCTGTGTCAAGTTCTGCCCATGACATGCATTGTCCTCTTTCAAAATACACTTCTGTTTTCACAGGAAATTTAACATTTACATACAGTCTCTTTCAAAATAAAAGCACTACGTCAGTACAACAAAGTAAATTGATGTGGGTTTTTTTTCCCTCCAACAACAAAAGCACATGGTTGGATTTAAGAAAAATGAACTGGGTTTAGTTTTATAATCTTACGGGACACAAACGCCCCCCTTTCGGATGAAATGGGGGTGTTTGTGTCCCGTCACTTTAGATACATTGATATGATACATATGAAACGTACAGATGTATTCATGGTGTGCAGAAATGCACAATGCTAACATTTTGCCCCTGTCACTCAGAAATACGTGACAATAGTGAAGCTAGATATTTTCAAAATGCTGTGTCATCCACTGGGTCTTTGTTAATCTAATTTAAAAGAGTAAAACACTCCGTTCTGTCTCAGACTGATTGACAAGGTGACAGAAGAGGAGAGGAATCCACAGGAGCTTTAAGACTTTCATGCTTGGCATTAGAACTGAACAGTAAATATACTTTAAACCTCCCCCTCTCTCCCCCTCCCTGCCCATCCTCATCCTCCCCCTCTCCCCCTGTGTCACCTCTCCTGACCTCCGTCTGTCTGTCTGCCCTCTCTGTCTCCATCTTTCTCCTCTCTATCCCTCTAAGTCTGCACCTTTCTGCCTCCTCTTTGATCTGGGGCCTCAGCTGTTTCCACTTTCCTCCACACACTGTCTCTTTGCTTTCTAAGCCCTTCAGGCAGTTTGTTTCCCTCAGCAGTAGGTGAGGCAGATTAAGCAGAATTAGTTCCTGGCAGACTCGCGAAACCTTCACTGAATCGTTTTTCTTTTTCAGCTGTCACACTCCTCTGCTTCTTTACCTTCATTTCATCCGTTTGTACTGCAGGTACCGCACCTCTGTTTCCACCCTTCACTGTCTTTTGAAAAAGTCACTTTCACTTTCTTATTTTAGCTCGTGCTTCCCTCCTTCTCACCGAGCTCTGTTTCCCAACAATATCTGAGGGGTTTCAGCGAGTTTCACTTAATGCTCATTTATCACTCAGGTTATAAATTACAGAAAAGTATGTTTGTTTAAGTTTGTGTTATTGTAATTTGTGAGTTGTATTCACTTGAGTTCATATAAACATCAGACTGTAAACTAATTTTTTTCAAACTTTCACCTCATGTCAACTGAAATGTATTGTTTAATTCTCATTCATCTTCATTTCTCACAACCACCGTTCAACTGAACTTTAGCTACTGTCCTACAGTAAGTGAATGCATCATCGCCAGAATCACCCTCAGTGCCTTTCATTCAGTCTGTGTTTTTTCTTTTCTTCTTCTCTTTCATAAACACACACAATAAGTTTTTACTTTGGGACCTTCACTGTTGGTTTTGGTCTTTTTATTGGATTTATCAATGGTAGGAAATCAATCTGATGTTACTCCCAACTCGTCAAATACTGACACATGTTCAGTGGTCCTCAGCATCAGACTCAGACGCACTGAGGCGCCATTTAGCAGCGGTGTTAAATTTACTGGGCATAGCATAAAGAGCGAGAAACTCCCCATAGAGTGATGGGTCAAACAAACTGCGGACTTTAAGCCAGGAGCCCACTGTTTGTGTCTTATGTGAAACCAAACGTCCATCAAGTTGTTTTTAAAAAAACATAGTGTGCTAGTATGTGTAGCATGCTATGCTAGTGACGTTATCACGCAATGTTATATTACGTTAGTGACAAACGTACTCATTCTAAGCCAAACCATGATGTTTTCGATGAAACCTAACCACATGCTTTTCGTGCCTAAACCTACAAACAGTATTTTATCTCCATTTTTAGTTTATTTCAAAAAAGAATGTATGCATGTGATGAGCATAAACTGACATGCCGTTCTTGAACATCTAAAACTAACACAGGAGGCTACCTAAGGTGTCACAGTTTGATGAGATGAGCCACTGACAAAGCATCAGTGATAACTGATTGCACAGTGAAATGGCTGTAGAATATTGACACCATCTCCATTTCAATTGGTTCCCTAAAAGCCTCGCTGTCAGTCTGCAATCGTGTCTGTCATCAGGTATGATCTACGGGGAAAATGAAGCCTGAATTTACAGCTCAAGGGAGGTGTGTCAACCACTGCGTGACCACAACAAGAGGAGGATAGTGTTTTTTTGTTTGTTTGTTTGTTTTACACGGCAGCTGTCAGTAACTGACCCCAGTTACCCAAGAGTATCACTGTATGCTGTCTGCAGTCTCTATCCTCAATACTGAAAATAGCTTACAGTGGAAAAACCAAATTAACCGTTGAAAACAAAGTGCAGTGTGTCCTGTGTTGTTAGGAGTTGTTAGGCTCTGAGAAAAATGGAAAGCAGACTTAATGGGAGGAAATAAACCTGTCACTTACTGTGACGGCACCTCACCTGTAAACCTGTAACATATATATGTGACATATGTTACATACGCATTTTATCTGTTTTAGAAATCTGTCCAGGACATGTTGTTGAATCCCTTACATGTTGAAAATGTCATCAGATGTTATTGAAATAAAAATTATAACCTTAACAAAAGCTTCTTTTTTTTTTAAATTGTGAATATAGCTAGGCGATGTTTGGTTTGACTGTTCTGGGCTACTGTAGAAACAGCTCATTCTGAGATAATGAAAACACAATAATTCTTATTTTCAGGTGATTATACGCTAAAGAAAACATACTTATTATAACATTTTCCCTTTCTGCCGATATATTCTCCTCAATCCTGCACACTGGACCTTTTAAATGAATCCATAAATGCAGGACTTTAACTTCTAACCAGAGAATTTTTACAGTGATATTACCTCTTTTCTTCAGTAAAAGATATGAGTATTTTCTCCACCACCTTATAGCTATATGTATGTGTCCTCTGACTCCTGCTGACTGAAAACAGAACCTTAAAATATTCACACTCATTTTCTCTGCAGCAGCATTTGTGGAAATACTTAGTATTTATGTGCACGTGTCATTAAAGTACGTAAATATTTCCCATGACTGCACACACAGAAACAAAACAAATCTAAAATCTCAGGGTTGTTTATTAGCTTGACAACATGTCGTGTAACATTTAGGAAAAAAGGAAATCACAAATGTGAGGGTGAGGTTAAAGAATACGTCCCTCCCTGCATGCATCTGTGTGTGTGTGTGTGTGTGAGTGTGTGTGCGCAGTGTTTTGGTGATTCACCGCCTCTCTGTCTCTCGTCCTGATATTGACTGCAGCTCCTCTCTCCCCCGGCTCGCCCTCCCAAATATCACCTGTCAATCAAACTCTGTATTAGACAGCTCCCTTCAGGTGGCTCAGTGGGACCCTGAGCGTGTGTGTGTGCGTGTGTGTGCCTGTGTGTGTCTGTGTGTGTAAACATATGACGGTCATTAACCTCTTTCCTTTTTAAAGAGGACGAGTGCAGACCCAGACAGGGTTGGTAATGATCCTGCAGGACACAAACGGAGAGACGAGGTCGGCCGGTTCATTCAGCGGCTTAAAATACTCAACAGGCACCGTGTCTGCCATCTGGCACTCCACCCGCATGTCAGCAGGGTCACGTCATCTTCCGTTTGCTCCAACTGGCACTCCGAGGTTGTTCTGACTTTTGTTTTTTTTTTTACTTGTTTATTTCTTTTTGTTTTTAGTGTTTTTGGTTTGTTGTTTGGTTGGTTGGTTGGGTGGGGGGGTGCAATCTCAGAAATAAGACGGCTTCAAAAAACAGCACCTCAAAAAAGAGAGAAAGAAACAAAAGCAGCAAAAACCTGCAAAAAGTGATTAAAATTACTGCAAAATAATACTGAGAATAGCAAGACACAGAGCTCCATTTCCTGAAGCTGCAAGAGGAACAAAGTCTCCACCTTCATTGTGACCTCTAAAGATGATTATCATCGTCCTCCTCTTCCTCTTCTCCTCTAATATATTCATATGTGCAGGCTGAAAATCTTCTGTCAGCAGTTTGTTTCGGGGGACTCTTCGTTGGGGTGGGAATGCAAAACAGGGGTGACATGTCAAATATTTTTTAAGCGCTGCGGAGGGACTTGTGTTTTTTGATCTGGCTGATTTAAAATACCCTCTGAACCCCAGAAGGAGCCCCGGTTTTAAAGGCAAGTCATTAAAAATAGCAAAAATCACGCCATGTACCACAGCCAGAAACTTTAAAATATGCAGAATCAAGGGCGTTTTTAACTCCAGATTTTTTTTTTTTAACTTTTGACTTAACTTTTAAACATCAAAGGGTAAGTTTTTAAAGTCTAATAACGTCCTCCCGTCACGTTTCTGATATTCACTGCTGTTGTTCCAACAGTTTATACAACAGTGCTACAGTTTATTTGAGAAAACGGTCATTATGCACATGTTGCCAGTGCCAGCTGCATCGTGTGTGACGCGTGTCGGTGTGTGTGTGAGTGATGTGTGGGCTCATTAAATGTTGTCAGTTTTGTGTGGTAGTTGGGGCGGCTGTTACACATCCATATTCTGCTGAAGTGAACACAGCTTGTGTGATGATGGTGGGCTTTAAAGGAGGATGTGTATTCAGCTTAATAAATTAGTGTTGCTATCCTTAAATCTTTTGTCAGATTTTGGTAAGAAAAAACAACTTGAGAAAATATTTTAAGTGTCAAAATATGTGGGTATGGTTGCCATTTTGTTTACCATAGCTTCTCCAACATTTATTTGAGTACGTTGAGCCCATTTTATCTTCTGTTTCTGGTGTCCGAAAAATCTCATTACCACCTTCCATCTGAATTCCTCCAAGTATTTGAACTGGTTACTAGCTGTGCACCAGTACATACCTCCTGCCATGTGGTTTGTGTATTTTTAAAATGCAACGTGTTGCTAAATGATTCCCACCGTCAAAGAAAACCTGGGACAGATTTCACAAACTCATTCCATGACTTTTCCAGGCCTATAAAATGAGTATAAATCCTTTTAAGTTTTGGAGAAGTCATGGAATTTTGTTGTGTATAATGAAATTAATTTTTCCAGTAATCTTCTTTAGATAACCCTACACAAAATGTAACAAATATAACTAACTATTAGAGACTAGTATACTTCTGGCGTAAAGTACACCATAGAGTTCTGTTCATTAATGGTCATTGCATTTTTTATGAGTCCTTGAAAAGTCATGGAAAAGTTTTTAAATTTTGTTCATGAAAATGTTTGGGGGACTGTGGGGACCAGATAAGTCATCCGTCTAGACAACGTATCCTCATTGAACAGTTTGAACGATATCCTATTAATTAGCGCTCCACAAATGACGTCACGTCCTTAATGTAAAACTACGTAATTAACATAAAGCTGCAGAGTGTGGAGGTTAGGTTTAATCTCAGTATACATTGTAATTCTGGGCTGTCCTGGACGAACTATGACCAACATGACAGAAACATGGCGATATCTTTGGTCATGGCTCTAAAACAGTGGTCCTACGTCGCACAGTGAGAGGTTCAAGGATGGTCGTTGTCACGGTCTGTGATCAAAGACGGCCTGGGATAAAATTCTGACAGTGTCAGAAATTTGGGATGACCATTTCACTGTGTGACTGCTGTTACCACCTACGTCTACTAACCAACCAATAGAAATGCAGCATGAAACGACACACTGGCTCTAAACCCAAACAAACAAGACGGACAGCAGCTCGCCATGGAGGCAAAATGCATTAAAAGAAATGAGTGGGACTCCAGCAGAGAGGAAAACCTTGTGGAGTTGTGGCAGCAGATGCGCGTAAAGAAGGATGAGGCACGGAGGGAAATAGAGGTGGAGTTACAGCTGCCAGGTGAGCAACCTCACAGCCAGCAAACACACACACACACACCGCAGTGTACAGTGCCCACAATCTTAAGGTTCTTTAATAATGTGACCCTCTATGTTGTGCTTCACTTGGAGAAATTATAACCAGTGCAGCGTCCTTGTGCACTCAGTATGGAGAGCTATCCCAGCTGACACTGGGCGAGAGGCAGGGTTCACCCTGGACAGGTCACCAGACTATCACAGGGCTGACACATAGAGACAGACAACCATTCACACTCACATTCACACCTACGGACAATTTAGAGTCACCAATTAACCTGCATGTCTTTGGACTGTGGGAGGAAGCTGGAGCAGCCTGAGAAAACCCACACTGACACGGGGAGAACATGCAAACTCCACACAGAGGGGCTCCCCCACCCTGGGTACGAACCAGGAACCCTACTCCTAACAATGCTAAACACTGCACCACCGTGCAGCCTAGTTAGTTTTGGGAAAATAAACATGGTGAGGACCTTAAAATGATTCAAGGTTCACTCAGAGTTCACTCAGCTCCTAACACTGGTCTCCTTGGGAAAGTCCTGTGGGAAAATTTGCTCGGGGCTGCTTCCTTGTTTACTCCTGTCAGCACACTGGTCACGTGACCGCAGCCTTCCAAAAATACGCGAGTTACGCACAAATAACTGGCTCATGATTCCATGGGATATGTACCAACAGTATATGAGGACAGCCTGAAACAGAACACCAGAGCATGTTTATACCAATTTCCTTTAGTCTCCATCTTTCAGCTGCTCGCTGTTTCTTTTGTCTGACGTATTGTTGCCGAGGTCTTCAGTGCTCGACAGGTGCAGTGAGTTGTGTTGCTGAGTTTCTCTGAGAGTCTCCTGCTGTGTGAATAAATGTGACTGACGCTTGTTATTCATGTCATTCTTTAGTTTCATGGAGCTGCTGACAAACGCATTGTGACTCATGTGATAAGTGCTCCATCAGTTACCACCTGATAACTTCAGATCAGCTGTGCTTCATGTAGCTGAAATAAAATAAGTGCTTATTTGACAGAAATATCATCGTAAATGTTTTTAATTACTGCTGAGAAACCAAAACTCTCAGAAACATTTAGTCTCAGTATTTTTGTCTATTTCTGCCTCATGTAAAACATCTGAGTATTTTACCACAGATTGGAAACATAAAGGAACAAGTGATAATATCACAGTATAAAAATACACTTTTAGAATTTTACTTAAGGAAAAATACTCTCAGTAGTATCAGTAAATAAAACAATGGCTCCCATCAGATGAACTCAAGTCCTCCTGTCTGGGAATACTTCAAAGTATTTCAAGTAAAGTATACAGGTGATATTCTGATTCTGAATATCCAACATGCTTGTTTTACTGCCTTGTTATGCATTTATAGTTTTTCTAGTCCCAGTAGTGAGCTACTTTTTAACCTTGATAGCTAGTTGGGGAGACCAAATGCTGCATCCTGCAGAGATGGTGTTGCTTTATATCCTCACATGTTTCTGAAACACAATGGAAACTAAAGGGAAAAACCTTGAATCAGAATCTTTCAGGTTCCTAAAGTTCAGCATATAAGATCTTTCGGTTACATGACGTTCAGCTCGATCAGCAGTTCTAGGTGTTCTGCATATTTATACAACATCAGTGCTTCTGTCACACTGTATTTAATAAATATTTCTGTTCAACATTAAGAACCTTTTTAATAGAGTCAGACTGTAACTGTGTCCTCAGGTGAATGTTACTGTGATTAATGTGCTGTTTATTTAGTCATGAGATCATTTAGAGATATTTTAAAATATTAAACAATGACTGAAAAAGTTCTGGAATCACTAAATGTTAACAAGCTAATAAAGTGAGTGATTAAATTAATAAAATATGGAGAAACTCATTTAGTGGTGGACAAAGTTTAAACTCATTAATCTGTGTCTGCGGGTGTCCTCGGCAGTTTGAAATAAACTTAAATATCTCAACGTCTCAGTGGACTCTTCATATATTAGTGATGACTAATGTTTATGTAATTCATATAAACAGGTTCTGCATCACTGACTGCACTTTATGATAAAATGTACTTTTAACATTAGTAAATTATGATTTTATTAAGGGTTGAATCTATTTCAACATGATTTTATCAATAGTCAAAGAACGTATGATGGGCAACAAACATCATTAGACTCATTTATTTTACTCATATTTGTTAGCTTTTCATTTCTGCTCAGCCTTCAGTGCCTAATCCTATACTTAACCAATAGTACTTAATACTGAAGTGTCAAATAGACACTGTACCTACAGCCTACGCCGTAGCTTAACGTGCACCTCCCCAGAAATGTAACTACACGTCACAGAGACGCAGACCTCCTGTCTATTTCTGTAAGCTGAAACCATTTCCCTCAGTGGAAACAAAGCTTTTATTTACTTTAATTTCACAGATAAGAAACAATAAATTGTGAAGACAATAAAGCCTCCACAAAAATAGCATTTTAAGTCTTGTGTGTGATTTATCCTGGCTTCATATGAGCAGAGGAAATCTCTGCTAGCCGCTAGGCTAATTTATACAATGTAAAATGCCATAGGCTTGTGCTAATAACGTTAGCATGTTGTATTTGTGGGGAAAATGTGTCCAGATAAAGACAAGTGTTTGTCTGTGAATGCTGCCAGTTATAGTGAAGCTGATTTGTGTACTTGTGTTTGAAATTGTCTCTATTAAGCCATGTTTAATGTGTGTTTAATGTGTGTTTAATGTGTGTTTTGAATCAACTAATTCACAGAAACCCCACCGCCGACTAGTGTTTTGGAGTTACACCTGCAGAGTGACACAGACACACCACCGCACAAGTATAAATGCTCACAATAGTGAAGGCTCTACATAGAGCTCACGCACAAACTTAATCCGTTTTAGGGGCTCATGTGTGCTCAACGTTAGATTTGCAGACGGATGGAGCCCTCTGTTCGTACTCTGCATTCATTTTTTTGTCCACATTTTCCTGTAACCTTACAGATACGGACAAAATGGAGCCGTATCACTGGAGATCGAAGAGGCAGTATAGCATAGTTAAAGCGAGATACGACCATAGGAGACAACATGTCAGGATGTACGTATATAATGGCTGCACAGACTGCCGTCTATAACGCAGCCTTCATTTAAAGGTCTCCAACCTCTAGTGCCATCAATTGGCTGTATCTGAACCAACATAAGGGACGAATGTATGTTGGTAGTGACGTTTACAACATTTGAAATGGGCACATCTGTTTTTGTATGTAAACAAAGTATAAATGAGCTTTAAGAGTCTATTTGATTCCGATTGTACGATCTTAATATCAAAGCAGCAAACAGTTACTGAGACAACGTGAAGCTGCTTCAGTTTATTAATAAAAGAGTAAATATTGTTTTCAGTTTTCCTTCAGTCTCCATCTGTCTCGCTGTGTGTTTGTGCACTGTTGACTCATAAGTGCACATGTGACTCACACATAGATCCCTGCTGAACACTTGCTGCCTGTCTGTAATGAAGTGAGACCACAGTGGGGTCTGAGTTGTCACAGAGGTTTTCTCATTCATGCAATAATCTTTTTTATTCTGTCGCTGCCGTATTGAACTGACGCATACTTTTTTTTTGGTCCTGCCTGAGAGCCTTTGTCCCCGAGTGGCACCAAAATCAATGTCTCTTTGGCACCTAAAGCACAGGAACACACAGACGCCTTTCATCGCCATTGTTCGTTTGAACAGACGTGCGGCTCTTACCTGCTGAACTGCAGCGCGTCGGTTCGATTCCCTGAGAGGAACTGATCGAAGGTTTTCCTTCTGTGTGGAGAATGTGGTCTGAAAGGTGTGACTGAACACGTGTTTGGTTTGTTGTGGTACAAATATAAACTGGAGTCCTGTAGTGGCACAATAACACATGTAGCAGTCTCTCTGCTCCACAGAAACACAATGTGCAGCACAGTCGGGAGGAAAACATGATGAAGCTCTTCAGTTTTTATCAGCTCTGTCGGACTGGATGTGTCTGCTGCCTTGTTGCACAGCTAATTAGAGAGATGCATTAAATATTAGTGTTTACACGATAACTCCATTATATTACCACAGAGAGTGACAGAAACAGTTTTATCTCTCTTTCAGAACATCTTTCTACTACTGAAAAACAAAAAATCTATTTCAGGAAGAGCAGCAGAATTTTTCTTTTCTTAAATCTGACCAAAGCATTTATTTCTGAGGTCAGCAGGTTTTTTTTTTTTTAATGCTATGCAGTTGAAGCACTGCTTATTTACGCTGGCAGTTGGGCATCTTTTTGTTGTGTATTGTTTTTTCTGAGCGATGAGAGTTGAAAAATGTTCAACGTTGGGTAAATCACCACGTCGTCACTGCGACTTCAGCCGTTCAGTCACAGTGGAGGGGACAAATACCACAAAGACAAACCGTCACATCTTGCAAGTGCTGAACAACAACAGCAACGGAAGAGAAATCTTCTGTATAAACTCTCACTGGCCACTTTATTAGGTACACCTTGTTAGTACCAGGTTGGACCCCCTTTTTAATTCTTGGTGTCACAGATTCAACAAGGTGCTGGAAACATTCCTCAGAGATTTTGCACCATACTGACATGATGACATCACACAGTTGATCCATGATGAGAATCTCCCGTTCCAGCACATCCCAAAGGTGCTCTATTGGACTGAGATCTGGTGACTGTGGAGGCCATTGGAGTACAGTGAACTCATCGTCATGTTTGAGATGATCTGAGCTTTGTGACATGGTGCGTTATCCTGCAGGAAGTAGCCATCAGAAGATGGGTACACTGTGGTCATAAAGGGATGGACACGGTCAGCAACAATACTCAGGTAGGCTGTGGTGTTTAAACCATGCTCAGTTGGTACTAAGAAAATCTCCCCCACACCATGACACCAGCAGCAGCAGCCTGAAGCGTTGATACAAGGCAGGATGGATCCATGCTTCCACATTCTGAGCCTACCATCTGAATGTGGTTTTTCCAATCTTCTATTGTCCAGTTTTGGTGAGCCTGTGTGAATTGTAGCCTCAGTTTCCTGTTGTTAGCTGACAGGAGTGGCACCTGGTGTGGTCTTCTGCTGCTGTAGCCCATCTGCTTCAAGGTTGGACGTGTTGTTGCTTCAGAGATGGTCTTCTGCACACCTTGGTTGGAACCAGTGCTTATTTGACTTCCTGTTGCCTTTCTATCATCTTGAACCAGTCTGGCCATTCTCCTCTGACCTCTGACCTCTGGCATCAACACTGGATATTGTCTCTTTTTGGGACCATCCTCTGTAAACCCTAGAGATGGTTGTGCTGAAAATCCCAGTAAATACTCAGACCAGCCCGTCTGGCACCAACAACCATGCCACGATCAAAGTCACTTCAGTCACCTTTCTTCATCATTCTGATGCTCAGTTTGAACTTTAGCAGCTCGTCTTCATCATGTCTACATGCCTAAATGCATTGAGTTGCTGCCATGTGATTGGCTGATTAGCAGGTGTACCTAACAGCGTGGCCAGTGAATATATATTATCCTTCCTCTCTTGAACCCACACAGAGCAGCAGGCCTGTCTTGTCTCCCTGCATGCTTCCCCCTTCCCCTTCATCCAAAACAAGTTCTCTACCTCGTGCCAACATGTTTACTTCCACAGATACTAGAAACAGCAAAATGTCTCAGCTGAAAAAAAACCTCCAAAGCACTCTCAAATGCTCCCAGCTGGATGTTTCCTGAGGAACTCCTGGTGTTTCTGCTTGGGAAAAAAACGCATTGGTGGACACGGGGCCTTCAACATCGGTTCTAAATGTTCAGCTTTTTAATGTGTTTCTGACTCAACCTGTTTTTGTTCACACTCTGTGAGCAGCAGCCTGGGGGCGGAGTCAGATTGTCAAGCTGATTTGTCTCACCTGGCCTGAGTACCTGATTACACCGTATAAGCTGGTGTCAGTCAGCCGTCACCTCTCATTGTAGCCTCCATCGGTGTGTGTTGTTTGGCTGTTCAGTCTTTATTTAACCGTATTGTTTTTATTTTTGCCTCTCTGCTCCTGTTTACCACCAGTCATCTTTGCTTTTCTTCTTCAGTCCTTCCTCTTTAATTTGAGAGGCTGCTCTTCATCTGTCTGGGCCTGTTTTGTCTTTCCTTTCTCACATGATAAGACCAGACAATAGAAGCAAAGCACCATGGGCGTCTCAAAGATTCAAACTAAACCACATCGAGCTGATTATTATGAACCCGCTGCTGTTAAAGAAAATTGGGCACGTCTGCCTTCTTTGAAGCGCTCTCAACACATTAGATGGCATTTATAACACTGAGCTGTAATTGCCATCTTGGCATTTGAAGACTTCACATGTTGCAGCTCCTGAAATCAGACGAATCAAACAGGAAACAGAAGCAAGTCATTTTGTTTGATTGAAGAAAATGGACGTTTACTCTGAACAGCTGTGACATTTCTGAGCTGGCAGCAGTTTACAGAGGGTCAGTGTTAAACAGTGATAACTGTCTGCATGGAGAAAACACGATTGTATCTATAAAACAACTCGAGGTCAGCGAACATCTGCAACGTCTCTCAGCTCTAAATGAAGGTAGACTCTACTGAAAGTGTATTTTCCAGTTGTTTTCTTCTGCAAAAACAGTTTCAGAGTTTCTTTAAATGAAATCCTCGATGTTCCCCAACACAGAGACACAGAGGTCTCCTTAACACTTTAACAGCACCATAGCTTCATGTTATCACCATCAGTTTGATGACAGTTAACTTTAAATGACTTTGGTGTGGTAAATGGTTCTAATATTGGCTTTACCTTATTGCACCATATACATCTGTAACACATTCGTCTGTCTTGCTGTATATATGGATTTTTTTATTTTTATGCCTGTGATAGCTGTGGATGAAGGCATCGTCGGTCCGTCGCATTCTTGTGAGCGCAATATCTCAAGAACACCTCAAGGTCAAGGTCAATGTGACCTTGCAGCTATTTCTTTGTTTGAACATGACGACCTGCTGAAGTTCAAACGGAGCATCAGAATGATGAAGAAAGGTGATTGAAGTGACTTTGAACGTGGCATGGTTGTTGGTGCCAGACGGGCTGGTCTGAGTATTTACTGGGATTTTCAGCACAACCATCTCTAGGGTTTACAGAGGATGGTCCCAAAAAGAGAAAATATCCAGAGGTCCTTTGGGATGTGGTGGAACGGAAGATTCTCATCATGGATGTGCAGCCCACAAATCTGCAGCAACTGTGTGATGTCATCATGTCAATATGGACCAAAATCTGTGAGGAATGTTTCCAGCACCTTGTTGAGTCTATGACACCAAGAATTAAAAAGGGGGTCCAACCCAGTACTAACAAGGTGTACCTAATAAAGTGGCGAGTGACTGAACAAATGTAACTTATTCATGATTTGTATGAGCAGGTTACATTTTCTTCTGGCGCCTGGGCTGCAAAGGGAGAGAAAACACATTAAACTGGATTTTAATAACCCTGCTTCATACATTTGAAATGATATTAAAACCTGACCTGACTCTGTCTGTGCAGAAATGAAGCAGATCTTTACTTTAGGAACACTGAGATGCCCGAATGTAGAGAGATGCCAAAAGAGAGAGAGGGAATAAACTGAGCTGTTTGTGCCTTTATTATAAATTCCCAACAGCTGGTCAGCTTGTTTCAAGAGAGACAAAGTGGAAAGTTGATCTTCTTTTTGAGCTTTTACCTCACATGGCAGTCTGCTCCCGCTGTGTATATCTTCACTGTTCTCCTGAAGAATGTCTGCACAGGGAGTGAAGCTGTTTCCAAGTTAGATGCCTAAACATTTTATGAAACCAGTCTAAATAACGCTGCCAGTGTGACCCGCAGCAGGAGCCTGGTGGGGATTAAAACACATAATGCAGCAGAAAAACACTCATAATGAAAATTTAAAGTGGTCCAACTGTTCTGTTTGATTTATTTATGTGTAAACTAACACACGTTGTAAAGGTGGACACATACGCAGCAGATATCTCAGGTGTCGGTGGTGTCTAACCACTGCGAAGACTCAGAGCGTGAAACACCGCAGGCTTCGTCTGCAGAGTCAGATAAGAACCAGCGATGCATCTCTGCCTTCCAGACTCCTGCAAGTTCTTTCAAGAGGTCCTACAAGCCTCAGGGCTGTCCTCTTCACTGCCTGTCACATTTCTGGGACACCGAACACTTGCACAATGTTTTAAGTGCTTATATAACGGTAGAGACAGTGTTGGTAGCCTCTAAAAAGCTCACACAACTGCTGTTTTCTGGACTAAATTACTGAGGCACCTCTGTGCTGGTGGCTGCGTCTGAGCTGTGGCAGATTCAGAGGACTGACGTCACTCCACTGCAATGTGAAAAATTTAAGACATTTTCAAAAACTTGAAGAAGTGCATAAACAAATGTGACTTTTGGGCTGTTTTCCTTTGAAGAACAACTCTGGAACATGTGTGTGCTTTATGTAATTAAATTTATTTAGATTCTATGTGAATGCAATAATAAGTCTGGTGATTTTCTGTATTTGTTTTCTTGTGAACAAAACCAATTATGTATCTACTAACAAGTACTGTGTGTGTGTCAGAGCCTCCTCTGTGCCACACTGTTGTCCAAGGACTATTAAAAACACAATGAGCCTCATTGTTGACTTGTTTCTTCATCACCATGAACACACACTGTCATTTATTTTGACTCAGCCCCACACAAACCGTCCTGCTGCCACAAACACTCACCAGAGCACCAAATGCAGATCAATCCACTGCTGGAAACAGCACCTCAGAAATTTTCATATGGCACCCTGAATAATTATGTACGGCACGCCAAATATTTATTCTGCAGCATGCCAAAATAATTTAAGCATGGCATGCCAACTATTTATGTACGTTGTGCCAAATAATTATATATGGCACGACAGATATTTGGGTCAGGAGAGAGTAACATCCTCAAGCAAGTGAGTTCAAGTATCTCAGGGTCTTGTTCACGAGTGAGGGTAGAATGGAGAGTGAGACGGATCGGCAGTTTGGTGCAGCTTCTGCAGTGATGCAGGCGTTGCACCAGACCATCTTAGGAGCTGAGCTGGAAGGCAAAGCTTTCGATTTACTGGTCCTTCTACACCCCAACCCTCACCTATGGTCATGAGCTCTGAGTAGTGACCGAAAGAATGAGATCGCAGATACAAGCGGCTGAAATGAGTTTCCTCCATGGGGTGTAGGAGCTCAGACATCTGGAGGGAGCTCAGAGTAGAGCCGCTGCTCCTTCATGTTGAAAGGGGTCAGTTGAGGTGGTTCAACATCTGATCAGGATCCTCCTGGGCGCCTCCTGTTAGAGGTGTTGTGGGCGTGTCCCACTGGTAGGAGGCCCAGAACACACTGGAGGGAGAATGTATCGGCCTGAGAACGCCTTGGTGTCCTCCAGGAGGAGCTGGAAAGCGTTGCTGGGTAGAGGGACATCTGGGGTGCTTTACTTGGCCTGCTGCCCCTGAGACCTGGCCCCGGATAAGCGGATGAAAATGGATGGATGGATGACAGATATTAACATACAGCCCCCCAAATATTTATGTACGGCACCCCAAATATTAATGCACAACACGCCAAATATTTTCTAAAGAGTCGCTGCAAACCCACCAATGACTCACTAAACCACAACCAGTTCTGTTGTCTGTTGGTCCCACATGTTTCCTCCTGTTTGTTTGATAAAAACTACAGTGAGCAGCTGTTTGAGGAAATTATTGAGTTTTTGTTCATCAGTGAACTGTAGAGGTGCAGGTAGTCAGATTTTGTTACCATTAGATGGAGCCAGGCCAGAAATTCTCCCTGTTTCCTGTCTGTATTATAAGCTAAGCTAAGCTAAGCTAAGCTAAGCTAACTGGCTGTTTGTTGTAGCTTCATATTTACCATCCAGACATGAGAGTAGTTTAAATCTTCTCATCTAAGTCAAAAGCAACTGTTCTTCATCAGGTCCTTCCTCTTCCTCACCTCATCTCTTCATTCTCTCAATTACCTTCAAACACTGGAGCAACCTGCTCCTGTGTGCCAGCTGGATCACTGTAATTGGACTTAATATATTTTCAGTAGCACCAGTGGAAGAAAGTACTGAAGTCATGGACATCACTGCAGCAGAACTATCAGCTTTGTTTTCATTAGACTGTGTGTAAACATATGAGCATTGATGTGGGCGTAACTGACTAATTATTCTAATCTATGTGACCAGAGTTATACATCAGCAGGTCGAGCTACAGCAAAGCACATCATTTGAAGCATAGTGAAAGTTCAGTCAGGAAGACTCTCATGTCATTCACAGATCTCTCTGCTTCCTTTCAGCTTCTACACTCATATCGTTGCTGTCGAATTTAAAACTGTTCTCTATGCTGCTGTCAGTTGTCATTTCAAGACAACCCACCTCCAGTCTTCATCATATCCACTTCCCAGTGCTGCTCCACATCCCATCATCCTCGGCGAGGGGCAACAGTTCAGAGTGAGGATTGCTCAGTGAGGCCTGACATTGACCTAGAGCTTCGTGTGTCAGGCCCTTTAGTTTGAGGCTGAGACAAGACTGATTAAGGGTGCTTTCACACCTGCCCTGTTTGGTTCGGTTCAGTCAAACCCAAGTTCATTTGCCCCCTCAGTGTGGTTCGTTTGTGCAGGTGTGAACACAGCAATCACACCCAGGTGTGCACCAAAACAACCAGACTGAGACCTTCTTGAAGAGGTGGTCTCAGTTTGGTTACAAAGGAACTCTGGTGCGGTTGGTTTGTGGTGAGAACGTGTTCCGACCTGGATCTGAACCAACTGCAGTCACATGACACATTGTTTGGGTTAAACATGAGCATGTTACAGTCCTCCAAGTAGCTTCTCACATAACTTCACAAGATGGACGACTACGAGTAAAAGATGACAATAAAGTTGCGGCAGTGCAACAGGTAATCAGCTTCACATGACATCAAGTTTGTGTCGTCCATTTTTTCCAAGTTATCAAACATGCACATTTACCCAAAATGACCCGTCACCTCTTCGTACAGATAAGTTCATGATTCTGATGGTCTTTACTTCGTCATGGTATTTAATTTCTTATGCTGGCGTCGTTCATCTCCATCACCTGGTGATTTGTTTGGCCGCCCGCTGATGAACCAAGCGTCCACCTTCAGCTGCGGCGGGAGATCACTGAGTCCAGTGTGTTATGGGATGTTTACACTGGAGAGGATGTAAAGACTGAAATAAGCTCCAGGCGTCATGGAGCTTTGGACATAACTCCCTCCTCGGCCGCGGCTCTGTGATGAGTCGCCCGTGAGTGTGCAGACAGCTCAGGGTAACAGTTCACGGCATTAAAGCCAAACATAATGAAATACCTTTTTATTCTCTCCTGCTGCTCCGACAGACGGAGCGTGCTCAGAAGAGCCGGAGAGGGAGCTGTCAATCAGGCAGATGGAGAGTGTGTGTGTGTGTCTTACAGTATGTGTACAGATACACTCGCTGGTGTCTGAAAGTCGTGATGTGGCGTTTGGCTGCCATGGTAACAGCTGCTGTCGCTCTGCTCCTGACTGACAGTGATTGGCTATGATTGGCTGCCCAGCTCCTGTCAGACGAGCAGGAAGCAGCTGTAATTGGCCGTGACACGATGAGAGCTGAGGGAGGCAGGTGGGGCTCTGCTCCCAGTGACCGACGCAAAGGTCAGCCTGATTATTGGACGGGTGTGTGTGTTCTGTTGTGTCCCTGTCTTTGTGAGGGCCGGTTTGGGCTTTGGACTGAGACAGTGAGGACATTTTGGGTGGTCACCGCTTCTTCAGAAGCTGTCAGAGGGGTAGGACCTGGTTTTAGGGTTCAGATCAGAGTCCGGTTGGGGTCTGGAGGGTTGGAAACACATTATCTGTGAGGGTTCATTCGAGTATATAAGAGCAGGAAAGTGATATAACAACTATGTACGATATCGATATATTTTTGAGCAAGATATAAATTTAGACACCGTTTATATTGATATAAGTTGTGTTACATGACGCATGCCAGTGTTCATCTCTCGTCTCCCACACTCTCTGCACAGCTCCGCCCCCCTCATTCACTCATATGTTCTCCAGTAACACTTTTTAGAGCCGAAGCCTCCCAAGAAACGTAACTACACGTTGCAGTGTCACAGACCTCCTGTAAGTGGAAACAAAGCTTTTATTTACTTTAATTTCACAGATAAGAAACAATAAATTGTGAAGACAATAAAGCCTCCACAAAAATAGCATTTTAAGTCTTGTGTGTGATTTATCCTGGCTTCATATGAGCAGAGGAAATCTCCACTAGTCGCTAGGCTAATTTATACAATGTAAAATGCCATAGGCTTGTGCTATTAATGTTAGCATGTTGTATTTGTTTGGAAAACATCTTTAGTATAAGACAGTTGTTTTGTCAGTGAACCTTGTGAGCTGTAATGGAGCCGAATTTTGTAACGTCACCTTTGCTATGTGTTGCCGTTGTCCCTGGTTTTATATGAGAAAAGGAAATCTCCATTAGCTGCTAGGCTAATTTATACAATGTAAAATGCCATAGGCTTGTGCTAAAAACATTAGCATGTTGTATTTGTGGGAAAAATGTGTCCAGATAAAGACAAGTGTTTGTCTGTTGAGTTATAGTGAAGCTGATTTGAGTACTTGTGTTTAAAATTGTTGCTATTAAGCGACAATTAATGAGTTTTAAATCAACTCAACATCACAGAAACCCCACTGCCGACTAGTGTTTTGGAGGTGTAACTGTTGTGCAGCTGTATATTTTCAAACAGCGAAAAAAATCCCTGTCTTTGCATTTTATTTTGATCACAGTCTGTCTGTATAAACCTGCTTGCAACATCTCAAATGTGGATTTGTAACTTAAAACATTTTGTCTATTTCTTACAAAATACGGAGATATATATGATGTATCGCCATTCAGCCTGTAAATACCGAAATATGAACTTGTGTCCATAACGTCCAGCCCTACACTAAGGTACAACTTGTGGCCATGATGGTGAGACTGCTTCAGTGGTGATGATGTCTGTCTGTCCTTCACTCTGGTACAAACTAAAATATCTAAACATTTTTTGAATGGATTGTGATAAAATGAGGTTCATTATTCATGATCCCTTCAGTCCTATTCCAGAATAAATGTTAGCACTGTGTGTTTCTGCAAACCACAGACACCTTTTATAACTCTTTATTTAAAGTATTTTTAAATGTTTAGACAAAACACAAACATCATCCAGCCAAATTCTCTCCATCTACAGATACTTTTTAAATTGTACGTTATTTCTTTATGTTTCAACAGGGCTGTGGTTAATGTGTGGTTAGGTTTAGGCACAGAAACCACTTGATTATGGTTAGGAAAAGATCATGTTTTGGCTTAAAACGGCCAGTTTGGGGGCACAGTCCCTGCTGGAAGAGCAACAACGTCCCAGGGGGGAAAAAATGCTTTTCATAACACAATCCCCGGTGGAAAAGCAGCAATGTATCACTAAAAAACATCCATGTTCGGGGTTAAAAATCCACTGGAAATGCAGAGATGACTCGGTAAGAAACAACATAGATTGTATAAGTTACAGACGTAGCTAACATGACGTCACCCACTGGTTTGTGGGCTCCAATTTTGAAGCCTTGAGTTTGGCATTTCAGCTGTTGCCATCTTGTTTATTTGGAGCCAGAAGTGACCATATTTGGATGAGAGGCTTGAGCTGTGGAGGAGGGGGGTGGGTCTGACGCACAGACTGCAGCTTCACCTCACAGACAGCCTGTCAATCAAGTGGTCATGCTTAAACATGCTCAACTTTAGGCCTTAATAAAAATGTAAACAGATGAGTTATATCAAAATTCACTAACTGTACTGGTCAGTGCAGGAACTGAACCAGGGTTGGATCTATCACTGCCTTTACTCTGACCATATCTCACATCTCGTGAAACAGCTGGAGACGCTGCAGAGGAGCAGTCTGCGGGTGGGTACACTATTGTTAGTCAAGAAACGAAGCGAGGTGGGAATGTCGCTGACATGCTGTAAGAGTGGGACATCAAATGGCATCATCTCCACACCCGCACATTTTCAATAAGAGCTCTGACCTTTCCTGACCTTTTCTGTCCCCCATTTGTATTCAGCTGAGTCTTCGGACTGGGACAAGAACAAAATGGCTTCAGATGGTCGATTTGGCTTCAGCTGATGGAGGAGGTGGAGACCGGCCAAAAGACCGCCATATGTTGATGACTGAGGTCGTAGTTAGAGGTGGTTTTGTAGTAAAATGTGTTTCTAATACTCCTCTCTCCTCTTGTAATATAGTCCTGTTTAACGACACTACAAACCACAACAGTTAAATTAACACCTCCCTGAACATCTTTGTAAAGGCAGAATTTATGACTGAGCTGCATCAGATTTTACAATGAAATGGCCCCTGAGTGTAGATTGGTTATTTTAATCACTATTTTAAACAATGTAAGAAACGTATCCTGTCATCAGACTGAACAATTATCCTCTGAACACCACAGGATGGAGACTGTAACACGCTGCAGGTACTACACTGCCCCTCTGAACACAAGCAATCATTTTACATCCCATCCGCTATTCCTCCCGTTATCTCAGGCTGCTGCTGACAGTAACGTCACACATGGCGTATTCTTTGTTCATGAAAATCTTGACATTGATTTGGGGACAATGACATAGCTGACAGCTAGCTAGTCTTAATTATAATTATATTTACTGCTTGTCAGCAGTACGCAACATAACTGACTTTGAATCTTGCTAGCATAACATTAGCTTTCTGGCTAATGGTGGTTCTTAATAGCTTATACCACGGTCACTTCCCAACCTGCACTGGCCTTCGAGAGGCAACCATCTGTTCACGCCTCCACACTGGCCATTCAAAGTAATAATAGACAACTCAGAGGGCATTATCTCTGACACGCTTCATACGTATCATATCAGTGTTTCTAAAGTGATGATAGATGAGCCAACTTTGTCATCAGCTGGTGGAGGAGATGGTTGGTCTCTACAGCTGATTTCAACATTTATGACAGCAGGACTCCTGTGAAACCACTTCTCTTTTCACACATTTGATTCATCATAACAAAAACTGACAAAAAATGTTCAGCAACACCTCATTTTTCCATGATGAAGGTGAGACAATGACAAACTAAAAATAGATCTTTGATAATATAGAAAAAAAGATTAAAAAACTATGCTCTCTGAAGCCGAGAACAGGCGTGCATTTAATGCAATATAAGCAGTATAAGATTGGAGCGCCAAAAGGTTAGTGAATGCTAGTAAATAGTTGACGCCATGATGTTTTGCTAACCTGCAAACACTGAGAGAAATACAAACCGTACTAATGAACCTTCATTAATATAGGCCTATATTTTATCTACAAGTGCACGTCACACACTGAGCGAGCCGCCTGTTAATGACGCTGTGGGCTAATGGGCATGTAGCTACTTCCATGTTTCACATGATTCGTCATGTTTGTAGTGGACCAATGAAGATGAGTTTACATATCACCTTGGGTTGGTCCTTCACCTTCTCAAAATGATCCCACACTTTGGATTTCCTGCCCCACATGTTATTAACTAGCCTGTGGAATAACCGCAGGTACCAGCCCTGGAAATTAACCTGACTCCTGTCTGACTGCTGAGCGTGGACACTTCCTGTGTCTGTCCTTTCAAATTAGATTCCCACATGGTCCAGTCATAGAGATTTGGATTTATTTTGACAAGGTGCAGCTCCTCATAGAGTTTCATGTTTATTTTTTGTTTTGTTTTTTCTGCAACTAAGCAACCAATGAAATCTTGCCAACTAATGACCGTTCTGGTCGACTATTAGGGGGAAGCGCTGGTTGCCATAGTGAAAAGAATTCTTTGTCCACATATTAGTATGCATATATTGGCCGTACAGACAGCTGCCATGTACAACATTGCCTCCTCCACCATCGCCTCATTTGTTGTTGGGTAAAACTTTTGACTCCACCCTCTAGTTGCCATCTATTGGCTGTATCTATGCCATCATAAAGGACGCATGCAAGTATGACAATGACGTTTACAATGTTTTAAATAGATGTATCTACCTCCGTACGTAAAGTGAGAATAAATAAACTAAAACATTTTCATTCAGACACTGAGACTTGATTTTGCCAGCTATTTTAGATTAACACTATATGGATAAAACAGACAAGATGTAAAGTGCTAAAGAAACAATAAAGAGAAAAGAAACTAACACAATCAGCTGTTAGGCGTCAACACATCCCTCACTTCCCTCCAAGGCTTTAATTATGGATCCCAGGAAGTGTTGACTTTCACAACTGTAACTGATAATTACGAACTTTATTTCGACAGAAGCTTTCAAAACAAAGTGCTTTGCATGTGAAAATAAAGATAAAATTAAATAGAATCAGGCCGGTGAAAGTACAGAGAAGATATAAAGAGCAAAATAAACAAACCGATAAAAATAAAAAGTTAAATAAACGTGTCATTAATGAAACTTTTTTAAAAAAGATCCTGCAGCTATTATTTGAGAATCTGTAATTATTTCAATATCAGCTCTAATTTGATCGTTTGCCTCGAGTGCTGTTGAAGCGTGAAACTCATTCACTCACATTCAATTTCTGAGAGAAGAAAGGACACGAAAGAACAAAGGAAAGGAGGAGATGTAAAAAGGAGGAATCCAAGAAAGAAAGAAAAGAGGAAACATGAGAACGTCAGTGTATTAAGGATGAAATAAAGAGAAGAGACTGAAGGATGGAGAGGAAGCAGCTCCTTCAAACGCAGTTTTGATTGAATCCTTTCACAAGCCTTTGACTCAGCAGCAGCAGCAGATTTGTGTCTGAGAGCGACTGATGAACTCAGTCACTTCAAATCCTGCTGCTGAAACCACTCCTTCAGTCTTTTCCAGCTCATTGTTGGGAGAACAGACTGAGCGGATGTCAGATGATGGAAACTTGAGTCAGACGGTCCCAAATTTAACAGGCTTTTCTTTCCCATTTCCCACCTTCAACACTGAAGCGTGGAGCTTCCTGGAAGTTCGTCTTCCCGCAGTGAATCCCTGGAATTCACCTCCACAGCCGCTGCCGCCGTGCTGACACGTAGGACAGACGGCAGCTGCTGTGGAGAATGAATCCTGTAGAAGAGCTGCGTCTGTTTGCACTGCTGACCACTGGAAAACACTCAACCTGCAGCTCGCTTATTTTAACTCTGCTGACACCCTGCTGTTAACACATTTAAAGGAATAGTTTCACAGTTTGGGTAAATAAGCTCTTTATTTTCTTGCCAAAAGTATTCAGATTACAATTGAATACATTACGGATCAAATTACAACAAAGCATCGGTGAAAACGACCTACCACCAAAAGAAAAGAGAACAAACAAACTGTTAACATGATTAATTAACATGGTAGTTAGTGAGCTTTAGAGATGCTGGTTGACTTCCAACAGAGCCTTTGTTTCCAGTCTTTATGCTAAGCTAAGCTAAGCTAACAGCTGCTGGCTGTAGCTTCATATTAGCATATACAGACTTTTGGCCAGAACTATTTCTTTAGATAACATCCAGTTTAAAATGAGCACACTGAGACCATGGTTGTGGATGAAGAGACTTTACTGATGGAGGTGCATGAAGGCTCCTAGATTTCTGTCCATGATGTTGAACTTCAGTTACAGCAGGTTTTCAGGGCAGTCTGAAGGCCTTTTTTTACAAAGAAATTGCATAAAAGTGCTGCTACAAAGTCTCTTCTGGTATCATGTTGCTCCAGTGTGTGATTTTAGACAGCATGCTGGCATGGCGGAAGCAACAGAGGTGTGACGGATGTGGCATGTGACACAACAGCATCGGCCTCTAGTGTGACACAACATACGCATTTGTGCATTTACCGTCCCTGTTATATGGCGACTAATCTCATGCTCTGCTCGGAGGATAAGGACCATCTGGACCTCATTGTTTTCCCAATTTGCAAACATTTTCGGCTTCTTCTTTGAGTTAGCTTCTAACTGCTACCAGCTACTTTTTCTCCCATGGTAAGTTGCACACATAACACATCATCACAATATTACACCCTTCCTGTCATGGTGCCATTTATACAGACATTGATTTAGCACTGTTACTACCTCCACTGCCAGCTGAGGGGCATTCTGCAGTTGTACTTCCATGCATCCATTTTCATCCGCTTATCCAGGGCTGGGTCACAGGGGCAGCAGGCGAAGCAAAGCACCCCAGACGTCCCTCTCCCCAGCAACGTTTTCCAGCTCCTCCTGGAGGACCCCGAGGCGTTCCCAGGCCAGATGAGACACAGTATATAATCCCTCCAGTGTGTTCTGGGTCTGCCCTGGGGCCTCCTACCAGTGGGACGTGCCCAGAACACCTCTAACAGGAGGCGCTCAGGTGGATCCTGATCAGATGTTGAACCACCTCAACATGAAGGAGCAGCAGCTCTACTCCGAGCTCCCTCCGGATGTCTGAGCTCCTCCCCCTATCTCTAAGGCTGAGCCCAGACACTCCACAGAGGACACTCATTTCGGCCGCTTGTGACCGCGATATCTTTCTTTGGGTCACTACTCAGAGCTCATGACCATAGGTGAGGGTTGGGACGTAGATGGACCAGTAAATCCAAGGCTTCACCTTCCATCTCGGCTCTCTCTTCACAAAGATGGACTGGCACAGTGGCCACATCACTGCAGACACTGCACCAAACCAGCGATCCATCTCACATGAACAAGACCCCTGAGATACTTAAACTCCACTTTGCTTGAGGCAGCAACTCTCTCCCAACCTGGACGGGGCAATCCACCAGTTTCCGGCAGATAAAGAACAGCGAGGTGGAATAATGGCACAACATTCCCGCGTTAAGCAGGCTGTGTAAAAGGAGCTTCAGGTTCTCTTTCCTTGAAAGGCACAAGGGTTGTAGTAGTTGTTGTACATTAAACTGTTCCTTTGAATGTATTAGTGTACATGTGTTTATTCTCTAATTGATGTTTGAAGAACACCGTCTGTCCCGCCTCAGATAAACTCCTGCACTTTGATTTCTGCCTCAGCTGTCACATCATTCCCAAAATGTCTCTGTGAAATCCTTCCTAATGAAGCAGCAGCATTCATTAATCACTGCAGAGGACAGAAATGACTTCCAGCGTCAGCTGGATGTATGGTGTAATGAGTCGAGCAGAGTATGTTTGAGTTTAACAAGTCCCTGTGGGCTGGAGTCCATGTTGCCTCCACCTTCCTCTTTATTAGGACCCTGTTTGTTTCTCTGAGACGGTCTGAAGTGAGTCAGAAGGAAGCGAAGAAGAGATGGTAAAGAACGGAAATGGACTTCTCCTTTATTAACAGCCAGTGTTTCTCCTCAGAACCTTCCACACTTCCCAGAAGCTGCTCACACACAGCGAGGCTGGCGGTCACGTCTGTTTTCACACCTGCGGCTCATAAACCTCAGAGACGATCTGTCACACAGAGTGACAGAGAGGAATTCTTACCGAGCGGATGTTCAGAAATAAATGTAGACTGGAAGCTTTATATTTCACATGTGGGAGACCGCGTCCTGTTTCCACAATCTGACCCTGAACTCTGAAGCCTCCACCAGTTCAATCATATAGCAGGGAGCCACATCAGAGGCTCTTCAATGAGCATTTATTCTGCATTAGTGCTGCAGTAATAATACACCACCATGGGCAAATAGATGCACCATCCCTTCTCTTCTCATCACTCAGTGAAATGTGAACACACAGGAAACACGTTGATATCATTCAGTGTGACTTAACATTGTCTCTGATGTCCATCCAGAATAAACGTCCATAAATACACTTTGTCATGACCCGACAAGCTATCTAAATTCGTTTACACCCCCCCCCGAAACAAAGAACACTGCACTGACAATAATACTCACCTACATTTTGTGCAGTATCCATATGACATTTTTGGTGGGTGGGGCTTAGCTGGAGGCAAAACAATTCTCCACAGACATTAGCTAGCGCTAGCTAACAAGTTCTGTTGACTTGTTTTAGACAATGAGGAAGATGATGTGAGTGTCGGAGCGCACTCTGACACAAACTGGAGCGTTCATAAATTCAGAGCGCTGTCTGAATGTACCGTTCAGTTATCCAGAGCACCGCACTCTCAGAGCAGCAGAGCGCCGAGCGGAGTGAACGTGTGATTAACTTAATCATTGGTTCATTCATGTAGAAATATAAGGCTCCGTTTCTTCCACCAACAGGGCTCTCATTTTAGTGTAGAGCGTCAGACTGAATTTACCAATGCACCACGTCAGGTCACTCACTCTCCGGGACCGCCAGTGTTACTGGAAGAAGTAAACACTGACCAACGGGACCAGACTGGCCGACCCGTATGCTCTCACTCAGTGGATGGATGATGTCACAGGAAGCCAATCTTGTTTGTTTTGCTATGGAAGCTAACGTTAGCTAATGTGCTAAAAAGTTAGCGTTCCAGAGAAATCCAATCTTCCTCTTAATAGCTCCCCAGTTTCTGATGAGGTGGACATGATAACCCTTAATACACATAACGTTCTTCATCCCTACAACAGGAAATACTTTGTCCCTAACCTGATATGAAGTGTGCGCTGCACATGTGAGCATTTTTGATGATGGCCTCCGTCCAGTCCTTTGGTCTGATCACATTTAACCATCTTTGTTTTTGTTGACGGGCAGTGGCGGCTGGTTTTGAGCCATGACTCCTTCTATTCTGGCTCCCAATAACACAACAAGACCACATTTTAAGACCCCTATGTAGCCTACAGCCCTGTGGGGGAGAGGCAGGTTTAGCTCCAGGTGATAAACTGACGCCATTGTGACATTGGCCCTAAAAGGGTCTATTGTTACGCTATTAGGCACTGGTTTTTGCTTTTGTGCCTTGACAACACTTCTGTACACATCTGTATATGTTGCCAGATATTTAATACTGTATTTAAACTGGGCCCAGTAAGTGACCTTGACCTGGGGAACCCACCGTTAAATTGTTGTCACTGTAGTTAGTGGTTGTCTGGCACAAGCATTTCCTACAGGATAAATAAAGTTCTCTTGAACTAATTTGAATTTAAATATGCTACGTCAGTTGCTCCAAGCGTCACATGTTGCTGCAGATGGGTTTACCATGAAATTAGATGAAATCCTGGTGTGTCTCACAGAGACACAGAAGGGTGCCTGTGGCGTCAATATCACACTCAGAGGGGCGTAACAAAGCATCTGTATTTGGTGACCTGGGCAGAAGAGCTGCGGCAAAACTATGGCTCAAACAAAAGCAAATCTGTGAACACACTGAGATGGTTTTATTTAGGCTTGCACATATACACACCTGCTTTTTCTCTTGTTGTTCTTAATTGTTGTTTTTTAGTCGTAATTGTTTTAATTACTGTTGGTGTTATTGTTCGTCTCTCTGCTTGTGTCTGAACGATCCATCCTATTAAAGTCATCAGTTGCATTTTAATTCAATGTAAGATTGCCCATATGTATCGTCCCCGTGAAGTGAAGGAATAAAGTGAAGTAAAAATGTATTTTAAAAAAATGCTGCCTGAAAAGCAGCTCTCAAAGTCCTGCTGATATTCTCAGCACATTTAACCCCACAGACACATTTCATGTGAAGCAGGCAGAGTGTGGAGAGAACACAGCACTCCGTCTCCTCCAAATTAAATAAAGAATCCTTTTCAGGCTGAGAGCTCAGCAGGTTGTCTGTCGTTTCACTGTGTCACCACGAGGACAAAAGCTCCAAACATAGAACATCCCCGTCCTCTTTGTCCATACACTGTCATACTGTATGCATGGCTCCTTTTTTTAAACGCCGCCTGCAGCGAGATGTGAAATTAGAAACTAGAATACAAATTAATTTGAAAAGCACAGCGTCATGAAACAAGACACTGTTTGTAGTCGCTGCGGGGAAGCTGCGGGGAAGCGGCCGGAGATCCCAGATGTGATGCTGATTTATTTATCAGACACCAACAACCTGGAAAGTGAAGATGACGCTCTGTTAACTCAACATCTCTGCGTCACATGGTGAAACAATCAGCGAGGAAGCTTCCTTTTTCACCCTATACCATGCTGCTGTAAATATACATGATGCAGAGTAAACACACTGCTCTGCTCTTCCATTTATTACTGATTCTAATCATCACACACCGCTGCACACTGAAGCTAAGAGCTAGGTCGCCCTCCGTCTCAGACACTTCATAGGCACTGGTAAAATAATATATGTATACATATACTGTATGAGACATGGTCCACACACACACAGGGGTATTTTTAAAAACAAGGGTTTTTCATTTTTCGCTCTAAAAAAACAAAACCCTGCCCACACAAGCACTGTTTGAAAAAAATCTCATCCATATGAAAGCATAAAAAAACAATCAAAGCGCCGTTAAGAGCCAAAACCAACAGGCAGCGACATAATCATTACCCTAAAGCCACAAAAGGAAGAAGAAGAGGAAGATGTTGGGCATTCATAAACCAAAACTGGCAACGTCGGTGGTGCACTAATTGTGACCTTGTCCACCAGTGCACAAAATTGAGCATAGCATCAGTTCAAGCAGCCCAATCAACTGATGGAAGTCAGCTGATAGATCACATGATTCCTCTCTATGCAACCAATTGGTGAATCTCATTCATGGCGCCCTATATAAACAGTTTAAACAACCTGCCTCCACCCCAGCTCCTCCTTTTCATGCTGTGCCTGATGTATCCATCCATGTAGGTGCATGGAAGGGCAGGGAGGTGTGCTCTCTCCACCTTAGGCTTTCTGCGTAGGCCTGAGGAAAGGCAGAGGGGCCCCAGAATAGAGCCTTCAGCCAAATATAATACTGCAAACAGAAATAAAGTTTTCTTTGACTAAAGTGTTCCTGACTGAAATGTCGCCTCATTTTGACGCCTCACAAAAGAGAGAACGGTGCACACTCTGACATCACCGTCTAAACATCAACACTGAAAACAGAGTTTCTGAACATCTTCACTCTGGACAGAGTTTTTTTGTAAGAGTGTAAACAGCACAAATCACATGGAATCTGAGCTTTTCAATTCTGATTTGCTTCACTTTCATGTGTGCTCTTAAGTTAGACACAGGAGCAACCTCAGTCTTAAAAGTCATGTTGGAATTCATGCAACTTTGCACATTGCCCTTGATCGACCTCAGTCGGAGCAGTTATATCAACTTTTACATCAATCTAGATCAGCATCAGCTGGAAAAGTCATACCAGAATGTATGCAACTCAGTCTCAACATTTATATCAGAATTCTTGGAACTTTTACATCACCCTGAAATGACCTCAGTCCAAACAGTTATATTGGAATTCACGCAACATTTACATCACTTTAGATAAACCTCAGTTGGAATAGTCACATCGGAATACATCCAACTTTTACATCGCTCTAGATCAACGCCAGTCTTGACAGTAATATCAGAATTCATGCACTAACAGGCGGACCGCGGTCCGAGTCCGGACCCAGACGCCGTCCTGTACTGACCCGAACCTATAACCAGTAAATTATTAAGGGAGTTTGACGGGACTCTTCTATTTTAACCGGTGCATCGTTTCTAGTCTTTACGGCACCGGTTTAGCTGATCAGGAAACGCACAGACCAGTTGCATGCAAGATCAGCCATCCCACGAACATCCCACCAACAGTGCGACTCTGCAAACAGTCAGGCGAGAGAGGTAAGAGGCGAGTGGCAAGCGGAAAGACGACAGACAAATAGAAAGATAGAAATATAGAAAAAGAAAGAAAGCAATACAGGGAGAGAAGACGGAGAGACGAGTGAGCGGGAGACAGGGAGGAGATTGTTATTTATTTATTTATTGTAAATTTGTTTGAGACTGTTAAGTCAAGATTTGAAACACTTAGCAAAGAAAGAAATTTCAAGCTGTTGCTACACTTTATTTTATTGGTTCTAAAATGAAGCACTTTATTTTAAGATGCAGAATTTTTCATAAACTATTTCATGTATTTTCTCCATTTTGTTTTTAAATGCATATCAGTATACTTCAATGTTAAGTGACAATCATTACTGCTGGAAATTTTTTAGAATCGTACTTTCTTTATTTGATTTGACGGTCAGATGTTGATCACATGCAGACGTTGATACAACTATTAGGCTACTTCAGTGTGTATCACACTAAATCACATCGCAAGTTAGACTTTATGATGTTCCAGACCTTTGCTTCAGGAAATTGTCTCTAACTGGACCTCATGGAGTTTTAGTTGAATACCCCTGCTCTAGATCGACCTCAGTCAAAACAGTCATAATGGAATGTATTCAACTTTTAATCACTCTAAGTCGACCTCATCTGAACAGTCGTGTCACTGTAACATCACTCAAGATGAGCGTTTGTCACAATTCCACACTGGGGGAGTCACTAGGTGAACACAAACGTGGAAGACAGCTGTGATGGACAAATGTGGTAAAAGTAGCCCCTTACATCCTAAAATTTTGGATGAAATCTGTTTAAGTAAAGACACTCACTCCTGGCCCCCGCTGCACATCCACATTTCTCTGTGTCCTCATTATCTGCTCACATATTCGCTGGCTTCCACCGCACATTAACTTATAAATGAAACTGTGAACGCTGACTTCAGAGGCCTCAATGTTTGCAAATGAGAGCCTGCTGCGTGATCATTTTTTGTTGTTCTTTTGCACATGTGGGTCAGGACTGAGACCGCTGGATACTGGCCACATTAAAAATATACCTATAAACAGCCAAATAAAAGAATCAGATCAGAGCAATAAATCTGAATTCAGCACTGAGGCTTGCAGTCTGGATGTCGTCCAAGTTATTCAGGGATTTTTCTGGGTCTGAATTCCAGAGCACACGTTGGCAGCACAGCAGCCACAGCTCAGTGTGCTACATCATATTTAATATTTTACCACTGACTGTTGAAACTGGACGGTTTGTCAGTCTGGAGGAAGAGACGTAGATTTGTTCAGTTTGCTGTTTGACTGATGTAGAAAATTAATTCCAGTTTCCACGCGCTGTTTTCATGCTTGTTTATCTGCAGTAAATGTTTCCTGTTAGATTGCAAATGTTCGGGGTGTATTTAAAAAAAAAAATGGTTGACACAGATCTTAAAAGGCTCTTTCCTCTGCAGATATTTTCTCTCCCGATCTATTCAATCTGTCAGCGCTCTGAACGTCTCATCGTGAATATCTTCTCTGAGTGATATAATTTTGGGTTTTGACAGAAATGGTCTGGCCAAAGTAATGAAGCAATTTAAGATCAGTGGTTGTGAAGTCACACTCATTTGGCTGTGACAGAAAGTACATGTTGTGCGTGAGGCGGATAAATCCTCCAGAATTATTTATAAACTCATACATATTCATGCTGTGCCTCGTAGCAGATTCACTAGAGCTCAACTATTCACCCCGGCTGATCCCTGCGCGCGCGTGTGTGTGTGTGTGTGTGTGTGTGTGTGTGTGTGTGTGTGTGTGTGTGTGTGTGTGTGTGTTTCTTTACTATACTCTGTGTACATGACTTGAAAGTAGTTGGCATTAATTGATGAGACCACAGTCAGCTGGTGTTTAACTGTCATATTTAAATCTATTACCTCAGAGTACTGATACCACAGAGGTGAAGAACACCTCTTCGTACATTCTGCCACGTCCACACCGATGTTAGTTTTGTTTGTAACCATCTGAACAACAGAGTTTTGTCCATTTGACAATCTTTACAGTGGGGTGAGGAAGAGTCGTACATATGAACATATTTGCAGACTTCTATATTTGTGGAAATGCGTAGGAGGAAATGCGCTGCTACCAAGCTCACCAATCAAAGTTGTTGCACTCTGTGTCACAGTGATGTGTAGTAGTTACATTTCTGGGGAGGTGCACGTCAGGCCATGGAGTAGATTATGGCGTCAGCGCAGAGCCTACGCCATAGGAACGGCGATGATTTGACACAGAAGTATAAATAGCACTTAAGTACATTCACTCAAGCACTGGACTTACTAGTCAGTAGGATTTAAACGATAAATGGACTGCACTCGTAGCCTTTCTAGTCTTCTGACCACTCAAAAAACAAAGAACACTACGAGTCACTTTCACCCATTCACACACACTGGTGGCCGAGGCTACCATACAAGGTGCCACCTGCTACTCAGTTTAAACACACTCACACACTGATGGAACAGCCATCAGGAGCAATTTGGGGTTCAGTTTCTTGCTCAAGGATACTTCGACATGCAGACTGGAGGAGCCGGGGATCAAACTCATCCCTCCCTTTCAAAGCATGTAGAGGAACCTGGTGAATGGCCTTCAAGTGACATAAAAAAGTAAATGTCCCTGTCTAGAGCCAGTGTTTGAGTTTGTCCCCTCTGGGCTACTGTAGACACATGATGGTGCAACATGGTGATCTCTGTAGACGAGGACCTGCTCCCTGTGTAGATATAAACGTCTCATTCTAAGGTAACAAAAACACGACAATTCTTATTTTTCAGGTGATTAAACACTAAAGAAAACACACTTATTATATTATATTATATTATATTTTTGCCAGTATATCCTCCTGAATCCTACACACTGGAGCTTTAAGTATAAATTTGAGGTTTACTTTACTTGAGTATTTTTTATTTCAAATTTGAATGATTAAAATTTGCCAAATATATAAAATTATTTTTCAAAATCATAAAAAAAAAACTTACATTGAACAACCTTCAGTGGGGCAGGATGATGAGAGGGGAATGTTCCAAAACAATTCACAAATCACACACATGGAAAGTTAGGTCTGATGTCTGTCTGAGTGTAAGAATGTTTGTTGATCTGTTCTGCGCGGCCCTCTCATTGTTGCAGTATGTCAAGTTGTAAGTTGTGTCTTCAATAAACCTGCTAAGGCTGTGAGACCGACCTCGAGTCATACAAGTCGTTTCTTCGACACGCTGAGATGATAATGACATGTCTGCTGGAGGAGCTGAAATGAAGATTGAGCCGCTGCGAAAAGATAGGAGGTGCCAGGAGCGAGCTGAAGAGCGAGCAGGAGAGACTCTTTTTTATGGTAAAAGAATATTTATTAACATGTGAACATATGAACAAGAATGTGTAAAGTCTTTGGTGATTAGACCCCATGGAGATGGTTTGATTTAAAGAGGGTGATGAATCCATAGTCGAACAGGGAACCAACGCTGGTGGTGGTCGAGGTGGTGAAGATGAGATGAAGATGGAGTAGTGCTGATGATCTGGAAGAGCAGAGGAATGAGCCTTTGTTGAGCTCGTCTTGGACTCTGGATATGATGGCTGGAGGTGATCGGGGTGGAGGAGGGTGCGAAGATTCTGACAGAGGACAGAGCAGATTTAAAATTCTGCAGCAGCATCCTGATTGGCTGAGAGAGCTCGTGGCAAAGTTTGATTGGATAACTAGAGGAGAGAACACCCATAGTCAGCTGATTAGAGGGAGCAGTGAGAGTGGGATGGAGAGAAATGTGAATGGATGAGCACAGAGAAGGTCTTCCTGATTGAACTTTCGCTGAACTTCATAACCACCTTACGCCGCCGGCCACGACGCAGCTACAGACTCTCTTAGCAGCTAACCAGGTGGCATATAACATACATGACCCCTTTTTTATTATTATTCATTTATTAAAATGATTTTTTTTTAAATCTGCATTTAGTACTTTAAATAGTTAAGTACATTTCCTTGACTGTACTTGCATACTTTTACTTTTCAATACACGACTTTTACTAGTAACAGAGTATTTTTACAGTGTGGTATTAGTACTTTTACTGAAGTAAAGGATCTGGATTCTTCCTCCAACACTGCTCATACCTGAGTGTAGAAAAACTCTGTTGCAAATAAAAGTCCTGCATTCAATTTTCCATCTGTAAAAGTACATAAGTAATGCATCAAAGTGTACTTAAAGTACAAAAAGTAAAAGTATTTGTCATGTGGAACAATATATATGATATTATTGGATTACGGTTGTTGATGTATTAATGTGTTCATCAGTTTAATGTTGCGGCTGGTGAAGGTGGAGCTCATTTTAATGACTTTATACACTGCTGGCTGGTTTCAGTTATAATAATACATCATCATTTATTAGCTGATTATATTTTGTAGTGATAATCTAAAGCTGTGAAAAGTAATCAGTAACTGTTGTTCTGTTCAGTATGAAAAAAATAAGTTTAGATAAATGTTTAAGAAACAAATTATTTACAGCTCTTTGGTTCAAATCTAATTTCAGTGACGGTGAGAAATCCTGAGAGAGTGAGATATTCTCAGGAGGTAATGATTTAAAATCACCTGCTCTGTGCTGAGAGTGAGCTCTGCTGAATGAGAGATAAAGTATGAAAGATGTTGTTGTTGGTGTGCAGACGACCACCCATCATCTGCTGACAGCTCAGGATCCAACACCTCTCACATTAATCCAGCGTGTCAGACTGATGACGGAGCTGTAATCATTCCAGAGGATCCTCCTCAGCGGCTGAACCCAAACAACAGCACGCTGATGACTTATCGATGCCTCGCCATTGATTAGCACAGACACGCCTCGTCCTGTCGGCTCTTAAACTCTTTTTACTTTGGACACGGTTCATTCATTTATTCTCAGCGTCCTGCTGCAGAAAACATGACGGAGGAAATCCAAGACTTTAACTTTTAACAGAGAGTTTCAAGTCACAGTTACAGTCTGTATATCTGCAGCAAAAACAACAACGTGTAGCTGACCTCCAGAACACCAGACTGTCCTCCGAAGAAAAACACCTTCATTCCTCTCTTTTTGCTTTTTCAACTTTCAGAACAAAGTTACAAAGTTCTTCACGTGAAAAAACAAAACCTGTTTAATTAAAATCCAGCAAACAAAGGTGAGACTTCACAAGATATTGTCATAGAAACAAAACCCACGCGCAGCAGGTCAATAAAAGAAATGCCACCTGCACTTTTAATGAAGCGCTGGGATGAAGCGCTCCCCAGTGCCCTGCCAGCGCTTTCTACTGGGAAAAAAAAAAACGCCATGTGGACACATGCTCTTACTGACCACATGCAAACCAATATTGTGTTCATCATGGAGGACGCTCTGTACACACTGTAGCTGCTCAAACTGAAACAGACATTAAATATTGTCATAAAGATGTTGTATGTACGATTAAATATATTCTCTAGTCTCTAGAAAAACATAGTCGTGTTTCTTTCATTGGTAGTGGAAGTGTTGCAAAAACTGAGTAGCTGATAAACATCAGAGTGGAAAACAAGAAGATGTTTACGAAAGAAAAAGAAAAGAAATACCACCAAACTATACTGCTGTATTTACACATTACACCTTGATGACGGAGCTTCATTCAGCTGTGAAGCCGATTATAAACAGAGTTACACTCCCTGACGGAGTGGGAGTGAGAGGGTTCAGGTTTTGGAAAGGCCCTGACTGTTGGTAGGACAGGAAGTGAACAGCAGCATCCTGTTTTAACGTCAAAGGTTTTGTTGACCCATTCATGACTTTTCAATCTATTTCATATGATGAAGTAACAATAACTGAAGTCATTCAAAGCATTTAAAACTCTTAAAACTCATTGTGTTTCCCCTCATCTTAAACTGAACGTAACCCCCAAACTTAAACCACAAAAACAGTCTTTGAGGGGAAACAAAGTTTGGCGCAGGACAGCAGCAGGTGTCACAGGAAGTGTGTGGTTTCACGGCTCCATCCTTCACAAAGCAGCAGTGAACATGATCTGAACAAACACAAAGAGGATAATTTTCAAATGCTGAACAGATACTTAAAGTAAACAGCAACGTTGTTGTGCCATCATCAGTTTCTAAGGTCAGTGAAGAAACATCAAAACATGCCTCCAAATTGTGAGAGCAAATGAAAACAGCACGTCAAGTTGACCTTGTGGTCTGGTGCCAAACCCCTCTGTTCCAGGTCTTTGTGGTGGAGAGATGCAGCTCCTACTGATGTCTGGAGTTTGCACTGTGTCTAATGTTGTCCTCCATATTTAATTTTCAATCATATATAAATAATGTCTGTCACCTCAGTCGAAGGTAATGTTCATTTAAAAGTCAATATTTCTGTAGGTCTCCTTACAGCAACCTGAAGAGCTGCATCACATCAGTGCTGAGCAGCAGCCTGTACGTTCATCTTCTCAGCCCCACACAGGCCCGATGCCTCCAGCAGCCTGCAGGGGACTGGTACTTACAGGTTTAATCAGAAAGAGCACAAATGTAGAAAATCTGTACTCAGCTGTGGGCACAGACAGATCGACATCACCTTGACGCACGTGTCAGCCTGCATGCAAATAATAAAAACCAACAGAGTCAACCCAAACAGCTCGTCCTGTCTGGACAGTTCCTCCCTCCTTCAGATCCTCGCCGCTCTGAGGAGCTTCCAGACGCCTCGGGAGGAGATGACTGACACTCAGCTCGCAGCAGAGGGTCTTTGATAAAGCATGACTACGCTGCAGACTTGAGCTTTACAAACTCCTGCAGTGAAAACAGGAAACAGGACTTGTTATTGTAGTGTAAGTTGTGCTGAAACGTCAGGGGGGAAGTTTTAAACCCTGTAAAGCTCACAAGCCTCCAGAGACTGAATAACAGCCACATTACTGTCAGTAATCTGCTGCCACACAGCCTCCTCTGTATGTCTGAATGAGCCTTGATGCTTTTAGAAAGTCCTTTTTACAAATAGATATGATTTAGTATGAAGGCTTTGTTTTGTCCGTGGAGAATTAAATGCTGTCAGATGGGTTAACTGAGGAAGACAAAGATCCCTCTGAGCAACAGCTGGAGAAGAAGAGAAGAAATCAGCCATCACTGGTAAAAGAAAGTGTTAGCTTAGCATCAAAATGTGTTCAGATTTAAACAGAAACAAGTTCCTCTTTCGCTGTAAAGGGCACAATATTGTCTTAAACAAGCTGAACAGACTGTGGACTGACAAATCACAGCTTAAACCTCCTCAATCTGACCACTGAGTCGACTGAATATTTATAGCACAGCTGCACCATTGTGTTTCCATAATAATCGAGGGTCACTCACCCTTTTTTGGACTGAAAGACAAAGTCAGCATCCAACTTCACACAGTATTCTCCCAATCCATTTTCCCCCCCAAAAAATGTTGGCATTGTACATTTCTGCAAACCAGTGGTATGTTACATTTGCACATTATAAAACTTGATGTAGGCACAAAAACCACTTTGGTATGGTTAGGAAAAGATCATGTATTGGTTTAAAATAGAAGCAGCGATGCCTCGGTAAAAAGCAACCACTTTCGGGGAAACTATCCCAGCAGACAAAGCAGTGTTGTCAATGTAAATAATAACGACTTTTCAGGTCACTATTCTGGCAGGACTGGCAGCAATGCTTTAGTAAAAAACAACCACTTTTCAAGCCAATATTGCGTCAGAAAAAGCAGCGATGTGTCTGTAAAAACAACTGTTTTTGCAGCAGCTATCCAACAACCACCATGTTTAACGAGTGGTTAAGTTCAGGCATCAGAAACACTCGATTATGGCTAGATAAAGATCGTGTCTTCGTTTAAAATACCTCATTTTTTGGGCACTGTCCCTGCTGGAAAAGCATCAATGCCTCAGTTAAAGACAACTGCTTTCTGGCCACTGTTCTGGCAGAAAAAGTTCCAGTGTCTCAGTAATAAAAAATCACTTTGGGGGAAAATATCCCAGCAGGAAAAGCAGTGATGTCTCCGTAAATGATAACAGCTGTTCAGGCCACTATCCCTGCAGAAGAAGCAGCAATGTGTCAGTAAAAAAACAACTGTTTTCCAACTTTCAACAACCACACTTGATTATGGTTAGGAAAAGATCACGTCTTGGTTTGAAGTACCCCATTTGATAGGCACTATCCCCGCTGGAAAAGCAGCGATGCCTCAGTCAAAGACAACTGCTTTCTGAGCCACAATTCTAGTGAGAAACACAACAATCTCTATGTGAAAAATAACTGCTTTTTGGGCCCCTATTCCTGCTGGAAAAGGAGCGATGTCGTGGTAAAAAACAACCACTTTTGGGGAAACTATCCCAGCAGATAAAGCAGCAGTGTCTCTGTAATAAGACAACTGCTTTTCAGGCCACTATCCAACAACAACTGTGGTTAATGAGTGGTTAAGTTAAGGCACAAAAAAACACTTGATTATGGCTGGGAAAAGATTGTGTCTTCGTTTAAAATACCTCATTTTTTGGGCACTGTCCCTGCTGGAAAAGCATCAATGCCTCAGTTAAAGACAACTGCTTTCTGGCCACTATTCTGGCAGAAAAAGTTCCAGTGTCTCAGTAATAAAAAATCACGCTGGGGGAAAATATCCCAGCAGGAAAAGTAGTGATGTCTCTGTAAATAATAACAGCTGTTCAGGCCACTATCCCTGCAGGAGAAGCAGCAATGCTTTGGTAAAAAAACAACTTTTCCTGCCACTATTCCAGCAGAAAAAGAAGCAATGTGTCAGTAAAAAACAACTGTTTTCCAGCAACTTTCAACAACCACACTTGATTATGGTTAGGAAAAGATCACGTCTTGGTTTAAAATACCCCTATCCCTGCTGGAAAAGCAGTGATGGCTCAGTCAAAGACAACTGCTTTCTGAGCCACAATTCTAGTGAGAAACACAACAATCTCTATGTGAAAAATAACTGCTTTTTGGGCCCCTATTCCTGCTGGAAAAGGAGCGATGTCGTGGTAAAAAACAACCACTTTTGGGGAAACTATCCCGGCAGATAAAGCAACAATGTCTCTGTAAAAAGACAACCGCTTTTCAGGCCACTATCCAACAACCACTGTGGTTAACGTGTGGTTATGTGAAGGCACAAAAAACACTTGATTATGGCTAGGAAAAGATCGTGTCTTGGATTAAAATAAGCATCATCCCGGCAAGAAAAGCAGCAATGTCCTGGATAAAACAAACTGCTTCTGCTGGTAAAACAGTTGAAAACAGCTGGTAAATTGTACCTGATTTAGTTGTCTGTTGGTCTTGAACAGTGGTCTGCAGCTTGGCAGGCGTCTCGTGTCACTATTGCGTCACTTTAGAAACATTACGATACGTATGAAATGTGCAAATGTAACGTATTTGTGATTTGCAGACACGTACAGTGCCAACAGTTACCTCTGGTGACTGTGCTGATTCCCTCCTGTCATGCAGCACCATGAGAAGATTGACTCAATGAAAGTTTGAATCACTTCATTCTTCTTCTTCTGTAACGTGAATAATACATTTAGTGTCTGAGTCACACTGTATTCTGTTACAATAAAAGAGCATCTGTATAACAGCTGATGTAAATGAGCTCCTCACACAGTCAGATGCAGCCTCATGCTGCACTAACCCTCCTACTTATTCTCTTATCTCCTCTTTATGCTGCTCTTAATTGAAAAATACTCAGAGCTCAGTAAGAGTGAGTGACCAGAGGGAATCAGGTCAGCAAAGTGACTGATAACATATAATAGCCCTCTGGATTGTTAATAGATGAGACAGGTGAACATCTATTATCTGAGGCAGCCTCTCCCTCTGGCTCCTGCTGCTGAAGTGATAGCATGTTATTTGATTAACATGCTGGAACATGTAATTAGCAGGCCGAGCTCAGACAGGAGCCGCCGTCCATTCGCCATTCGCTCCAATCTGATTAACTCCGCAGGCTTCAGGACTTTGATAAGACGGCGACATCCTGTTCCGGGACAGTAACTCATGTCACAGATCACGTATCCCCTCGCTCCACTCATGACTTCATCTTAATGTCTTTGTCTTCTCCATTTTGTCCTCTCACATGACGCTGCGTGAAGGACTCATCGTCAGTGGAACGATGTCGATGAAGGTTCAGGTGTGAAAAACACAACAGGTCCCAAATCTAAATGTTCAGCCTGTCAGTTTGGATCCTGCAGACGTCCGTCTGTCGGCACGCTGCGCACACAACACAGCGTTATGAAGAACTCTCTTTTTATTATGGGATGTGTCGCTGGAATGATTATGGTGTTAATTATAATCAATTAATAAATTGATCTTCTGAAAAAAGGCAATTATGAATTGAATAATTAGCTTTGCATTTAAATGAATGCATTAAAAATGTCAAATGTCAAATTATTAATTCATCATTTAAAGACAGAATAAGGAAATTAGCAAAGAGAATTTTTAATACATCATTTATATGCAAACAATTTCAAAGTCTATAATTATTCTGGTGGCGCGTTCCACACTGCGTATGACTACAACAGCCTCACCAGAATTATTCATGGTGCCAAACACACGCCATTAAAGACAAAATAGTTCCTGTAAAAATGTTTTATTGTTTTGTTCTCAACTGTTTTATGTTTTGAGCTGTTTTTGAAATATTTCAACAAATATTGGGTGGATTGTGATGAATATTTGTTCCTCAGATGATCTGTATGATTTTGGTGATCCTCTGACATTTTATCTAGTGCCATCTTCAGGTCAACATTTTAATGTGTCCAAGAACTGATAACATTCACATCAGCCTCAGCTGGACTTTGTTTACAACTCATTCTCATCCCAGGTCGTCAAATACTGACAAAGTGTCACGCCCCCTCTGAGGGGGGTGAATGTTGTCCTGTGTCGTGTTGCAGTTAGATTCAGGCAACAAAACTACTTGGTAAGGTTAGACGAGGTGGAAATCTAGTGTATGGCTGGACCGTGTATGAAATGCTTGAGGGCTTTTAATTTGAAACAGGAAGTGGGCCAGCAGCATACACTCACAATAGGCTCGTTTGAGATGAGCCAGGCCTGCACAGATTCGATCACCGGCGATCGGCGCACAGTGCATGCCGGTTAGTTTTGTGTCCGACTTCACCCCGACTTGCTCTGACGTATTACAAAAGTGGACGGCAATGAAATCGTGAGAGCGAGGTGGCTGCAGTTTTTAGAGCCAGGCGCTGCAGTTGCTCTCCACCGACTGCAGCGCCTGGCTCTCACCTGATCTAACAGCTGATTGGTTTAGATGTCGACTCAACAATATGACGTTAATTTTTGTTGAATTCCAGATATTTGAATTTTATTTGTCCGATCTGAAGGTTTATTCTCTGAACATAATACATGTTGTGTGACTGATGGAGACTGAAAACAAACTTATATATAAGTCTGACAGTATTTTAACAAACTGACATCATATCAGACAGGATGTAAGTGTTTCTGTGACTTCCTGTACGGACTGAGGGCTGCTGGAAACTGTCAGGAAACTGTCCGACTTGATAATACTTCACCGTCCGTTTGCAATTTAAAAAGGAGACGAAGAAGAAGATGAGGCGGTTAAAACAAAAAAGCCGCTGACACTTCTGGTAAGAACAAAACAGCAGTGCATGATTTGAGACAACACTAACCTGACGAAATTAGTGCACCACTCAATGAGGACTACACTGAAGTGTACTAATGGAAGTATGCGATCTGAGACACACTGAGTCACAGACTTTCACCATGACTTTAGCTGACAGTACTGGCCCCGATTTTGCAGTCCAGCCCAAATATTTCATGTAAATCCATGATATTTGCACATTCAGCTGCCTCAGATGCAGGTACGTTGGAAAATAACTCTTGAGTCTTTAAACAGAGACTACTACTGGACCAGTCAACGCTCAACACCAATGAAGGTCCAGCAGGACCAGTAGGACCCATTCAGAGACTCTGACGCCGATTCATCATGTTGAATCAGCGGATAAAAAGCTGACTTGGGCCATTGGTGTGGGACACACTGCACCAACAAGGGCGGCAGTGGCTCACGAACAGCCCAACTTTGACCGATGGTTGACCATCAGCTTGGTGTGTCAGGGTCTTAAAAGAGTTTTTCATCTTCTCTGTCACCAGGATTTTTTGGGTGGGTCTGAATAACCTTGACACTACCCCCTCCCTACTAAAAACTACATTACTACTAATGTCAGAGCCCAAAGTATCGGCATCCTTTGGTCCCACCCCGGTGGGTTCACAACGTCCCCGCGAGCTCTCTGAGCTCTGTCAGTCTGATGAACACATGAATAAACACAATCATAAAAACATGAGCTAAACAGCCGTCACTAACAGACCTTTAGGTCTTTCAGCCTTATTCAGCTACCGCTCCGCTGCAGGTAGCTGCTCACAGCTGTGTGTGTGAGGCTGTCGTCGTACAGCAGCTCTCGTTCTTCAGCTCAGAGTGTGAGCTACTGTGTTAGCTGCTAACGAGTCTCTCAGTGCACAGTAAATGTGTTTCTGTTGTTCTGGTCACAAAGTGTTCATCGAGAGAACACACACACACACACACACACACACACACACACACACACACACACATGTTATCATACATGGCCCACTCCTGCTCGTTAGCAGCTTATTGGATTGTGCTTCAGTCTGATTAAACTCGCGACATCCTGACATGTACTGACAGACTAATGACGGCCCCTCCCATTCATTGTGTGTGTGTGTGTGTGTGTGTGTGTGTGTGTGTGTGTGTGTGTGCTGAACCTCGGTCACAGATGTTGTCAGGTAGTAACCAGCGGAGCAGGAAGTATTTGGATCCTTTAAACTTAATTTTAATAAAGTGTCTTTATTCGTCAACACACAGGGCAGTTGGAGCTGAAACGTGACTTTCAGACGTCCCTCTTATTACACACAACACACACATGACATTATGGCAGAGGGATACCACAGGGTCAGTCATAATGCAGCACCCTTGGGTTCTTGCTCAAGGGCACCTCCAGCTGCCAGACATGGTCCGTACAGAGACTTTAACGTGTGACCCTCTGGTTCCCGAGCCAGGTCCCCACAGACTGATGTAATGTAATACTCCGTTACAAGTTAAAGTCCTGCTTTGAAAATGTCACTCAGGGAAAAGTCTGCAGGTATTTTCAGGAGAATCTACTTTAAGTATTAAAAGTAAAAATAATTCGTCTTGTTTTTTCGTCCAGCTGCTAAAGCTTCTGCAGGTTCATCAGGAAATGTCCCTTTAATTATTCATGTCCTCATTAGACGCCTGTGTCCACAGACAGGGTGGTCAGTGGGTATGAGATGATGTCTCCAGACAGCCACAGACGAGCAGCTTAATCATCAGCAGACGCAGAAAACTGCATCTTATTGATCTTACATTCATCAGCTGTTAGTTTGAAAACTGCTGCAGGACATGAGGAAATCTGTGAACGCTGAGACTGTTTCAGGAGGACACAACACTTCTGGAATATTTATCTGCGGTCAGAATTAAAACTGTGGAAACACAGAGAGTGACGAATGACTGGTGTCAGTTCCTCATAGATTATTAAAGCACAAATCATGAAACACCTCTCCTGGACTCTGTCCTCACATTTAAATTATACATAAATATTCAAATAGGACGTTTGACCCCCGCAGCGATCATCATTATTTTATATTTCTTCAGCAGAGTCTGTTGATTCTAATGACTGCAGAGACTTTACAGCACTCTTCTTCTCTGTATTTTAACTGTGAAGCACCAAATTATCTGCAGTTAATACTATTTATTTAATATAAAGATGAAGCAAATATAAAAAAAAATAAATTTAATTAGAGTTAGCAGCATGAGTGTGTCTTGTTTGAATAAAGTTTTTGTTGTAATCTAAGTTTAAAAGTTTTATCTTAACAATTTTAGGACAGCTCAGACTGCAGGGTCAGCAGTACACACAGCAGGCTGAAATGTTACACCAATATTTACAAAATAACAGAATAAAATACAAAGTAAAGCAGGCCTACAAAAAATATTTTTAAAGAATAAGCAAAATACAAAAATTCAATATAATTTTTTAATGTAAATTACATAAAATAAGACAGTAAATACAGTAAAAATATTTTTCTAAATAATTAAAATACAAATATAAAATATGAATTTAAAAAGTAAATTAAGATAAAAAAATATAAAAATTAGATAAAGAACCAATATATACAAAAATCCAATTAAATTTTAACACCATGTAAAATAAACAAATATTATAAAAAGTAAAAAATATATATAAAATTAAAATATAATTCGAAGAATGTAATATACAAAAATATAAAAATAAGAAAAAAATTTAAAATGTACAAAAATAAAATAAAATACAACACGATGTAAAATAGAATAAAAAAATAAAATTTTATTGAAAGATAAAATACAATAGAAATATCAAAAATAAAATTCAAAAATAGCATATGATTAAAAAAAAGTAAAATACAAGAAAATATCTAAACGTTAGATAAAATACAAAAACCGAGCACCTGTTGCCCAGGTTTTGTGTCTGACACTAGCCAATCAGCTCGACAGTTTTTCCCTGTTTAGACAAAATAAATCAAAGTGAAACTTTTCAGATTGAAATGAAGAGTTATGTAGAGAAACTTTTAAATTCCGTAAAGTCAGGTAATGACAAAGGGCCATTTTGGTATCAAAGCTCTAGTGATATATGAACACCAGACATGACATCTTCAGACGACACCAGCTCTGAACTCGAGGTTCACACAGACTCTAAATTTATTTCCACAGTAAGTGAAACTGCACTGGGACCAGTCTGATGAATCTGACTCTGTTTCACACTCTCAGCTCTGTTTATACATCAGGACATGACGCCTCCTGTCATGTTTGATCATCGTGTTTTACTGTGTGTCTCTCTTTGTGTAGCACCGACACACACACATCTGTCACAGTCAGGTGACACAGGTCATCAGCTGTCAAAGGTCAACAGGTCAACCAGCTCCACTGAGTCAGTCTGTGTTAACACAAGAAACAAAGCTGTTAAATACTGTGGATGATCTGTTTAAAAAGCATCTGATCCTCACGATGAACTGCAGCAAAGGAAAATCAGCTGTTTATCTTCATCCTCGTCTCTCTGACAGAGACGTCATGTCGAAACACACACGCCTGTTCCTAGGAATAAAGAGTGTTTGAACAGAAACTGTCACACGTCTCCCCTCCAGCTGTTTGTTGTTCCGTCACATCAGTAACCTCACAAACAAACACATCTGTAACACCACATTAATCTGTGTGTGTGTGTGTGTGTGTGTGTGTGTGTGTGTGTGTGTGTGTGTGTTCCTCCAGAGCCTGATCACACTGATAGATTTTATCAGAGTTTAAGAAAAGAGATCGCAAGAATAAAATCAAAATGTCTGAAATGAAAATATAACGACAAGTAAATAATGTTATGACAACAAAAAAATATTATCAAAAATTTCAGGCTTATTTTTTTAAAAGAGAGGAGGGAATGACGTGCAGCAAACGGTCTGGCCAGCAGGGAATCGAGTCTGTGACCTGCTGTTCAAGGAGTTAGCGCCCATGTGGAATGTGTCAAAACCACCTGGTTATCAGGTTACCCAATCTAACAACATTACGCTAAATATTACAACTTAATTTTCAAAATATTATTGGTTTTATTTACTCTGGTAATATTCCAACTTTATTCTCAAAATATTAGAATTTTACTCTCAAAAGTATTATTATATTAGTCTCAAAATATTAGGACTTTATTCTCAAAATATCATGACTTTGTTCTTATAATTTAATGTAAGTATTACAACTTTGTTCTCAAAATATTATGATTTACTCACAAAAATATTATGAATTAGTTTTGAAAATTTTACAGAAATATTAGGACTTAAAAATATTGTGAATTTTACTATCAAAAATGTTATGATTTTACTCTTAAAATATTCCAATTCCAATACTCTCAAAATTGTCAGACTTAATCCTCAATCCTGAATTGTACTCTCAAAATATTATGATTTTATTTGTTTTAATTCCAAGTTTATTCTAAAATATTATGATTTTATTTCCCCCAAAAAATATGATTTCATTCTTAAAATATTCTAATCTAACTCTCAAAATATTCAGACTTAATCCTCAAAATACTGTGATTTAAGTCTCAAAATATTATGACATTCTTCTCATGATTTTACAGAAGTATTCCAACTTTATCAACAAAATATTATGAATTTTACTTTTTTTAAAAATGTGATTTTATTCTATAAATCTAAAGATTTACTCACAAAGTATTCTCACTTAATCCTCAAAATATTACTCAAAAATATTGTGACTTTATTCTCAAAATATTCCAACTTTATTCTCGCAATATTATGATTTAACTCACAAAATACTATGAATTAGTTCTTATTATTTTTCAGCAATATCAGGACTTTGTTCAAAATATTCAGACTTTATCTTCAACATATTCCAACTTTCTTTTTACTCACAGAGATAATGACTTAATTATCAAAATATTCTAATTTTTGGGGGGTGCCCAGTATCTCATTAGGTCAGGCTGGTGCCCCATGTACAAAGACAGCGTCCTTGCTGCAGCGACCCCAGATTGGATTCCAGCTCATGGCGTTTTGCTCCATGTTGTACCCTCTTTCCCCTTCGCACTTCAAACTGTTCTGTCTTTAAAGGCAAAAAAAGCCCAGAAAAAAAACAACCATTCCCAATTTCACTCTCCAAATATGATGATTTTGTTCACATACTTTTACAGAAATATTGTAACAAAATTTTCAAATGATGAAAATTAATTATTCTTCACAAAATACTTCATTCTCAATTTTTTGTTTTTAAATGTGTTCAAATAAATATTGATGCTTTACATATCCAGATAGAGTCACTGTCATTTTTCAGTAGCTGAGTTCAGAGGTCAGAGGTCAGAGGTCGGTCACAGAGCAGCAGTGGTGGAGCTGGTGAACATTCAGCTGGTCAGATTAATCTCCGTCCACACGTGTCCAGTTAAAGGACAGCAGCTTTGAACGCTGACGGACTTCCTGTGCAGCCTGAGATAGATGACGAGCAGCAAAACAGAAACGTGTGACAAATCCAGTTAGAAATGGAATCTTCCCAGCACACAGGGGCGCACGGCTGCAGGCGTCACCATAATCATGTTGAGAACAGGGAGTGTATTTGAGGAGGCTGACTGCATTTAATCTGTATTTTTTTTTTTTTTTTTTGGGAGGTGGGGGCGGGAGGTGGGGGTGGTGGATGATTTGAAACGGTCTAATTTAGGAAGCAGCTGCAGAGACAGACAGGACACAAGTATTGGTGTACTGTAGTAATAAATAATTTACAATCCAGAGTCTGCTCTGCGGACGTGGCGAGGGGGAGGAAGACTGCTGAGGAAACACAAGATTAGGGGAGCAACATGGAGGAGATGGAGGCTGAAGGGGGGGCGGAGGAAGGAGGAAGGAGGAAGGTCAGGTGGTGTAAAAATACAAAAATAAAAATACAGATAAACAAAGACAGACTTTATTTGAGAGAAACCTGACTTCTCAGAGTGTAAACTGACAGGAGGACAGTGAGTTAATTTTACACTCGCTCGTACTCGAGACAAAGTGGGCTTCTTCTTTTTGAAAAGTGGTTGCCATGGTTACAGATGACAGACAGGATGATGGGAGATGGTAAACGTGGCGGTTAAATGGCGTATTGGACATTTGATTTGCAAAGCTTTTAGTAACTCTGTGGTGAAGTTTTATATCTATTTCCTTTTGAGAAACTTTCATGTCTGAGTTCTCGGTGGAAAATGTTTTTTTTTTTTTTTTTGTCCAGACAGCCTTTAACGACAGCGTTTCATTTCAAAGCTGCTGGATTTTCCATCACTGTCTGTCTGTTCTACATGCTTTAAGCAAAGCTGCAGCACCACAGTGTAGAAATACTTTGTTATAAGTGGAAGTGCTGCGTTTAAAAACTGAGTTCAGTCCAGATTTCACAGAATGTCAATGTGATGTCAGACAGACGTTAAATTTTGGTTTGAATGACAATTAACATGATAATGTTTTGCAGATGTTTGGTTTTGTTCTCCGTACCTTGTGACTTAAAGGAGCAGTCCAGTATTTTGCACTTTGAGCCCCATTCCTGGTTGTTTATGATGAAATAGAGTGGTTAAGACCAAAATCTTGACGATTGCTCCTTCTCTGAGAATTTGAGAGAATTTGTCTTTCCCCTGCCTGGCTTAACAATGCTGTCTATGGCCATGTGTAAATCTGTCCTAAAACCACCTTAAACGTTGGTTTTCAAAGCCATGAAACTCACCCAGTGGTCAGTGGTGTTCCTTGATGTTCCCACATAAAAATCGTAGCAAACTGTGGTTTCCGTGATGATTTATTTGACATTTTGTCCATGCATTGATTTCCTATAGGAAGCCTCATTGTCCGTTGGTAGTAATCCTCCACTGGAAACAGAAAGGGGGTTGTTTACGACAAGGTTGTAGTCATTGTAGTCCTCGACCACTCAAAACTTGCCCATTATTACTCGCTTGTAAACAACCTTCGCAGTACGATGCCTTTGAACACAACGCCAGCCTTCTTCTTCTGCTTCTTTCTGTGTCCCATTACATTGCAATGGTTTCCTGCCGGTTGGCGACACTCATGTAAAGGAGCATTATCGCCATCAAGTGGGCTTCAGGGAACAGGGACACTTCAGGGTCAAACCAACGATCAAGCGGAAGTTTATACACGGGTGTGAGGCAGCTGAAAAAATAGTTCCACAATCCAGATGAATAGAAAACACGGATGGAAACCACAGTTTGCTACGATTTTTATGTGGGAACATCAAGGAACACCACTGACCACTGGGTGAGTTTCATGGCTTTGAAAACCAACGTTTAAGGTGGTTTTAGGACAGATTTACACATGGCCATAGACAGCATTGTTAAGCCAGGCAGGGGAAAGACAAATTCTCTCAAATTGTCAGAGAAGGAGCAATCGTCAAGATTTTGGTCTTAACCACTCTATTTCATCATAAACAACCAGGAATGGGGCTCAAAGTGCAAAATACTGGACTGCTCCTTTAATGTTGTTATTCTACGTCAGGATGACGTCGGCATGAGGATACAAGCGGCCAAAATGAGTTTCCTTACAAGGATTGCTGGGCTCAGCCTTAGAGATAGGGTGAGGAGCAGAGACACCTGGAGGGAGCTCGGAGTCGAAAGGGATCAGTTGAGGTGGTTCGGTCATCTGATCAGGATCCTCCTGGGCACATCATTGAAAAGTATTGTAATTCATGTCTCCATCTGCTGGTGGGCCGTCACAATAAGCATATACATGCATAATATGAAGTTAATTCCACTACAGAGGAGACTTGATGAGCACTATAATTAGGTGGATATATCGATATCTGTATCAGTTATCAGTCAAATGAGTCGTTACATATCGGCTTACTGGATTTCAGCAAAAAAAAAAAACGGTGTCATGCATCCCTTCTTTACATACTTCTGAGTATCTTCGTATAAAATAAAACTTGGTCATTTGTTTGAAGTGTAAAGTAAGGGAAAATGGAATTACTCAAGTCAACTACAAGTACCTTCAAGCACTTCATGCTTCTACTCCACAACATATTACATCAGATAAAATTACATTACATTATATTATATCAGATTAGAAATCTGTATTGATCCTTAAAGGGGAATTTATTTTCAGTTCAATTAAACTTTATTTACAAAGCCCAATATCTCAAATCAAAATTTGCTTCAGAGGGTTTTACAACATACAACATCCCTCTGTCCCTGGACCTTCACAGCAGATAAATGTTGTACTTTTTAATCTGCCATATTGATTTAATAACTTGTGTTACTTCACAGATTCAGATAAATAATTCAAAATATCAGTTAACTATGATGTTATATTATAGATGAATCTACCCAGCAGTATGTAAAGTTGTTAAAATGAGCTCCACCTTTACCAGCAACACATTAATGTGTCAATAATTATAATACAATAATATAATATGTATTATTCTGCATAATGAGGACTTTCAGGCTGCTTTTTGCACTTGCACTTCAGAGAGAGTTTGAATCATAGAAAAAACTATGGCACACAGCATAGCTTAAATACAACCAATGCTATTTAATCAAAGGAAGGACATTCTTCAAAAAAACCACCTTATTTAGAAATAACTTTTGGCTTATCTGATTGTAATGACAAAATTAATTTAAATAGAGATGTACAGTTTAAATAATACCTTGGCAAATACCCCTCTCTGTAAGACATTAAGCTTACATTTGGACGTTCAAACAAACTATGATACTCATCTCCCTCAGATTATCATCACAGAGGCTGCAGATCCTCTGGTTTCTGTCCAGCTCTTTATATCTTCCACTGACTTCAGGAATTCTGGGAATTTATTTACTCTAAAATGACAAACAGTCTGTCTGTACGTTTGGTTTTCATGCAACAGACACTTCAGTTTAAACTCTTGTTTAATTTAGAAATATATATCACATGATGTCATACGTCTGAGCTCACTTTGCCACTCTGCATGAACTGAATTTTTGGCCTCTGTTCAACACTTAGTTTGAACCAGTTGATGCTGTGACACTTTGTGTGAGCCAGAGATGTAACACGCCACATTCATCCTTATCTGCTTGACCTGCAAGAGCCATACACTCACCGGCCACTTTATTAGGTTCACCTTGCTAGTACAGGGTTGGACCCCCTTTTTAATTCTTGGTGTCACAGATTCAACAAGGTGCTGGAAACATTGCTCAGAGATTTTGGTCCATATTGACATGATGACATCACGTAGTTGATCCATGATGAGAATCTCCCGTTCCACCACATCCCAAAGGTGCTCTATTGGACTGAGATCTGGTGACTGTGGAGGCCATTGGAGTACAGTGAACTCATCGTCATGTTTGAGATGATCTGAGCTTTGTGACATGGTGCGTTATCCTGCAGGAAGTAGCCATCAGAAGATGGGTACACTGTGGTCATAAAGGGATGGACACGGTCAGCAACAATACTCAGGTAGGCTGTGGTGTTTAAACCATGCTCAGTTGGTACTAAGAAAATCTCCCCCACACCATGACACCAGCAGCAGCAGCCTGAAGCCTTGATACAAGGCAGGATGGATCCATGACACCAAATTCTGAGCCTACCATCTGAATGTGGGTTTTCCAATCTTCTATTGTCCAGTAATAATAATAATAATAATAATAATAATACTAATAATAATAATAATAATAATAATAATAACAATAATAATAAAAGTAAAAAAAAATTTAAATAAAACTCTAATCTTAATCTTTTTGTTTCTAATAAACAACGCCGCCATCTTGTGTCTGAACATCCGCGTTACATCTTGGACGTAAAGCGTAGAGGGGGCGGCTCTTGCGACGTCATCGCGTTGGCCCTGACGTTGTTGGACTCTGGACTCTCTGGACTGCACCGGCGGGGAAGTTAGCAAAGCAGTTGAGCACAACTTTCAATCAATCACTGCAGTTAAACAAGGTGAGCACCGCGAAATTACTCTTTTAAACAGTTTATTTTCATTGTCACAACTTCTAAAGAGCTTTAATTTTAACAAGACACTCGTAAAATAGCGGCTAACACACGAGCTAACTTTGCTAATCTCTGCATGCACGCCCCCCGATAAGGGACACTGCAGCGAACTCCATTCAAAATATGACAGTTTTGAATTTCCTTTGCTTATGAATTAATTATAAAACCAGTTGAAGTTATGTTTATGTATTTTTGTCATTCTGAAAGATGTGTTAATTCGTCATATGACAGATTGATCTAGCAAAACGCTTTCTGAATTGACAGTCGTTTTGTATGTGCTGTACTGTGGTCGCTATCAGCAGCTTTACTGTTAATTAGATAAATTAAAACTGTAGTGAATAGTAGTGAGCAATCGGCTGCAGGTTTTTACCTGCAAAGTTAATTTAGTTTTAAGATAAATATTGCTAACTTAGTTTCAGATTTGCAGTTTAAGTCCGCCTGCTATTTTTACGTGCAGCTGTGAGGTGTCCACATGTGACGTTATGGTGTTATAAAGCTGCCAGTTGACTCACACTGGTACTGATAATTCATAGCTAATGTTATTACCTAAAACTAAAGTTTACACCGTAAAATTTGTCTGAACAGGTCAGTGAAAATATTACTGATCTAAATATTTATGTAAGTGTTCAGTGTAAGCTTTAAATGCCACTCTCATAAAAGATAAAGATCCATATGTGTGGTGCTTTTTGTTAAAAATCCCACAATGCAACTCTTCACCTTTGCCCCTGAGATAACAGACATGTATATTACTGTTATGTGACACTATATCTCAAAGTTTAAACTGTAAATGAGTTGTTGAAGTGGATGTTTCTTGCAGTGTAGCTGCGTTTTGAAAGTCTAACAACAAACTGTTCGTAGTCAGTTTGAAATTAGATTAAAGAACACTGTAACCCTCATTAAATCTCTTTGAACAGCAGTGGAATAATGTAAAGCTCAGTTACTGATCATTTTACTGTGTCACGATGAACTGTGTTAATCACTCTGCTCCGTCCACAGATCAGAGATGGCTCTCACACAAGTGTCCTCCAACAAGTGCGCTGGCGGCTTCCAGAAGGTTTTCGAGCATGAGAGGTGAGATCACAGCTGAACCCTCAGGTGTTCTCAGAACATCCGCACCTCATGGTACGTGACCACAGGGATTTGAAACTGGAACAATATGGCGGCTCATTTGGAAATGTTCTCGTACTTTATGAAAACAGCTCACCAAATGTTTTTCTGAAAACATTTGAGGTGAGGAATAACACAGCTGCTGAATCTGTCTTCATTTTAGACTGACAGTGGTTATTGTAAAAGTTTTTTGGATGTTTCCAGACGCAGCCAGACATGCTGGACGCCCCTGATTTGCATAAAGTCATTTAGATTTGACTTAATGTACATAAAGAGCAGACGCTCTGTCTCTTAAAACAAAAAACACCCAGTATTACCAGAGTTCATTGCATGGCTGCTTACATAGACCACGTATGGTACGCATGGAAATGACATATCCTGTGGGCACGCACCATCATGACACACACACACACACACACACACACACACACACACACACACACACACACACACCTGTGAAGCTATGAACTTATGTGTGTTTGTGTTTTCTTCATGCAGCACTGAGCTCAAGTGCAAGATGAAGTTTGCCGTCTACCTGCCTCCCAAGGCTGAGACCGACAAGTGTCCCGTCATGTACTGGCTCTCTGGTGAGTGAGCAGTCTGATGTCAGAGCAGGATGAACAAACTAAAGACAGAAAGGTTTACTGGTGCATCAGCTCTCAGCACACAGGTGTTCATGGTGATTAAGGAACACGTCGGTGACACAGTATGGCTCACTGATGTGTTTTAACAATGGAGGAAGAGGAGATATCAGGCTATAGATACACACACTGTATTTGTTAGGAGATACATTCACTGGTTTTAATAGGTCAAAACTAAGACCAGTTTCCTTGAAACAAGTTTAATAATCTGATGCAGGTTATATATTATATAGATTATATAGCTCGACAAAATAATTTATCTTTGACAAGTGAAAATAAGATGGCGAGATCCTAAAATAAGAGTTTCCATCCTGTGTTTCTATTTGCTGCAGGCCTGACATGCACAGAGCAGAACTTCATCACCAAAGCTGGCAGTCAGCTTCCTGCTGCAGAGCACGGCATCATCATCGTTGCTCCGGACACCAGCCCACGTATGAACACACACACACACACACACACACACACACACACACACACACACACACTCAGTAAAATAAACACACCTGCTGTCAGAGGACACCTTCGTCCATCCACCCCTCTTTACCTTTGACATGAGTGCATTTTATTATGGCCTAAATATTCTATTTCAAAGTCTTAATTCTGCTCAATGAGCTCTTTGTAGAATCAAACTGGAACCCTTTGTATTTTTTCACATTTTGTCATGTATAGCTTTATGCTGAATTCATTTTTCCCTCACCACTTTGCACTGCATACATCATAATGGCAAAAACAAAATAGGATTTTAGATGTTTTTTTATTTTTGCAAATTTATTAAAAATAAAAAAACTGAGCACATGACAACACTTCTGGTTTTAACATCATAATAAAATGTTAGAGGAGCTCTCCGTGGATTTTAACATTATACTCCTGTAACACTGTCAGACTCATCTTGGGCAAAAAAAGGATGAATAATGATGCAGCAGAAACCGAGATGTCCTTTTTGTTTTATAAAATAATCTTCTTTGTATGAGCTTAGCACCTACATTACCCACAATGCAACTCGAATTAAAATTAAAAAATAGAAAAAAATAATAATAAATGAAAATAAATGAAATTTCGCATGACTAAAAAAAATGCAACGATAAAACAAAATTTAGTCAATTGAATTTAAAAATAAAGTATTAGCAACAAAAATAAAACAATGATTTAAACTAAAATCTAAGGCTAACATAACCCCAAATTAAAAGCCAGATTAAAAACATCGGTCTGTAATTTCCTAATTATAAATACAAATACCCTTCTGTGCAGAGTTTGCATGTTCTTCCAGTGTCAGTGTGGGTTTTCTCTGGGTGCTCCAGCTTCCTCCCACAGTCCAAAGACATGCAGGTTAATTGGTGACTCTAAATTGTCCGTAGGTGTGAATGTGAGTGTGAATGGTTGTCTGTCTCTATGTGTCAGCCCTGTGATAGTCTGGCGACCTGTCCAGGGTGAACCCTGCCTCTCACCCAGTGTCAGCTGAGATAGGCACCGAGGTCTCGAGAATCCTGAAGGGACTCCAGTTCAAAAACCAGAGCTGATCTGGTTGAAAAGTATTCAGAGAGAGCTCGCTGTTCTAATGAGCTCAACAGTTTATGGTCATAAAAAGAAACACTCAGCAGGACTCTTACGGGACACATAAGGAACATTTAAAACAGAGATCAAGATGACTTCCTGTCACCACTCTGACTGTTTCCCCTCCTACATCAGGCGGCTGCAACATCGAGGGCGAGGATGAGAACTGGGATTTCGGCACTGGAGCTGGTTTCTACGTCGACGCCACACAGGACCCCTGGAAGACCAACTACCGCATGTACTCCTACGTCACTGAGGAGGTGCGTTGGATTTACGTCACCTGAAAAACTCACTTTTTATTTTGCTTTGAGCTAATAAATGTTTCTGATGCTTTCTGTCCCTCAGCTCCCCAAACTGATCAACGCTAACTTCCCCACCGACCCAGACAAGATGTCCATCAGCGGACACTCCATGGGCGGACACGGGGCGCTCATCTGTGCCCTGAAGAACCCTGGGAAATACAAGGTACAACCTCAGAAAAGATTAAGGCATTATCAAGTCTCTTTCTGTCTTCCTTTATTGTTCTGTGTGAAGTACACGTAGAGAAACTTAAAACCTGAGTCAGATTCATCGGATGTGAGCACATGATTCTGATGCTGTTGTGTTGTGGCGTGTCTCCTGCAGGCTGTGTCTGCGTTCGCTCCCATCTGTAACCCCATGCAGTGTCCCTGGGGACAGAAGGCCTTCTCAGGATACCTGGGCTCTGACAGGTCCACGTGGGAGGTACGAGCTCTGCACGCTGCGCCCTGATAGTAACTGTAATAATAATGATACACAGAGCTTCTCACAGAGAGCAGTTGGAGCACAAAGAATAAAGAGAGCAAAGGAAAGAAACCTGTTGAATCTGATGGTGAAAGTTTGAACCAGTCTCCGTCGTGTTTCAGCTGCTTGATGAGTGATTAACGGTGACACAAGTTCTCCAGCTTCCTGTTGTCATCTCTCCTCTTTCCCTCCTTCAGGCGTACGACGCCACCGTGTTAGCGGGGGCGTACTCCGGCCCTCAGCTCGACATCCTGATCGATCAGGGCCGTGACGACCAGTTCCTGTCAGCCAGCCAGCTGCTGCCCGACAACCTGATCGCCGTCTGCTCCGAGAAGAAGATCCCCGTCGTCTTCAGGCTGCAGCCGGTCAGTTCTTCAGTCTGTCACTCTGACAGTTGCACACAGGGTTTGGTGCTGTTCACATTTAAACTGTTACCTGTTCCGGTATTTCCAATTTGTCTCCGGTGCCGGTACCTCGAAGTCTTTACTGGCCCCCAAAAGCCTTATTGGGCATCTTGAGTCTAAAAGAAAAAGTTATTCATTTGACAACTCAATAAAAGTGAGAACTAGAAAAGATTTATTATTATTAAAATAGTTAATGACAATGTTTTTATTGACCGACTCAAGGGTTTCGATCATTTTAAGATTTCAGAGCAAAAGCTGATTTAATTCAGAGATTGTTTTTTAAGAAAACGCTCCACATGTTGAGACGTTTGTCGCAGATCAGTGTGAGCTGCAGTGTGATCCTGACGTTGTGTTTCCTGCCGCAGGGCTATGACCACAGCTACTTCTTCATCTACTCCTTCATGAGCGATCACATCAAACACCACGCCAAGTTCCTCAACGCCTGAACCGCTGCCACCACAGAAGAAGAAGACTGTTCAGCTCTGCTCTCCTGACATCAGTCACATGACACCTGCAGAATTAACGACACTAACGTCACCTGTTCCCTGACGATCAAAGTCCATATTAAAATGTTTGTGCCTTCAGTTCAAACAGCACCTCTCTGAAGTCTCTAATAAGAACAAGATTTAATTTAATTATATTTGTTTTGTGTAATTCGGAGCCTTGTCAGTCAGTCAGTGTTTCTCAGACAGCAGAGGAAAAGTTTCCTGTCAGTGTTGATTTTTCAGAGTCTGTCAGTGAGCGGTCACAGCTGTGTTTTTCAAAATAAAAGCCTCACTTTGATCATTTTGGTGTTTTTGTTGTTATTGAGCTGCAGAGTGAAACTGTCCTCATCATCTCCTCCATCACAGTCACAGTTTCCTCTTTACTCAAGTCAGGTTTATTTATACAGCAGATTACATACGACAGGCGTAAACTCAGTGTGCTTAGGATACATCAGACATGACAAACATTAAATATATAAGATAATAAAGTATTACACATATGAAAACAAGCAGGAGATGATTAAAAACAAACAAAATAAATTACTATTATTATCATTACTCTTAAAAAGGGGAGATAATAGTACTTATTCCTAAAACAAATAACAATACACTTAAAAACATAACTGAACTAAACTCTTTTTCAGTCTTTATTGAGAAAGTATGAATTTAAATAAGAATTATTTTAAAAATAGAATTGGGATAAACAAACTTCAATAATATTAAATTATAATAACAAAACGTTATTTAAATTAATCCTGTAGTTTCACAGTTTTTGAGAGTCTTTATATATTTCTTAAATTCATAGAAAAATCCAGTGAAGCTGGTGTCTTTGTGATGTTCATGTTTATGTATACCACAATATTTAGTAAGTTTACAATAAATTCAATGTCATATTTATCTTTTTGCTAATCTACAGTGACATTTTTATACTTAATTTTGATTTTACGATGAGTTTTACATGATAATTAATCGTTCATTTGAGTCCTAAAGTAACTGAATGTGTACAGTAGTAAGGTAAATGTGTGTAAATCTTTGCAAAAATTACATTTGTTTCCAAGAATTTGGAGAAAAATACATATATTGTGTAAAATCTTGATGTGAGCTCCTTTAATTTTCACGTGCTTTATTTTGAGCACTGAAAAGACCTTTATGTTATTATTTTTATGATGTCATGGTCTTCGTCTCTGAGTGTTCTCAGTAAGTGCACCCACCATAGGATTACACTGTGGAAGGCCACAGACCTCTGACCTCTGACCTCCAACTGACCGGCCAGAATCACAAAACACAACGCACAGCAAATACTCAGTGTCTGACACACACACACACACACACACACTCTCTCTGTCCATTGTCTCTGTTGGACCTGACAGAGTGTCCCAGTCACACTGTTTTCTGTGAATCAGACACGAGACATTCTCAATGTTGCATCACTGCCATCTTCTGGTGTCTCTGAAGTCCTCAAGTTCTGTACTTCATTTTGAAGTACTTGTACTTTACCTGAGTATTTCAGTTTTATATTACCTCATACTTTGCAGTAAGCTACATCTCATAAAGGAAGTATTGTACTTTTTATGCACTACATTTGTTCCACAGCTTTCATCACTAGTTACTTTATACTTTATTAATTAGGATTTTACATACAAAGCGGACAGTCAGTACTGGAGTACATTACATTACATACTGAAGTACTTTACTTAAGTACAGTTTTGTATTTCCATTTGATGCAACTTTATACGTCCACCATCTCAGAGGTACATTTTACTTTTTACTGCTCTAATTTTATTTTACAACTTTAGTTACATTGCAGATTAAGATTTTAAAAAGGAAACATAAGATGATAAAAGCTTATTAAATGTGTTAAAGATTTTAAACATTTTACTTTCTACATTTGTCTGATAAATTAAGTTACATTACAGATTAAGATATTTTTATATACGAAGACTAAAAATAATAAAAGCTTATAAAATATGTTATTAGACATTTTAAGCCAGTTGACTTTTACTCTCTTCACTTTTTGATTTTCTACTTTTGTCTGATAAGTTGTAAATATAACATAATAAAAGGTTATAAAATGTATTATAAAAGATTGTAAACCAGTGAACTTCCACTTTCTTTATTTTCACTTTCTTTATTTTTTACTGTCTTTACTTTACTTTCGGGGGAAACCCACCGACATCTGGCAACCCTCCCGGGCTGTCCGTTGAGTCTTGTTGCTGTTGTCCCGGAGCAGCTGTGTGAACACACTCATCAAGGTAACCGCAGGAAGCCGGGTCTGTACCGGAACATGAGTGTGTCCAACTTCAGAATAAAAGCCCAAGATTCCGTCACTGTGAAATGTCCCACCAAATTGTCCCAGCTTTAGCCCTGTTTAAAACATTTGTTTAAAAAGTCATTGAAAAGTAACCAAATGTTGTAATTTACATAATTTAATGATGTAATTAAAGTAGTTACATTACTTATTACTTTTTTAACAGGTAATTATACATTATGATTACATTTTAAAAGTGACCTTTCCAACACTGGCACACAGTGACACCACTGACTGTGGTATTTTGATTTCTCTAAAGTTAAAGATATAAAACTTTTACCTCAGCTCTTGTTCTACTGTTTATTTTTGCATTTTCCTGCTCAATGATCAGCTGATCCACTTAAAACATGACTTTTCTAAGTATTTCTTATATGTTGCCATGTTTTCTATCTTAATTTCTTTATGTTGTGTCAATAATATTTTCAGTGCTGGGAGTGAGTTCTGGTTTTATTTTGGCTAAGGAGAGAGACGTACAACTTTTAGTGGTTGTATGTTGTATGTTTTCTTTTTTTTTTTCTTCCCTCTGAACCCAAAACACACCATGGTGTGTTTTCTTCTTGCCAAAATTGCACCTGTTTCATCATCAAAAACTGTAAAAACTGAACACATAGTTTTTAAAATCCCCGATGATCCTTGAACACATCAGGTGAGACAAACACTTCCATCAGACAATGTGACCAAATCTGAGCTTAAAATAATAATATTTCATCAAAATCACTTTATTCTACGTCTCATTGAAAATTTCACGAAAAATAAACAAGATGTATTTAAAAAGCATTAAAGTCTGAGCTCCTGCATATGTGACAAAAGTGAAAAAACAAAGCTTTTCACAACTTCGGGATTTGTGTTTTAAACTTTTAACCTTAAAGTTTAGAAGCAGGATGATGACGACATAATTAGTCAGTTGTTTTTGGTTGTTTGTTTTGTTGATCTGTTTTTTGTGTGTCTGTGAATAATTTCCTCTCTTTTTACTACTGTATGTCTGTGTCAGTGGTTTATGATTTGTAATAGTGTTGTTGTGTAATTTGTATTTGTTTTGTTTAAATAGATAAAAAAAAAAACTTCTGAACTTTTACATTTTGAGCACTACGGAGTACATTTTTAAAATCTAACAACAGCTGCTGTATCATGTTACTGCCATTGTTCTGGCTGCTGCTGCAGTTTATTTGGGAAAACAGTCATTACATGCACATTTATAATGCTAAAGTGCTTAGTGTAGTGTGTGTGCACTTGTGTGTGTGCATGTGTGTGTAGGCTTATTAAATGTTGTTGGTTTTGTTTGGGTGACTGTCATGTTGATGCATGTTTTAAGGAGGATTTGCATTTTGAGAAGAGGATATACTTTATTAATCCATGAGAGGGAAATTCAGTTTTTTTTTCTCTCTGTTGTCAAACACACACAGGCCTGGAATACACACACACACACACACACACACACACACACACACACACAGGACCTGTACATGCATTAAATGGAGACATCAAGGCGAGGGGGATGCCCATGGAAAGGCGCCCCGAGCAGTTGGATATTCAGTGCCTAAAATAAAGTTCAATTAAAAGATTTCAAAATACTGTCTGTGCTGTTCACTCTTTGCATCAGCTTCAACACATTTGGTGTTAATATAATAAAATACGGATATTTATGCCAGTCACTCATGGATGCTCAAGGAAACATATTTGTGGCTTCGCAGAAAGTTAAGATAAAAATAAATTAATGAATAAATAAGTCACACTACAGCCACACTTATAAATAACAAACAGTCCCTAATACAAACCTGTCTGAAGCTGATTTCTGACTCTAACCGGAAACGTTGCCAGGTTTTAACATTGTGCTTTTAGTCTGAAACCTAACCGGAAGTAGTATCGAAGTCCTCTTCCTGGCTTGACGCCGCCGTCGCTATCACAACAGATCAGACTTGGCCGGAGAGAAGTGCGTCCACTTCACTTCGGAGCGAATTGTCTCTGTTTTATTTTTGCTTTTACATCTTTTTCATCGTGTTTTCGTCTCGTCGGAGTTTGTCTTCGTCTCTTCCAGGATGGTTAAAGTGTCTTTCAGCTCCGCTTTGGCGCAGAAAGATGTGAAGAAGGACGTCGAAACTCTGATTCCCGAGGAGGACAAAGTGAGTAGAAAATGGCTAACTGAGCTAGCGTGAAGTTAGCTTACAGCTCGGCGGAAGAAGACGCAGTTTATATAAACACACCATGGCTTTATTTATATAAAATATACATTTATTTTTACTGTATCACTCACTTAAACACTTTAAACAAAGTCACTGCAATATTTCAAAATATATTTAATGGTAGTGACGTAATTAGTTTGGCTACTTCCTGATGTGGTTTATAATGTTGTTACTCTCCTATTAACTTATTTATACAGCTGGTTTGTGTTTGCTAGTTTGACTTTTATTCTAATATTTGAAATGTATAAATGTATAACACTTTTATAAGCTATTTTCAATCTATGGCTGGATATTTAAAGCGTATTTTCTCAGTTTTGTGTTTTTGTAACACATGAAAACATGTTAGTTAATGATTGAAACACTGAAAAACAGCACCAACTAACATCGCTTGGATTATTTAGATTTTTTTATACGTTTTTTTAGCCAGAAAATTTAAGGAAGTCAAAATTTCCCCAGAGAAAAAAGTGAAGCAACTTTGTGAAACTGAAAGTGTTTTGTTTTAATACTTAATTGTTGCTTAAGTAGTATGTTTTATAGCTGTTAATTGTATTTAAAGACTGTTAACACTTAATTTAAATCACTTTTCGTCTGTCCTTTATATAATTCGCTCATGTTATGTGTTAGCTGCTTTGTCTTGTGTCTCTTTTCACTTGTGATCTGTTGTTTCTTGTAAAAAGTGCGTCACTCTTGCACAAGAGAAAGCAGACAATGTGATGAAATGCATCATGCAATCAGCAAAAATACAAACATATATAGCTGTAGTGGGTACCTTTTTCTAATCCTCTTATCCAACAATATCCTGATACTCTGGAAACTTTAAATTAGACAGAAGAGCTGGTGATCTTCTTAGATTTTAAGCCTCTGTGTGCTGCAAACAAAGAGGAAGCTTCCTGTGGCAAGTTACCTCACACACAGGGGTCCTGGAGAAGTCATGAAGTTTGTTTTCCAGGATTGAAATGTTTGGGAAAACTGGGAGACACCATTAAAAGTTAGACAGGAAATATAAACTATAATTGTAGGTTTGTGATTGCTGAAAAGTGTGACAACTTTGAGTCCAAACAGCTGCTGTGAAATCAACATTTAGAGTGATGGTTTTGAAATATTAAAATAGCTGTGAGCACACATTAAGTCTAATTGGATTAATAATTCAGCCATGTGGAGCTGACCGGAGGTTTCAGACTGCTGACTGCTCAGGCGCGTCGTCTCTTTAGGTTTAAAGTCTAGTTCAAACTCCTGCGACATCTGTCTGTCTCCACCCTGTTGTGAAAGAAGCTGTTTCTGTGTCAGGCGTTCAGAGGAAGTTTCAGCCCAGCTTGAAAGATAATTTCTCTGCAGAGTAAATATGAGCTGTGGACGTGATTGTCTGTGCACCGTGTCTCTGAGGAGAATATATAAAGAGGGGTTTAAAGTGGAGCGCAGAGCCAGTGTGATTCTCGCTAAACAGGTTTCAGCTGTAGGTTTGTGTGTTGTGATGCATATCTGCTGCCTTCCTGTGTGGTTACTGTGGCTGCAGAATGTACAGTTAGTTAAAAGCCAGGTTGGTTTCAGTCTGACTGGCTGTTATCTTGAGAATCGGAGCTTAATGTTTTCCCTCTGGGGGGGGGGGTTCAAGTGGGCGCAAACACAGCAGATTCTGTACATGTTGTTTGGAGGGATTTTCCTGCACTTGGCGGATCGTTTCCATCTGCAGTGTAAGATCATCATGTGTCTCCTGAGCGGAGGGCTCCTGCTGCTCACGTACACTGATGACACTTGCTCATTTCTAGGTCTTAAAGAATTGTGGAAAAGTTTCAGAAAGCGTGGAGGTAAGGAAAATATTCGTCACTACTGATGCTTCTCACGTTGCATATTATATAAAGCTGCAGATACACCCAGAATGCCTCGTTAAGATATGTTCATATTTGGGCATTAAAAGCAGCAGATTGAATATCTGCAGACACCGGAATTTATACTTCTGCCTTGAATCGATGCCGTAGCTGTGGCATAGGCTCTATGTCGGCATGGCCTCCCCAGAAATGTAACCACACGTCACAGCGACGCAGACCTCCTGTCTGTTTCTGTAAGCTGAAACCATTTCCCTCAGTGGAAACAAAGCTTTTATTTACTTTAATTTCACAGATAAGAAACAATAAACTGTGAAGACAATAAAGCCTCCACAAAAATAGCATTTTAAGTCTTGTGTGTGATTTATCCTGGCTTCATATGAGCAGAGGAAATCTCCACTAGCCGCTAGGCTAATTTATACAATGTAAAATGCCATAAGCTTGTGTTAATAACGTTAGCATGTTGTATTTGTGGGGAAAACGTGTTTAGTATAAGACAGTTGTTTTGTCAGTGAACCTTGTGAGTTGTAATGAACCAAATTGTGTAACGTTATTGTTGTTAAATGTTGCTGTAGTCCCTGGCTTCATATGAGAAGTTGCTTGGCTAATTTATACAATGTAAAATGCCATAGACTTGTGCTAAAAACATTAGCATGTTGTATTTGTGGGGAAAATGTGTCCAGATAAAGACAAGTGTTTGTCTGTGAATGCTGCGAGTTATAGTGAAGCTGATTTGTGTACTTTATTAAGCCATGTTTAATGTGTGTTTAATGTGTGTTTAACGTGTGTTTTGAATCAACTAAACTTTACAGCACTTCACAGAAACCCCACTGCTGACTAGTGTTTTGGAGGTGTAACTGCAGAGTGACACAGACACACCACCACATTATTAAAAATGCTCACGACGGCGTAGGGTCTGCCGCACGAGTATAAATCCCACTTGAGTGGTGACATGAGAAATAATCTTCAGTCACAGGGCGATATAATCTGGTTGTGTCATATTGCTTACAAGAATCCAAAAAATGGAGTTAAAAAGAAACTTCTGATAAATTCTTGACTTTGCGCCGTGCGGCATGAATGTGAACATGACGGCAACTCAGTCAAATGTTAACCACTAAAATAACATCTAAAATAAATAAAGTGCCTCTGAAATGTGGGGCACATTGAACCCTGCAGAATTATCTGACAGAAATGATAGCAGTTCACTTTAAAGTTAATAAAACATCTAATTTATAATGAAATTTCAGCTGACATGAGAGGCATGTTGCTCTGTGCAGTATGAATGTAATCCCTGCACATTATCTGACAACAACTCACTTAAAGTCAATAAATAATATATCTTAACAATATGACGTTGGTCTTTGTATTCTGGAGTATGTAAGAAAAAAATCCCCAGCAATCATAAACATTTTAATATTCTGTTACAGCATCAGTACCTGTCGACTCGTTCTGTCTGTCTGTCTGTCAGTTCAGACTTGAAGATGATTAAGATCTGAATTCTTGTGTGAGTGGATTTCCCCCACCCCCTCACGTCTGGCACCGTGGGAGATTATAGCATCATAAATGCATCTAAAAGTTCAATTCCATTGAGGATAGTGAGCAACTAAATCAAACAGAATTTCTGCACTGTGTGTGTCAGTGTGTTTTACACAACATGAGCCTAAACACAGTGCTTTTAGTTGCATAACCTCAGAGGATTTTTAGTTTCTTTTTGTCTCTCAGTCAATATGAAAATGTGCAAATACGTTTTCTGTGACAAATGAGGGGAGAAGCAAACACATACTTCTCTGTGACGCATTTACTTTCCTCATCTCCTGGTCTTTAAATATGAATTTGCATGACTTCATCTCCATGTTAATGAACTCCATCAGTCGGGCACTGAGCCGTTTGTATTCCTCTGCAGGCTGTTTGTGTTCGTCCGTGTTTAACGAGTTAAACAGAGTTGAACCAATCAGCTAAAGCCTGTCGCTGAGACATTTATAGCCCACAAAAAAAATAAACCAAGCTAAACATTTAGGCTAAGCATGTCGACATGCTTACTTTAGCTTTTCCCTGAGTCAGACATGCTGGGTGTGTCCAAACAGGGACGCAGGTCTCTTCCTGTTGAACACTAAGTTCCAGATTATCACTTCATCCATGGAGAAAAAATAACAGGACTCAGGCAGTGGAGGAAGAAGTACCTCAGTACCTCGGTGGGGTTTCTGTGAAGTTTAGTTGATTCAAAACACATTAAACACACACTAAACATGGCTTAATGGCGACAATTTCAAACACAAATCAGCTTCACTATAACTTGCAGCATTTACAGACAAACACTTGTCTTTATCTGGACACATTTTCCCCATTACATACGTTGAAAAGTGTTGTGTTTCATGTCTCCATCTGCTGTTGGGCCGTCAGGATAAGAGTATGCATGAATAATAGTGTGTTAATTCCACTACAGAAGAGACCTGATGATCACTAAAATGAGCGGGGGGAAAAGTGGATTTATTGATATCAGTATAGGTTATTAGCCAAATGATTCCTTACATAACAGCATATCGGATATTGGCAGAAAATCCAATATCATGGATCCCTAAAATGCAGCTGGGTAGCTTGTGAAATTCCCCGTGGGGATCAGCATAGTCGTATTGACATCATAATATCGTAATGTTTCTGGGAAGTAGTTATTAAATAAATTAAATATAGTGTTGTAAAAACAACAATATTTTCCTCTGAGATGTCGTAGACTCGAAGTGTAAAGTAATAGAAAATTGAAATGCTCAATCAAAGTATAGTATTTTCATATTTATCACTTCATCAATCATCAAGTTCCTAAAGTCTTCAAATAATTAATCCGTCCAAACATCAGGCTTTGAAGAGTGTTTGATTTCTGCAGTCAAAGTTTGCAGAGGTTTTACACATTTTAAACATCAGGTCTGTTTATGTCCACTCTTAATTGATCCAGGGATCATTAGAGTTAATCAGCATCTTATCTGCTTTACTTTGACTTTGTGCTAATTAACAATCAGGCCGACTCTTCTGCCGTCAGTGTGCTGATTCTGCTCCGTCATTGATCCAGTCTGTAGTGAGCTCTGCTCCGATTTACAAACAGAACAATCAGTCAGCTTTTGTTTCTGTGCTGCATTTCAAATTCTGCACCAGGAGGCACAATCCTTACATTTTTTAATAAAGTGTGGAGCTTTATTTTACAGCTGTTGATTAATGTTTAAGTCTTCAAATTTTGATAACGATGATGCAGAATGAAGAAAAAAGCAGCAAATTGGACATTATAATTTAGTAGTACATTTATAAGCTAATTATTTCAGCAGTTCAAAAAACTAGTCGTTGATTAAATTGACAGAACAGTGATAATAACCTCCAGACGGCTCAGCTGAAGGTCGACATGGGAGGAACACCTGAGCCTATGTTCCAGCACATTAACACGTCACACTGTGCTGTCAGCTCAGTGTCGTAAAGATCACATCAGCGACTGAGCCCAGGCTTTGTAAGCAGCGTGTGAATCCAGGTTAACGTTCAGGTTGTGTTGGTCCATGACAGGCAGGTGTGGGTGTGTGTGTGTGCGTGTGTGGCGTTCATTAAAGGTCAGTTTTCACAACTCTGTTCTCACATGAACCGCAGCAGCAGCGGCTGGGTGTGAAACATCTCTGCTTATCGACTTCTTACTGAATGTATTTGGAGCAACAAGCGTTAAATGCTTCATCAGATTGTCAGACGTTTCCGTTCTTAATCAAGGTAAAATAAATTTTATAAAAAAACCAGCACAGTTTCACAGCAGAGAGGAGGAAGTACAAAACAGTGCACAGTCCAGATAAGAGAAGTGAACTAAAACTAGAATATTATATACATAATACACCAGTGATGTACTGACTGTGAAAGCCTGGGCCGAGACAAATACCAATATTTAAATAACAATTTGGCTGTTGTTTAGTTTGTTTTTATTGTTATTTATTCCGCCTTTTGTTTCAGGAAAACAAAGAATAACTAAACTGTTTTTAAGTCATTCAGCCCTTCATCACACTACCTTTGAATTAGCACAAATTCAATTATACACATTTATTAAACGACCTTTAATACAACCTTCTTTTATATGAAATTCTTTTTATTAAAAAAAAACTGCCGCAAAAAACTTTTATTATCTATATCATAATTCTCTCTCTAATATCTGTTTTATGTCAAAACAGCTGTATTTATTCAAGGTTATCACTAAAAACTACATTTTACAGGATTACATTGAACACATCACGGACTTATTGTAATTCACCTTCAACCAATACCCATTTTTCCTGGATAGAGCTCGAACGCATCATAATGTACCTCAGTGCATCCTCCATCAGCAGTCAGTTCAAGTCTCTAGCTGCTAACAGCTAATGCTAACTGGCTGTCCTGCTAATGTCAACACAAATTTGATCACAACGTTTTTAGGGAAAAAATGATGCATTGATGGCGAGTTTACTGCGTCCTTTCATCCTGAAGGTGTCCTGGGGAAGATCTCTCTTCACCCCAAACACGTTTTCTGTTGTCCATGGCTGGGACACCGTAAGTCTGGAGCTCTGCTTTTTAGCCTGCACGAAACAGAGAAACAACCACGGCCATCTTGTTTGCCAACAGGCAGATTGAAGGCAAATTCTGAGGTGCACACGATAAATCTGTACATCTCCACTATATACAAAATGAGCATCTGTTCATACAACAAGAACAGATATAAAAACGGTGGTGCTGTAAACCTACACCTGAAACAGTTAAGTGATAAAAGAATAATCAACTATTTTAAATTAATTTCTAAAGTTTTTTAAAGCAAAAATAGACAAAAGAAATCCCAATTCTGGCATTTTATGGTTATTTGCTGCTTCTCTGTTTCATTTATGTGAAAATATTTAGGTTTTGGGCTGTTCTCACATGAACACATTGCTTAGTATCTCCTGATTTCTAAAGATAAAAATGATCAAAACCGCACACTGTGTCACAGCAGCAAACAGGAAGCTGCAGGGTACAGATAAGAGAAGCAAACTGAAACTAGAATGTTATCAGTATCTACTTTATTCAACTAAATACAAAAATAAACACAAAGGTGCAATAAAGTGAGAGCTGGAACAATTTGCCATCTACGGAAAAACAATCCTCAATTATTTTAATAATTAATCAAATTAAAGTCCTTTTTTAAGAAATAAAGGGCAAACAAAAATCCCAGCTATAGCATGTCAGTCAGGAATATTTACTGCTGTTCCCTTTATTTTATTTAATTGTAAACTAAATGTATTTGGGTTTGGATTGTTGTTAGGACAGAAGAAGACATTTAAAGACGTTCCCTTGGACCCTGCAGACATGCATCACTATTTTCTGACATTTAACAGACTAAACAATAAATTAAACAATTGAGACAATGCGGTAGATTAATCCAGAATGAAAATAATCTTCAATTTTAGCCCTAATATACACCGTACACAGGAATGTTATAATTTAATTGTAGATTACACAAACAAGAACCTTGTTTATATTAAATTAAAATTGAACATTAATGAATTTGAGAATTTAAATTTAATGTTATAATGTTTATAGTCCATAATAATGGAAGTGGAACAATGTATTGGCGCCAATATAAATATTACAAAATATTTCAAACAACATCACAACACAGGAAACTCCTTTATGTTTGATGATTATTTTATTTTATGAAACCTGGCCGACAGCAGCAGTTCCCTTTAATTCAAATTATTCAGTTATTAGTGACTCTAAATTAATCTGTTTTCTGGGGGGGTGAATTAATTATTATAGTTTCCATTACAAGTTACCTGTTTTTATCTTAAGATGATTTACGATATGAACAAAAGAAAAGTTTGTTTAGTGGAGCTGTAATTAACTAACTGGTCTTAAAAACTTGAGTTAATTAATTTTCTGTGATGAAGCCAGCTGAGTGAACGTCTGATTGTTGGAGCAGTGAGGAGGCTGCGAGCTGCTGATGGTGTGAGCGCCCTGTCGAGACGCCTGAACTATAAATGTGTTTTTATAGGAGCCGGATATATTCAGAGACGCTGTGAATGCAGGAAGCAAGCTTTATTAAGATGTGCTGGCTGCTGCAGACCTCGTGTTACTGTGCTGCTGTGCTGATAATGTGTTGGAGGGAATTATTTTTACATGTGCGGGTGTAGAGCGTTCATATGATACTCCTTTTTTTTTTTATTGTGTCAACGGGTGGAAAAAGTGACACATGGCAAACACATGAAAGTCTTAATAAATAACAGCTGAATTTATGAGGCTTTGACAAGAGAAGTTTTATGCTTGTGAATATTAAGTCATCAGTGTGTTTGAAATATGAAATAATGAAGATGGCAACTGTGTTGATTTATCTGTTGACAGGAGATTAAATATATAAACCGACAAGTCATTTTCTTAAAGCCAGTTTTCCTCTAGTTGCTCTCAGTTGAGACAATTATCTGTTTTCTTTGTCTTAACACTGCAGTTAATTAAATAACTATGTTTTGGGGTGTTGCTTGGACAAAATAAGACATTTATTATCGTTTTCTGACGTTTCACTGACCAAATGATTAATCAGTTCATCAATAATAACTGTTTCCAGCCGCGGTTTGATGGATTGTTGTTAATATTTATTGGCAGATATCCTTAATTTCTGATGAGTAACTCAAACTATTGTTGACTTGCACATAGGGACGGGAATTGAGAACCAGTTTCAGTCAACAACTTGTTCTGGTCTGGTCTAATCCATCTGAATAATTTGTGTCCAAGCTTGGCGATTCCTTTTATCAATGCCGCCATGTTTTTCTGACAGCTGTGCAATTCAAACAGGTTGTCAAAGTCATGCATCCACGCTACTGGAAACTTGCACCCAGAAGGAGTCACGGAGAAGAGAGACGGTCCAAAACATGGCTTTACTTAATTACAATTAATCTAATTATGTCCGAACCGCAGTATAGCTTCACTCAGGGCTGCACAATTTAATTAATTAATTAATGGAAACACATCTAATCCACATTGTGGCCAAGTGAATATCCAGATCACAGGAGCTGCTGTTTTTGAGATAAAGGCAAAATGTGTCATGACACACCGTTGTAAATGAAGCATTGCGGTGCCACACAGACACCTCAGCGTACAAATCATATTGCAGACATGAGGGAACATGCTTGTTTGGTACATTTCATATCACATCAACATAATTTTAAGATTTTTTTCAATGAAAATTAAATGCAAAAATTTCAACTGTAATATTTGGCAATATGATTTTTTATTTATTTATTTATTTATTTGCATATTCTGCATTTCAAGAAGAGAGCTGACAACAGTGTTGCTTGTAATGTCTCTAAAATGATGAGCTCAAGTAAGGGTGGAAACACCAGCAATATTCTGACATGTTTCTCTAAGCAACAGGGGCCTAAAATGTCACATACTTGACACTTAAAGTATGAGTGTCACCGTGTTTCAGTGGGAAACACCCTCTGTTATATTTACATTTGCATCTTTTTTGACAAAGAAAACTACAAGCAAACAAATGCTGTACAAATATTCTCTCATTTCATCTACACTGTGTTCAGTGTATTTTCGTCCCCACATAGAAAACTGATCAGAAATTAAAGAAAACATCAGACTGTTAAACAGAACCGGTAATGACGTTGATGTCAACAAAATCTTATTAATTCCCGTCCCTGTTTACACCCCAGGATCTCCTGACAGGGTTGATTCATGAAATGTTGAAATATTATCTATATTACTGAATTATTTAGGTCCAGGATATTTTGGTGTTGTGGTGGACTCACTGTTGTCATTTAAGTTGTCTCTTGTTCTACTCAAAGTGCAGAGAAAGTCCGTTCATTTTGGGGTGGCTGTGGCCCAGAGGTAGAGCGGGTCGTCCACTAATCAGTAGCTTCTCCAGTTCGCTTGACGAAGCATCCTTGGGCTGAGATACTGAATCCGAAATTGCTCGTAATGGTTGTGTGTGAGCGTGCGAATAGTTACGGAGTAGCAGGTGGCACCATGCGTAGTAGCGACGGCCACCAGTGGGTGAATGTGATTCATTTGGGTCACTGTGTGCAGGTCTCTGACAGATAGAGGAGAGAGTTCACATTTTTGGGTCAGTCTTCAGCACCTGAGGGTCCCATCTGAGCTGCCATGGTGGTGTTACATGCTGAAATGTGTTTCAAGTTTAGGAAGTAACAAAAAGCATGCAAGTTACTTATTTTACTTGACACTTTTGTTTCCCTGCCTGCAAGCACTTGTGCAGGTAACTCAAGGTAACACCAACCCGGTGACCTACACATCACTGCAGGTCTTAGAGCTGAAGCTATTAGTCAATTTAATCAATCAGTCAGTCCTACATGCTTAAGTTAATTGTGAGGGCTTGCTGCTTTTTGTAATCTTAGATGATGCAAGGTCCTCAGACTGATGACCATAATGACTTGAGAATGATGGTAATGATGAGCCCTAACAGGTTTCACTCTGGCACTGAGTGTTGTTGTTTGTATAGACAGGTCTGAGCCTGTTGTTGCAGCAGGTGATGCATTCAGACAAGAAAATGATATGAAAATCAGCACCAGAAACTTTCTACATGCAAATCTCACAGCTCCACGTCCGTCTGCTGATTGTACTTCTGTATGTTTAGGACAAAACTACAGCCAAACTCCTCCAGTTGATTCGTTTAAGAAAGACTGCAGGTGTGTATCGAGTGTATACCCATCTACACAGCTACATGACGGGATTACAGCCCAGATCTGTTGCTGCTGCTCTCCTCCTGTGTGTCCTCTGATCGTCGTCTGAGGCATGCGGACTGCTTGAGAAGGATTACAGTTTAATCAGTCAGATAGAGACTCAGCCGCAGAGACTTAGCAGCCTCCTACAGCGGCGCCGACCACTAAAACTCAAGAGGAGGGGAGATTATCCAACTAGGCAGATATAAGACCTCCACCCCCCTCTGCCGCTCAGAGACCCAGACACCCTTCACCCAGTGCAGACCTGATATGATGAAGAGAATCAGATTTACAGCAACTGTTAGTCGCTGTCTAGAGTTGCAATGGTTAATCTGTTAGCCTATAAAAAGAAACTGAGGCTAATCTGCAACAATCTCTATTAATGTTTAAGTCATTTTTTAAACCACATGTTTGCTGGTTTCAGTTTTTTGAACATACAGTATATAATTTTTGGCTGCTGGGTGTGTCTCAATCAGAACATTACAACAGACAGAGCAATGCCCTCATTGCTTCGGTCTCTTCTCGTTAGGATTCCTTCATTGTTCATTGTTGAGGAGGTATTTATCGGGAGCCGAATTATCCACAGAGGTCTCTTCCTCTGCAAAATAAACATACCAGGGCCCGTATTCACAAACATTCTGAGAACACTCTCAGAGAGCTCCTAATTTAGCCTAAAAACTTTTAATAAGGAGTCCTAGCGTAGGAGTGATTTAGGAAAGTTCTCAGAGCAATTCTGAGCAAGGAAGGGACAGAAACTTTTACTTCAGTGAGGAGGTGTGGTCGACCCTGTTGCTAGGCGTGATTGCTTTTAACAGATGTGATTGGTTGCCTTTGTGAGCCTGTAAGGTGTGGACACCCAGTTTAAATGAAATGAACTGCATCACAATATGAGATTGACAGTGTTGTCATTGTTTGTGCGATCACTCTACTGATTGAAGGTTGAGACAGACTCAAGTCATCACTGCTGCACTGTTTGTTTTTCCAGATTTTCAAATATTTTAATGTTGTGATCATTTATTTCTGGTGTTATAGCGTTATTTTGTGGGGTGGGAAATGCGTGTGTATCCCAAATGAGATCGACCGCAAATATTCTCCCTGCACTAGCTCATCTGTAGCATTTCATTTACTCACTGTCATCCAGTGTTTGGAGAATATTTCTCTTACGTCTTTGTGTTTCAGCCATTTTCCCCTCTGATTAAGAAACTCTTAAGCTTCTTAAAAGTCATCCCCTCTGCTCCTAACGGTTTTTCATCTCAGGAGCTCTCTTAAAGTCCAAGATGCTTTGTGAATAGCTTTTATCTTTAAGGACCTAGTCTTAACTTTACGGGGGAAATTCTAAGAAAAAGTCACAATTCTAAGCATTTTCTTAGAATTTCGTCACTAGGAGCGACTCTTAGCACGAGGAAGCTTTGTGAATACGGCCCCCTGATCCAGACGCCCTGTGAGTAAAATCCTTATTCTGGTCAAAAATAACCAAAATCTAAAAAGTCTCTTGTGAAAATGTGGCTTAAAAGTGGATAAAAGTCAATTTCTGGCAGATTCTGTCAGACAACCACAACCCTAACTTGCGCACAAAGGAACATGACGCCACTGACAAACAACCAAATGAAAAGGGTCATGTCTTGGATTGAAATGACAGATTTCTCTGGGTTTCATTGTTCAAAATATTTGGGACAACAACAAAATACACAACATTGGTCCAGTTGTTTTTAGATATTTTTATGTGGAAAAGTTACACATTAAATCTTTAAATGTGAGGATTGTCTGCCTCTTTTTTGTAACATGATGGTCAGTTAAAAATCTTTCAGTTTTAGACTGTTGGCTGGACAAAAGAAGGAATTTAACAACATCGCTTTCATTTCTACTGACATTTTAGAGACGATTTATCAATAATGAAAATAGTTATTAGTTGCAGCTCTGGCTGTTTCCACAGGTAGTTTAGTTCCACTTTGAAAAATCATAATTACTGTACACAGTATTTCAGGACTTAGTTTTAACTTGAGTTTACTTTTAGGATAGTTTTTAATAGTTTAAAATTCTGTAATATTCCCTGATTGACTTCTCTTTGAATCAATAAAACTCAAAGTAAAGCTCAAGTTTGTGAAAGAAATACTACACACAGGGTTGTTTTAGATTTGTGGTCCAGCAGGTTTAATGACAAAGAAAGAGGAGTGGAGGAGATTAAATATTTCAGTTGGTTTTGGAGTCTAGTTTCACTCTAGGTTTAGTTTCCATTTTAGTTTTTTCATGGACTATTAAAACTGCGTCTGCTTGTCATTTGCATAACATCAGGCTGATGACATGCTGGTCTCTGGCAAGTCTGTGTTATTATCCAGGCCGACAGTACAACCAGAAGTTTTTTGTGTGTGCGTGTCGTGTTGCAGAATAAAATAATCAGAGGAATTCCTCTGGCATATCAGTACAGCTTCACCCTCGTCCATGGAAATGCTCTGTATAGTTTGGAGAGAGGAAACATTACTTGTTCGCCATCTGTTTACTGTTGAACTTTTCCTTGTGTTCCTACAAAGCTAGAGGGTTTTCCTGTGAAAGTTTTGAGCCCAGTGTTTGGTGTGTGTCGCCTTCACAGCGGCTGTAAGCAGCTCAGAGCAGAGGATGGAGTTTCAGTGAAACCGAACCTGCGTCCTGGACACTGATACTCACCTGTCTCCACAGAGACAGAAACACATGCTGCTCTCAGGTGGACTCGTGCTCAGGACCCTGCAGGCTGATCTGACGTTAAGACATTTGCCAGAAGACTGAGTCATGTTTAGGAGCAGGGCGAACGGTCATGTATTTACACTAAAAACATTAACAAGCCTCAGTTATAAAATGGCATTATAAAATCCAGATCAGGGAGGAAACGAATTTGTTCAGGTGAAATTAGTGTTTGTCACTATGACAACAAAAGACTGTAGAAAGGCTGTTTCCTGGGTCCAAATCTTTTGATCCACTGAGTCCGAGTTGACCGATTCTGTCCCAGCAGTGTGACATGAAAGACCGATTTCTCCGTTAAAATAAACAACCAACCAGCACTGTGGAGGACTAACGATTAACCAATCAGCGCCATGATTGGGACTAACTGCTGAGAAGTTGTTGTCATGCGGTGCTCTGGAACCAATGAGGAGTAATAACAACAATGGCGAGCAAGATAAGACAGACGGACGATGCTAGCGAGGCTGTTTAAAGTTGACATGTCTTCTCAGTATCGCCTGAAGTCACAGTTTGATTTGCTTGTTCTCCATTCCACTCCTAAAACACTGGTAAAACTAGTTGTTGGCATGACTACATTACAAAAAATTCACAGTTCGGTTCGATACAAAATGGGTGTGTTATGGTTAGGTACGTTTTCGACACAGCAAGAAGTAAAAAAAAATCCTTAATTTTTAAAATTATAAATGTGTAAAAATTAACAATTTGGGCTTTTTTTTATACAAAGCAGGAACTACATGTTAGAAAATGCACATTGAAATTGGAAAGGACAGGGGACTGTTTAGCACTGAATTGTGGAGTTAAGCATAAGTGCCAGGAACTGCAGTTTGTCCAGTAAAACACGTTCTTTTAATATGTCATCTGTAGCTGTGGGAAATTAAAAGGACATTTTTCACTATTTTTTACAGTCAAGCAGTTAATCGATGAATTAAAAAAAAAAGATAATAATCTTTAAATGCTGCCCCAAAAATCAGTAAATGATAACAGTGAGTTATTGTTCAACCCTGCTGTTTGCCGCCTGGTGGTAGTGACTCTTCTAGCCATGTATGCTAAGAATATGTATCAGAATAGAATATACTATATATGAGTAAAAGAAGTTATAGAGAAAACTCCCATAAACCCTCTTTAATTCAGTACACTTTAACACAACAGATCTGATCACACTTGACTCTTAAACTCCAACACACACTCACACCATGTGAGAATCCACCCAAACGTAATGAAGTGTGAAATGTTGGTTAGTTGTGGCTGATTTAAAGTGGTGTCCCAGACACAAAGAGAGTCATTGATCCCTGTAGTAGCGTGACTGTGTGATGTGAATGAACCATCGGCCTCCGTCCTCACCACAGCACACAGCACACCACACTGTGGATCTCTGCCAAACACACACACACACACACACACACACACACACACACACACACACACACACACACACACACACACACACTCAAAAGCTCTTTAAATGAGACCAAAACAGTTGACATTAAAGTTGAGACAGATCATCATAACAGTCGGACTGACAGTCTGAGAACAAAAGAGGAAGTGAGTCCGTTTCAGGCTGTTGGATCTGACCGTTTGTTAAAAATACAAAAAGGCTGAAGTCACAAGAATCACTTCCTGTACACAAAACTTCTGCACATGTTTTTTAATAACCCTCAGATATCTGCAGTAGAGCTGAAACAACTATTCAATTAGTTGATGAACAAATATTAATCATTTCAGTCAGATTTCAAACAAACAAACAAAAGAAAACAAGTTTCAGTTTCTCAAATGATGCTTTTCTTTGTCACATGTGATAGTAAGCCAATTATCTTTGGGGTTTGGACTGTTGGTCAGATTAAACAGGAAATATAAGTGACACTGGGCTTTTTTATTACTTAATTTGAGAAAATAATTTGGAGATTCATTACTTTGATAAGTTATGCAGTCTTTGTTTTATCTTTTTTAATGTATGTTTATTTTTATTTAATAGTTGAGGCCATTTTTGTCTTCTAACCTCTCCTTGCTGTCTTTTTTTATACACCTGTTGGTGCAAATTAACTAAACTAAACTAAATAGTTGCAGTCCTAATCCTCCTTATTCACATTTGTTACTAATTTAGATAGTTTTGAATTGTCTGAATGTTTAAGAAACAAAATGATTTTACTCCTAAAATCACTACGGCTGTAATCAACCAAAGAAAATCTTGGTCGACTGAAACTCTACCTACTCTTCAACCAATCGAATGATCGATGGGGAAACACAATTCTGTACGTCATCTCTAGATTAACTAAATCAGCCACAGTGTACTGACTGCACTCTACCTGTTAGCGTCATGTGTCCACCAAGGCTTTTTTCCCTGTCACAGAGCTCGACATTAACACTCATGTAATCTATCTAAAGTAATATTACCTGAAAACAAACTGCGCACTGTAACACTGGGACTGTCCAGCTAAGTTGCTTGCACGAGTCCATCTCACCGCCAAGTATCGAACAGGACTGATGAGAAAAATCTGACATACTGCACACTGTAGAAGTTTAATCTTGGGCTGACAATGTCATATATAACATAATATTATTAACGTTAAATATTTCTGGAACCCTGCTTACGAGAGTGGGACTTATTATTTTTAGCCTAGCAGGTAACGTCAGCCATCCTGCTGCTCCAACAAGTGCTCTGGTGTGATATTGTTTCCCTTTCAGAAGGTTTGTAGTCTGACACAGACCATCTTCTGTGATTATTTATCCATTTTCTGATTAAAAATGACAGAAAAAAATGTTAAATTTTAGATAAAATGCTACGCTCGTCACTGTCACCAGCCATTCATTAACAGTGGAAAGGGGCAGGATAAATACCACGAAGACCAACCAACACAGGACAAATACATGGGCCTGACAACAACTATTGCTTTGGTGGTGGCCTCACTAACACCTGCGACTGTAAGACCAGTGAGAACTTAGTCAGACAAGAGCGTATTGACCAACCAATCAGCCAACAAACCAGAAAGTGACAGCTCAAAAAAATCTCAGAATAGGGCTAAAAAATGTCACCACACAACATTTTAAGTAGCTAGTCAGTTAAATCTAGAAAACCTTCTGTGGCTTCAGCTTTTTAAAGGTGAAGAATTGCTTCAATATATCATTAAGTATGTCTTATTTTTTGTGACTATTGGTGAAACAAAATAAGACTTTTGTAGAGAATTTTTCTCTTTCTGAAACACTGTACTACATTTTTATTTCTGTCTTTGTATCAGTAATGGGAATAATCTTTAGTTGCAGCCTCATTGTTCACTCGGTTGATCAAATGAAAATCCCTTCAATTCCTGAGTGTGTTTCTGACTGTACATATTGTTCCAGCTGTGTGTGAAGTCGACATACTTTACTGTGTTGACACACGAGTGTGTTAACGAGGGTGTGAGTGCGTTTGAAATGTTGGTCTGAAGGCCTGTTGGGTCTTGTTGGTGGTGGTGATGAGGCATCAGGAGAATGTTGTGAAACACAAAGATCACTCACGTCACTTTAAATGTAATAACTGATGACGTGTTTGATTTCAACATTTACTGTAACAGACAGTCTGAAGTAACAGAGGACGTTCTTTAAACTCACTGTCACCTCAACTTAATGACCGATCAGACAACTGAGCTAATTAATGAAATAAGCCGTGCTGATCGGATAACTCTGATGTGATGATGAAATACAATCATGGAAGTCCAGTCTGAGTAAACAGATCAATGAGTTTAGAGCATGACAGTGATTTTATCGTATTGCACTGGTCGCCTGGAAACAACAGAAATACAGAATTCATCTAACAAAGTCATCCATCTGCTCTGTATGTATTTAATTCAAATAAGGCGGCTGTGTGTGTGTGTATGCAGGCTTATTGTTGGTCTGAACTCAACCTTTTATCTGAGTGGATCCAAGTGGACTCTTCATTAAGATCTACTGCTGTTTATAACCAGCAGGTCTTTGAGCTCCTCTGATCAGAGTTGGTTGGTTGTTCCTCAATTAGGGTTTAAAACTAAAGGCGAATTTTAAGGTTCAAGGTTCAGACACACCAAACTGACTTCAAAGAACTTGCAGCAACAAAAGGCGACTGCTGCGTCGCCTCACCTTGACTGTATCTCAGATTAATATTGGATGTAACCACACTGGAAAGACTACAGCCAACAGCCAATATGCATGTTCATTCTGCGCCTGCGTGAGAGGACAGAGGTCTCCACACCAGCAGGTGGCAGTAGTCTGTATTCATCATTCAAAAAGAGAATTAGGAAGACCGACAGGACAGATCCACGACACTAGTTAGCCAGTTAGCACATTAGCAACACAACCTGATGTTGAAAGAGCAGAGTTTACCATGTGCCACCGAACATTAACACAAACAGTTACACCCTGTTCATGCTGAAGAGCTCAGTGGCTCAAAACACAATGTTTCCCAATATGAGAAGGTTGTTTCTTGTTTCGATCTCACTGCCCCTTGACTTCATTTGTTTGTTTGCTTCTCTCACTTCTGTTTCTCCTCTTGTGCACTGAGTTTAACTTCCAATCACAGGGATTTCTCTCACCGACGGGCTCTGTCGTCTCAGACACAGATTTAATGTGCTGAATTATCAAAAAAAAAAGCCAAAAAGGGCCGGCTAGTGCCGATGCTGCAGGACACATATCAAAGATAAGTGTGCCAGATGCTCACCAACAGCCCAGTATTGACCAACAGGTGACTGTCGGCCTGGCTATGAGGGCCCTTATAAGTAAAGTTACTTGCTATGATCAGAATCAGGTTTATTGCCAAGTAGGTTTTCATGTTCACTGAATTTTCCTTTGTGTTTTGGTGCGTAACAATGAACACAGTAAGAGAAACTAAAAAAAAGCAGTAAATAGCATTAAAATAGAAAAATGTGCAATAAGAACATGATAAAAAAAAAATGGAATATATCGGTTTTAAAGTAAAAAAAAAATTGGACAGTTTTGTGCAGGAATGAGCAAAATATCGACTGGGTTCTTGCTAAAATTCACAGTATAAAGTAAAGGTTTCTGAGGTAGACGAAGAGTGTGAACTGTGCCAAAAGTAGTTATGTATTGCGGCTCATTTCCACCACGACCTCCTCCGAACACCCTCCTGATCCCAGTGTAGCTATTGGGGACTAAGTCGAATTATTTTGGGGTTTATTCTTCATCGGTTCTGACTGTCTTTACATCTCCTTTGGATCAGGACTCATATTTGAATTTAAACCTCATGTCAGGTTTGAAATAAACCTCTAGCTTTCTCATCTTAAACTAGAAATAAAACTTGCTGCTGGAGGTCGTCCACCTGCGTGACAGCTCCCGATTCAGGGCCTAAAGTCTCTAAACTAACCTGTTTAATATTCTCCTGTCGCTGAAGATGTTCAGTAGGTGAAAAACATCCTCTTCTGCTTTCTGTTATTTTGCCTTCACTTCCTCTTTTCTCTTTTCCTAGAAGTCAAAGGCAGTGTGAGTGTTTGAAACAAACGTCCACTCAGCAGCGATGACCTGAGCTTTACAGCTGATGGAGAAAAGCCTCAGGAAATGTTCCCTTTTAGTGTCTCTGTCAGCCGCTCGGCCTGTCAAACACACTTCGTCCAACACCGCCAGTGTTAGCTGCTCAGCACTTTCCTCTCTAAAGGTTTCACCCTCGCTTCCTCCCCTCAGACCGCTGCTCTTTGGTTCCTCTTTTCTCAACGTTCCTCCTCGCTCTGTCTCGCTTGTCGCCCGCCAGAAAACAAAACATTACACAACATTCAGGGAGTTTTGTCTTTGCTGTCCGCGAATTGAGGCGGAGGTCAGAAAGGGCTGACTGTCAGTGTTTTAGTTGCCACCCTGCAGTTTCCTCCCGTACCCGAGGTGTTCTGGAAATGCTGACTCATGGTCCACATTTATCAAGTTATGAAAGCTGCATTCACTTTACTGACCACACTGAAAATACACATATGAATGTTTAACAGGAGGTCGACTGTCTGCTGGTGTCAGGAATTATATTAGCTGTGACAAAAGTCTGTTGTTCTGTCTGATATTTTAAAAGAAATTAAATCCCTTCGTTGCATTTTGTCGTGCGCTGTCTGTAAAACTGTTCCTTCAAGATGTACAAGAGCATTAAGTTTTACTGCAGAAGTCTGTTTCATCATAACAAAATCGATCACACCACAAGGGCTGATATTTTTTAGTTTGTGCAGTTTCCTCTTCAGCTCACACGATGGTTTCTGCTTGGTGTCACTTGTCTGATTACAGGAACAAGAGGAGGAAGTTTGCGCGTTCATGTGTTATGAAGTGGTGCATTGTGGGGAAACCAAAAAGACTTCTGCATCGACATAATGTCAGAACTCAGCAGATTCCAAAACTGGAAACATAGAGTTGATGAATTAGTTGTTGAAGTCACTCGTTGTGCAAAAATGTCATGAAACTGTTGGTTCCACTTTTTCACTGCTTCATATCAGAACAAACTCTTAATGTTTTCTGGTTTTAGAGTGTTGGTCTGACGAGTATTTTTCATTTATTTTGACATTCTGTAGTTGAATTGTTCAGTTAAGTGAAAGAATAAAAAGAGCTTTTTATCAATAATTGCATTGAGTACATTACGAGAAATGTTCTACCTTAAAAGTTGCCAGTAGCTCCTGCTAGTGGCAGTAAAGCATCCCTTCATTTTATAGTTGTAGTTTAATAATGTATGAAAAATTTGCCATGGTATGAACAGAGGTTACCACTGAGCCATGAGCAAAGGCCAAAACATACTGCAATGCACAACCCTACATTGGTGGTGGCTAGATGCTCGATGGTGCTCCTGGACCTGCCGCCTCACAGCACTTCATGCCTCTGTCCTATTTCCAACCAGAGCTGGAATTAAATGCATCTTTCCCCCCACTCGCTCTCTGCTTGTACAGACCAGCTCGCGTAGCAGCTCTTTTTCTCTGCTCCTATAGCAGCTCAACTCCTCTCCTCACTATGGATGCATAAAGAGAACTCAGTAGCTGATGCTGTCTCATTTGTGATGAAGAATGGATGAGGAGATACTTGCTGTTGAGGTCGAGAAATATTCCGAGCGACCCACAATCCAGTCATTATAAAGACAATGACCAAAAAGATACTAGATCGGCTCTTGAGGTGAGAAACCAACTTTAATCAGCGGCTGTCCACACATGACTTTAAGATAATGCAGAGGTGGAGGAAGTGCAGATCATTCAGTAAAAGTAGTAATAACTTAACGTGGTCATCTGTTGACAGGCTGCAGCGCGACACGCCCAGTGTTTGCTAGGGGCGGCACTTGATGCACATCCCATTACACGCTGCGCCACAGCGGTGCCAGTGTGTTTTCAGCTTAAAAGTGACAGTTTTCTTTTGACTAATCGATGGACTGCAGTGTTTCTAGCCCCACCTTTTACTACAGGATCAGTGTGCAAGGTAGCTCAACACAGCGGTGACCAAAAATAGGGACAGTTTAACTGGTACCAGCCACAACTTTTCACGATTGAAAGGGAAAAATAACCGCTCTAATGTGCACCAAACTGAATCGGACTGCTTGACGGAAATGAGGCTAAACAGTCCCGACAAACTCACACAGAAACCAAAACAGGGTCATTAAACCCATTGGTAACCATTCGTTAACGTTAGCCGTGTGATGCTAACAGTTAGCCCTGTCCCTGTGTGTGTGGTCACAACTGTCCTTTGGCATGGAGCTCACACTCCTGCAGCAGCAGCTAAGACACATACAGTCTGTGGTGTTTTGAATTTGAGGACGGTGTATTTGACGGAGGTGGTGGTTCAGTGTGACGAGATTCCACTAAAACTGTTTAAAGTAAAATACAGGCCACTCCATTCACGTTACATGTGTCAAATGAAGTACTCTGTTGGTATCAGCATCACTTTGAAGGTACTGTTTGTGAAATGATTCCCAGCTTTAGTGGCAGCTCGCGCCAAAAACTCAAAGAAATTGGGGTCGTTGTAGTTTTCTAACAATGACTCATTCTTGACAGGAACAGCTCACACACCACAAGTTCTCACTAAAACCACTTGCGTAAATTCAAGAGAAGGTTGTGTTGAAAATAAACGGTAAATAGCTTTTGTCAGAGTTTCTGTAAGTGAAACCACAGCTTTTGTTTTGAGGCTCAACATCAGATGAACAGATGTGAGGGAGGTCAAAGGAGAGAGCTTCACTTGAATGACTCCTGGCTGTTTATCTTCAGACGAGGTGTCTCTCTGTCTGACAGAGGTTTTCAGCTTTTAGCAGCAGGAGGAGACGAGTCAGGACTTGTTCTCAGTGAGGCTGGTATCTTGATCCTGCTGGCCAGAGTCCAGCGGCTGATGTTTGTCTGATGAAGATAAGCCTCAGTTTCTTCAGAATTTTTACCCACAATCCCCCTGGGCACTCAGCTCAAAGTCTCAAGAGCTTGTTTAGGTGCACAAACACACACACAGAGGGATATTTTACAATTTCATGTTACCCATGTGACAGACAGAGTCAAAAAAAAGATTTAAAGATGTCTGATATGATTTGTTATCGTCGTTATCAACCAGCACTCTTGCTACTTCGTGTCAGTGACAAGATCAGAGTCCACAGACACGCCAGCAGCTCTGCGAGGCTGTTCTGAGGCTTTTTCTTACCCTTAAAACTTTGCTTAAAACCACCCTTAAATGTTCAAGACCAGCATTGTTTGCATCCATGTTTCCCTGCTGGCAGTCTTCTTCTTCTGTGTCTTTGTTGGTGCATTGCAGTTAAGGAGGGAGGAGTTGTAGAAATAATGGCGGCAGAATGGGAGGAAGAAGTAGAGAAATAACCAGAGCGATAATAATCTGACATGTTTTTTCCTTGTCGTCTTTGGAGTATTTAATATTTGAACATCCCCGCTGATCCCACCTTCTTCTTCTTCTCTCTCAGGATGAGGAGGCAGCTCTGCCGGTGCGTCACCAGTCCCGGGCCTGGTGCTGGTGCATGTGCCTGGGTCTCGCCCTCATGCTGTCTGGAGTTGTGGTTGGAGGAGCCTACCTGTACCGCTACTACATCCTGGAGGTGAGCTACCAGCCCCAGCAAGGGTGGGAAGGAGAGGTAAATCTAACAGTAATCACATATCAAAGGATCAGTCACGGCAGATTAGATCTGAGGCAGGACGACTTTCAGCTTTAATGTTTGCTTATCGCCAGGCCAAGGCCCTCGGGGGTGATTTAGGCAGCCCACTTAAAAGTCCTCTGGAGACACGACATTATAAACCTCGCACCAAACAGACAGACGAGGAAATAAAACCATTTATTAGATGAATAATGATGAAATAACTCATGACTATTACAATAAAAATCATCTGATAACATCAGTATTAGGGCTGCAGTCATCGATCAAGAACAAAACCAACATCACAAGTATGAAATGTGACAAAGTGGGCATGTCGGAGCAGGTAAACTGCTGTGAGCCGTTTTTATCAAGTGCTGACTCCACCTACCTCAGCAGTTTTTAAAGAACAGAGGTGTGAATGATAAACAGATCTGTCCTCCTCTCTGTGTCGAGGTTAATAACTGCAGCAAAGAAGAATCAGACAAAACAGAAACTACAAAACACAGCTGTGAACGTCCACATGAACGTGTTCTTTATAACTTTGCTGTATTTCCTCCTTTAGTTAGTTTTGTTACGTCGACGTGATTTAAATCGTGTTGCATATAACACAACCACAAGTCCACAGAGACACAAAGAGACACATGAGGCTGTAACGTTCATCATGCTCCAGAAAACACAACGCAGACTTGTCTGTTCTCAGACTGTTAACATTAATGTGTAGGGTTGGGCTGGTGTAAACATTTTTAAACTGGTTTGATATTAAACCATAGACAGGACCAGGCTGGTATAATGAATTTAACCAGGTGTCCCACTTGACTCAGCAGCCGCTCCTGAGGGGAACAGAATTACATCATGTCCCAACAGAAAACTAGCGCCTGATAATCACGTAGCATCACGTAACATAAAAGCTCTCTTTCCACACTATTTTGAGCCTTTTTTGAATACTTTTTTTTTTGATTTTGCATTAATATACCAAATAAAGAAATGTTTACCATACCCATGTTTGGTATCTTTTTCTTCAGCACAACTTCCCTTATATGATCTGACAATTACTTTTTCACTCTAACCTACTTTATTAACATATTGGGCCCAAAAACACTCCAAAATCATCAAATCCGAATTTAAAAAATCTGTTGTTTATTACAATAAAAGCCACAAACATGCTCAATGAGCTGTTTTAGAACTTGCGGTTTTACATGGTCTATCTACGCCAAACAAAACAGGACAGCAGCGCTACAGATGACCTATTTTGACCGATTGAAAATGTCACGTGATCGGATTATGCCGGCGTGATCATAGAGCTTTAAGGGTTAAATATGCATTTCTGTTACTTCATGTGAACACGCCACGTAGGCCAGGGGTGCCCAGACTGTTTGGAATGAGGGCCAGATTAGATCATGTGAAAGTATCTTGGGTTTAGCTGCGTCTCACATCATATGGATCATTAAAAAGTAATCACATATAAAGTTGAGACAAACACAACTGTTTTATCTTTTGTGAATAAGTACTCAACTTTCCACTCCTCCTAAAAGCAGCAGCCCTCCATTTCAGCTTTACACTTCTTTGCTGTGCCTATGTCCGCCACATGGCAGGAAATGTCTGCTGTCAGGTAACCTTTGCTCGTTTACCGTCTGTTAACGAAAACTCATTAGTTCTGCCTGAGTAGTTCCTACGTGGTGTACGTCTACAAACTGTATGATAGTCCTGCCATCATGAGGCGATGGTAACAATTGTTAAGTTTGTCCTGAGGGTCAAGAGTGGTGTCTTTTTTAGGACATCTCACTCTCAGCTTGTCAGTCTGACGCCGTGTCTTCGGTGAATTCAATGCGAGCATGTGACAAAGTCAGTTTGATTGCATTGTTTTCTGTTGGAATATTCTACTCTTCTTTTTATTTATTCCTGTCATTCACTTTAAAAGCTCTGCAGTTCATGAAGCTGAAGTGAGGAGTTATCTAAACAACACCTTCTCAAAAACCTAAATAAGGTGTCAGCTGGCAGGGAGATCACCAGGGAGCTGAAAGTTTCCGGTAGATGATCAACAGTAACAACAACCTGCCGCTGGCTATATTGTCATCTCCAGTAAACATCACGTTGTAGTTAGATAGCAAGTAGTGGTTTGTTTACATCATGTAACAGATGCATTTGTAACAGATTCAGTGACAGAGAGCGTCTGATGTTGTGTGATGTCACGCAATAGTTGGACACATTAGGATGCCGTGTTAAGATGGACTTACGTACAGTACATATGTAGCTGAAGCTACAGCAAGAGTCATGTCAAAATTACCCAAAATCACAAATCAAAAATTTTCTATAAAGCACTTGTAGTTTAATATCCACAACACTCGGCACCCTGGATTCAGATAATGCCCCAAAACAACCACTTTGATGATGTTAGGTGGACAAAGATAATGTGAGTGCAACATGGACCCAGGAAGACGTCAAGAAACCTCCAGATGCTAAGACCTCCTCTCTACCACAGACACACAATAGACAGACTCAAGGACATTTATAAAAATGGGAGCAGAGACGAGGGCTGGGTCTATCTCCTGGAGGATGGAGATCCAGATATCGTATGGAGACCATGCGAACTGTTTCCTTCTCCATCTTTGTGATGTCGGTAGAGATCAGTGAGAGTGAAGACGACATTAAAGAAGATGAAGAAAGACTCCTCCCCTCGGTGTCACATATCCAGCAAAGACGTTTCCACTGCAGAGTAATGCTCACCATCATCACCACTCTGTTGATGAATAAACATAAACATGACGACTGCACGTCTGCACTAACTTAAAAAATAACCAGATGTCTGTTTCGTCACATTGATACAAAAGTCCTGTAAATCCAGTTTAACCATGAACTAATCCTGGTGACTAATTTAAAATCAGACTAACAGTGACGTTTATACACCCAGAGATACTAACGTGTCGGACACCTCGACATAAATGGGAAAACAATTATAATAACAATTTGTTGAAGCCCTGAATATTTACTGCTAATGTGTTTTATCTGTTCTTTTTATTCTACTTCCTGTGCTGTGAAAATCTGTATTAAACGTCTCGTAACTTTGTTTTGAGAAGCTCTTATTGTTTGTTTTTTAAACAGCAGTGACACGTGTGATAAACAGGCCTTGTTACATTGACATACATTCATATCTGCTGCACAGACTCAAACACTCACTCTTTCACTTGTGTTTTCCTCCTCTTCCTCTCTGCAGGAGGGCCAGGTGTTTGTGTGCGGGGTGAACTACCGTGAGGAAGACTTCATGATCCAGGAGGAAGAGGAGGTATGAAGCTGTTCAACACACACAAATCACTTCAGTTTCTCGTCCTGCTGCCTGTCAGATGTGTGTTCATAACACGTGACAGGAAGTTTTATTAATCATTACAAACTGGGTCACTGATTGATTTTTGTGTTAATGACTTCAGGCTGAACTCACAGCAGAGTCATTTGTATCTGTGTTTACACACCCACACACACACACACACACACACACAGAGGCTCCACATACAGATGAATACACTGTTGTTTTAGTTAGTTTTAACTTCATGTTCACTTTGTTTAGTCGGCCATTTTCAAACTGTTTGCTTCACAGTTGGAAATTTTGTTTCATTACCACACCATATTAATATAGAGGGTGAAAAATTACTTAAATATCAATGAATAAATAAAAAAAAATAAATAATAATGCATTAATTAGAAAAGTATGAAAAATATATATAATATATCAAAAATATGGAAATAAATAAATGCATAAATCAACAAAGAGATAAATTAATACATAAATAAATAAAGAGATAAATAAAAGCTAAAATAAATATGGAAATAAATGAAACAATGCATAAATAAATAAAAAAGTGAATAGAAAATAAAATAATAAAAAAAATAAATAATTGTTTGAATAAAAATAAAATAATACAAATAAATAAATGTTGAAAAAAATGTGTAAATAAATAATAAATTGCATGATAAATATGTAAATACAAGTTTAGAATTAAACAGAACATAATAAAAAATCTTACCTTTTTCAATTTTTGTTCAACTACATTTATTTATTCATGAATTTTTGTGTTTGTATGTTCTCATTTATTTATTTATTTATACATTTATTTGTTTATTAAATGATACCCACTTTTTCATCCATATTTTACATTCTGTTCTCACTCTTAACAAATAAAATATTTTTTTTTTTTTTTTTTTTAAATAGCGCTGTGATTATTTGCTAATTAATCAGTCACAAATAAACATAAGTAAAAATAAATCAGCCGCTGTTTTCATAATTGATTGATTAAGTCAGTTTTCAGGAACAGTGCAAACATTTGATGGTTCCTGCTTCTCACATGAGAATTTTCTGGTTTTCTTTTACTAACATTAAAATACATTAAATATATATTTTTAACTGTTAATCAGGCGAAACGAAACATCTGAAGAGGTCACCTCGGGACATTTTTAATTTCAAAACCAACTAAATTACTTGTTTTATTTTGTAGACACACATCTGTTGAACGATGGTGGTCAGTGCTAAGCTCGATGACAAATAACACTGTTTCCTTTGACTGCGTCACAATAAAAGCCATCTTGTTTTTGTCCAGTAGAAGCAGGAAGTGTTGTATTTGCATTAGCGGTATCTTAATGCAGCTCTGATGCATCTGTGAACAGTAAATAGTGAGTCTAATATCAATCAGATTAAATTATAAACAGTGTTTCCTGTCGTCCCTCATGACAGTGGCGGACTCCGCCACCAACAGTAATAACTACTCTATAGAGAGATCATTACCAAATGTAAGTACACTTAATGGCTCTAGCTGTAGAAACGCTGACCTGACGTTGAGTTCAGACTCGTCTTTGAAAGTTGAAATAACAAAAGAAGTAACTGTCGGCGTGACTGGTTGTGTTACTGGTTAATGAACGGGCTGAACTGGTTTGTAGGTGGAGGTGGAGCTGCCAAACCAGTTCCAGCTGCGGCAGCTGGAGGAGAGGATCAGGGTGCTGGAGAGCGAGCAGGTGGAGCTCATCAACGTCCCCGTGCCTGAGTTCGGAGATGGAGACCCAGCAGACATCGTCCACGACTTCCAGAGGGTGAGGCGCATCTTCCTGTGTGAATCTATAACGACTTCAGTGATCAATAGATAATTATAATTTCAGTCGATTGACTTATTGACTCATTTATCATCAGTAGTAAATATAGTCACATAAATACATCTTATCAAACATAGATTAGAGGGAAAGATTCAAATTAAATTGTAAAGACTTATGTTGCAAAGTTTCATAGAAAGCACAGCATTCAAATGACAACTTCCTGTGGATTTTCACATTAAAAGCTTACCATTAACGGGCAGGCTGGAAGACTGCAATGTAAAAGAGTCAACAGGAAGTGTTCATTTTTTGTTTTTGACTTTTGTTGGTCTATAAATGTTTGTCGTGTGTCTCAGAGGTTGACTGCCTACCTGGATCTGAGTCTGAACAAGTGCTACGTCATCCCGCTCAACACCTCCATCGTCATGCCTCCCAGAGACTTTTTGGAGCTGCTCGTCAACATCAAGGTAAACGACTAAAGATTCACCTTGAACCCAAACATCACAGCATTCCTTTCAGCAAAATAAGGTCTTTGTTGATCATTAAAACATCAGAGATATTAAATAATGAAAATATGATGTCTCTTTAACAAAATTCAAGTTTAAGCTTCAAATTAATTTGCTTTGATTACTTACCATAGCCTCTGTATAAAGGAATATTTTGAGAAATAAGCAAGTTAAATGAGAAGATTGATACCTTTGGACAGAGCCAGCTGTTTCTAGTCTTCATGCTAAAGTGGCTGTAGCTTCATATTTGTGGTTTTAATCATCGCATCTAACTCTCTTCAAGCGATTAGATAAGCATGCTTCTCAAAATGACTGTGTCTTTGTAAAATAGGAAGTGGAAAAACAGAGCTGGCACCAAAATGAATCCGTTAAAACCACAGAGCAGTTTGTTTTAAACAGATTTTCACAGAAGTTTTGACACAGTTGACCTCAGTTTACAGTAAACAGACTCCAGTGGTGGTGAGGACAGATCTAATGACATTAAAACTGTAAGAACCAGTTTGTAAAAACAAAACCGGTAAAACCAGCAAATTAGAAAAAGAAAAAACAAGAAGACAATAGAAGCTACAAGCGTAACTTCACAGATTTTATTACACATACCAAGAATAAAGTTTGCACCAGGCCCTGCGGACTCTGAAAGAGGCAGCTTTAACTCTTTATTTAAGGGTTAGCAGGGTTCAGTGGCGATCATGTATTCATCATTATCATCTGTCCTCTCTCTGCGCAGGCCGGCACCTACCTGCCTCAGTCTTACCTGCTCCATGAGGAGATGGTCGTGACAGAGCGCCTGCAGCACGTCGACCAGCTCGGCTACTTCATCTACAACCTCTGCCGCGGCAAAGACACCTACAAGCTGCAGCGCAGAGACAGGATTCTGGGTAGGAACAGGAAGTCGCTCAGTCCTTTATTCATGTTTATTAGGACCAGTTACTCTGAGTTTAACAGCGGCTGGAAACACTGAAGGCCCAGTCGTACCTGCATTAAAACACCTAAACCAGGTCATCTAGTGGATGGTTCACACACAGTTTGGAGACAGGAGCTAAACTAACTGTGTGAAATTGTCCTGTTAGCATTAGAGCTAACACGCCTGCTTAAGCTAGCCTTCTGTTTCTCCAGGCTGCAGGACAGCTAACGTTCTCTGGTGTCATTCAGAGATGTTTCCGTCTGTGTTTCTGTTACACTTGTACAGATCAGAGGGTTTGATGTACCAAGGAAGCAGAGCCACAATTAGCAAACCACAGTGTTGAGAAATCAGGAAACAGCAGTCAGTTTCTGCTCAGGGACAGAGTCAACAAACCTGAAAGGATTTCAGTTTATCTACCGATATAGACGAACAGTGACAAAGTGGGTGAGAATATGGAGTGCCTTAAACGTGAAGTGAACCTGTGCTCTGCTCGAAGGTCACTTATGACGAGGGGTGTAACAGTACACATGAGTCAGGGATTGGTGCGAGTTTGGTGCAGCTGAAAAAAAACCCAAAATCATAAGGATGCGTTTGTTTTGATTTATTGTGAACAGACAGTAGAACAAGTTAGGGCTGGGCAACACAAAAATTATGTACGATATATCTGTGTATTTTCCAACAGATGGAAAACAACTTTTTAACTCCAGACACAGAGATTTTTAATTGTTCCAAACCTACTTGATCCTTTTATACTCATGTTATAGTTTAGTGTCCTGTGCTGCAAACCTTTAAACCTCTGTAGCTCCAGTGCTGTGTGCAGAAATGCTAACGTACAGCCCTGCTAATTTTTCATGTACATGTTGTGCAGCTATATATTTTCAAACGGGATAAAATCCCTGTCTCTGCGTTTTATTTTGATCACAGTCTGTTTTTATAAAAGTGCTCGTCACATCTCAAATGTGGTTTTGACTTGCAGCTGAAAACATGGCGCCCATTTTATAGAAAATACAGAGATATATATCATGTATCGCCTTACAGCCTGAAAATACTGTGATATGAATGTTTGTCGACATCGCCCAGCCCTAGGACACAGGTTAAAGACGGACACAGTCCTCCTGCTGGAGACTGAGGGGACATTTTGTCCACTGGTGAACTATTTTCATTATAAAAATCAGGAACATCTCAAACACTTGTGTGCTCCACTGTACAAACGCTGAACAAACACTTTCCCAAAAGACAACAAAGTCATGGAATTTGTAAAACTTAGGTTGTGTTTACATCCTGAACATTAACCCCCTCTGCTCGTCTTACAGGTATGCAGAAGCGCGAAGCTCTGAACTGCAGCAAGATTCGTCACTTCGGGAGCAACGTGGTGGTGGAAACTCTGATCTGTGAGACTTAAGAGACCTGGTCGCCTCACGTTAACTGCTCTTAAAGCCACTGGCGTGCAGTGAGATCTGTGTTTTTAATCATCACCTGTCTTTTTTCTTTACTTCAGGTAGTCTGAGTGAGTGAGAGGAGTGAAATGTGAAGCTGTTTGCTAAAATATTCATTTGATTGTGATACAAACAAAAAGAGAGCTGTGTATTTTTCCACTTTTCTGTTCGGGGAACTTCTTGGAATCTTTTCATAAAATACCTAGTTAAAGTCAGCTGAGTTAAAAATAGTAAATTATTTTAATCAAATAACTGCGGTTATAGCACAACATATATTTTGATAGACGGGGGTAAATATAGTTTACCTTTCCTTCAGTTCGGACATTATAAGACTTCAAGAGAAACTTTTGTACCACTCATCCTGATCAGTCCAGGGAGACGTTTTTTGTTTTTTGTATTTTGTCTGCTGTAGCTATTAATACACTGCACCTGTTCTTTCTTAACTGGAAAATGATCTTAAAATAAGAGTGTGGACACGAGCTCCTGCTGTGTAGCTTTAAAAATAACTTTGTATTAAAGAAGAGAGTGAAATTCCCAGCGGAGAGTTTGGACACACACTTATGTTAAAATCTTTTTCTCGAGGGTTGTCTGTCTTTTTTTGAATGTGTAATTTTTTTGGATAACTCTTCCTGTTGTACTAATTTGTGTATATAATCTCTTTAAAGATATGAACAGACCAACACAATAAACAAAACCGAAAAACAAACTGCTGCTGTCGTGTGTTTATTTAAGGACTTTTTAGCTGTTTGTGTGCCAACATTCACACGCACTTCTTGCAGCAATCAGGTGAGAAAGGGGGCGGGGATTGAACGTCTCTCTTATCTCTTAAAACATATTACGCACTACTTAAGTTCTGTTTGTGCACAAAACGAGATTTATACTTCTGCACTGAATCAACGCTGTACCTACAGTGTAAGCTCTACAGAGCCTACGCTGTGATCTGATGCACAGCTCCCCAGAAATGAAACTACACATCACAGCTACGCAGACTTCCTGTTTATTTTTGTAAATTGAAAACATTTCCCTCAGCCTCACAAAAAACATTGTAAGTCTTAAGTGTGATTTATTCTGGCTTCATGAGTGAAGTCTGCTAGCCACTATGCTAACTTATTTAATGGGAAACTTCGTAGGCTTATGCTAACAAGGTTAGCATGTTGTATTTCTGAGGAAAATGTGTACTTTTACTGCTGATACTTTAAATACATTGAACTGATAATACGTGTGTACTTTTACTGCATCTCAAAATAACATTTTAAGTCTTGTGTGTGATTTATTTTGGCTTCATATGAGTAGAAGACAGTCTGCTAGCCACTATGCTAATTTATTCAATAGGAAACGTCATAGGCTTATGCTAATAACATTAGCATGTTGTATCTAAGGGGAAAACCTGCTGATAATTTCACTGACTGCATGGAGCTGATAATACTTGTGTACTTTTACTGCCCCACAAAATAATATTTAATTCTTGTGTGTGATTTATTTTGGCTTCATGAGTAAAGTCTGCTAGTCACTATGCTAATGTATGATGTATGTAATGTAGGAAACCTCATAGGCTTATGCTAACAACATTAGCATGTTGTATCTAAGGGGAAAATGTGTACTTTTACTGCTGATACTTTTACGACATGAAGCTGATAATACTTGTGTACTTTAACTGCTGAGTAGAGGAAAGTCTGCTAGCCACATTATCTAATTTGTTTGAAAGGAAACGTCGTAGGCTTATGCTAATAACATTAGCATGTATTTAAGGGGAAAATGTGTACTTTAACTGCTGATACTTTAAATACATGAAATTAATAATACTTGTGTACTTTTACTGCTCCAAAAATAACATTTTAAGTCTTGTCTGTGATTTATTCTGGCTTCATAGGAGTAGAGGAAAGTCTGCTAGCTGCTATGCTAATTTACTCGATAGGAAACGTCATAGGCTGATGCTAATAACATTAGCATGTTGTATGTCTGGGGAAAACGTGTACTTTTACTGCTGATACTTTAAATACATGGACCTGATAATTCTTGAGTACTTTTATTGCTGATGCTTGGAGCTGATAATACTCGTGTACTTTATCAGAGTCTTTGAAAACGTACTTTTACTTCTAACAGAGTATTTTCTACATTGTCTTTCTGGTACTTTTGCCTAAGTGAAGGATCTGTGTACTTCCTTAATAAGTGAGTAGTGCACAATGTTAATAGTATTTTAATAAACTTTGAATGTTACAGCTGTAGTTGTGTATTTGTACACAGTGTAGTCGTATATTTGTGTATTAGTACACAGTGCTGCTGTGTCATCATGTGACGGTGTGTCTGCAGCCGTGGCCTCAGATCAGACTGACCTCAGATCAGCTGTCACGGCAGGCGCTCGGCCTGCGTGTCATCTGATCACAGTGGAAATTTGTCCTTGATTAAAGCACTAATCAGAGGGACCTCGCCCCGGGGGATGATGGGAAATGGGCCAGGTGGTCAGCGGTGGCGTGGTGTCACCTTGAAGGATCAGACAGAAGGTTGTTGAGAAATACTGGAAGTACACACGACAGTGACTGCAGCTCGTCACAGCATCAACTCTGTAATGATGTGACCATCTTATAAAACATGAGACGTATTTTCAATACTAAAGTTTGTTTGTTGTAAATACTTTACTTTGTTTGTTTGTCTTTTATTAAATTGGTACTTGAACTAACATGTCCATGACTGCAGGACAGGATGTCTTTAACTGTTGTACAGGTGTTCGTAATCTCCAGAGGATGACTCTGACTGGTGATTCTCAGTTTACCAGTAGTGCCACCAGCAGGTTATTTTTTACCTATCTGTCAACATCTACTTGATTAACCATCACAAAATTTGTGTGTCTTATTCTCGTGAACACGATATCTCAAAAATGCCGTGGGGGAATTTCTTCAAATTTGGCACAAACAATGACCCTATTGGATTTCATTGGTCAACAGTCAAGGTCACTGTGACCTTGCATCTGTCTTATTCTTGTGAATGTGATATCTCAAGAACACCTTGAGGGAATTTCTTGAAGCATGGCACAAATGTCCACTTGGCTTTGAGGATTAACTGACTAGATTTTGGTTGTCAAGGGTCAAAGGTCACTGTGACCTTGACCTTCATTCTTGTGAATGCGATATCTCAAGAACACCGTAAGGCACTGGTTCCCAACTGGTCCAGCCCCAGAGTCCAGATATCTCCTTAGTCAACAGTTCCAGGTCAACACAGTTTAATATATTCAGTGTCATGCATGTGTTTAGTCATGTCATCGAGCTAGTTTGTGTCTCTGTTTAGTAGCTTTCCGTTAGTCACTCTACAGCAGGAAACGTCACCTCTGTGCCAGAGATATACTGTACTTCTGTGACCCACCAGTTGGGAACCACTGCTTTAAGGTAATTTCTTTAAATTTGACACAAACGTCCACTGAAGAATAAACTGATTAGAGTTTTGTGGTCAAGGGTCAAAGGTCAGCGTGATCTCCAAATACATGTTTTTGGCCATAACTCAAGAATTCATCCACACAAATTTCTAACAGGATAAAATATTGAAGTGATGAGGTTTTATATCCAAAAGGTCAAAGGTCAGCTTGACTGTGACATCATCATGTTTTAACGTCATGTCTCAGGAACAGAAGGGGAGACATTTGGTCAGATAATGAACTGGTGACTCTAATCTAGAAACTGTGCTGATTGTATAGATCTTCATGTTTTCACTGACATGGACGGAGACTGTCAGAGACACTGGACTGGTGGGCGGAGTCAAACAACCGCAGAGTGATAATTCCAGTTACATCCTGTATCTTAATAACTTTGGTGACTTTTCATCGAGCTCCATCATCAGGTACGTTTTAACGTGTCCAGTACTTTGGTTCATGAGCAAACACCTGCTGAACTAATGACGATCAGGCTCAACTGGACTCTGTGTTCACTGATGATTAGCTTCTGTTAGCATGCTAACACACAGCTAACTCAGGTCAAAGTCCAAATCACCTGCCTCACAATGTCATTTATTCATTCAATGTTTACATTATTTGAGAAGGTGTTGCACTATATTTTCATCACTCTCTGTCAGACATAGTAACACACACCCTGAATAACTTCACACACACACATGATGGCTGCCGTGCATATCATTGTGGGGTGTGATGTCTAAAATGTGACGACAGCAACATGATCTGTGAGCGTGAAGAAAGCACCAAACCTCTGCTGCCAAACTCAGGATTTAAATCAGGATCTTTGCAGTCACAGCGAAGTCTCTGTCTCTGATTACAGCGAGGACAGGTGAGAGACAGGTGACAGGACTGCAGACACGCTGTCCACTCCCGCCGGGTACTGATGGACAAGTCATCACCATCACTGCACTCGTACTGTGTGTGTACGTGTGTGTTTGATGCTTCTATTCATCCACATAAATAAATGTGATAATGAGCTGATAATAGTGTCAGCAGGTGAGTTAGAACAGATGCTAAAATTTAAATAAAGATGCAGTCACATAGTTATAATAACAAAAAAAAATCTTTCTGCTTCTTACGGACTTTATCATCATTTCATTGTGATTGCTGTTTTATATTGTTTCCTTCTAGCCCACTGAATGTGAACTCAGGACATTTCTGTAAAAGAGCTTAATGCTCAGTCAATTTTCCCTGAAATGATTGATTGATTGATTGATTGATTGATTGATTGATCGATTGATTGATTGATTGATGTAGCCATATTGCAGTGCAGAAATAAAGGTCCTGCATTCAGAACTAAAGTAAAAGTACAAAAGTATTATCATCAAAATGTTCTTACAGTAACAAAAGTAAAAGTACTCATTATGCCATTTCAAAATCATATACAGTATATTCTATAACTGGATTATAATTATTGATGCATTGTGTTGATCTGGTAACAGTGGTGTTAATTTGAATTACTTTATACACTGCTGGATAGATTAATCTATAATAATATATCATAATATTTTTTTTTAATTAGACTTTAAGTCATCTAATTCTGCAAAGTAACTAGTAACTAAAGTTATCAAATAACACTCCAATAATACACCAAAATGTAGTGGAGTGGAAGGGTAAGGTTGCACAAAATGGAAATATTTAAAGTGCAAGTACCACAAAATTGTACAAAAGTACTTGAGTAAATGCAGCTACTTAGTTACACTTCACCATTTATTCTATAAAATGTCTGAAAATAGGGAAAATATCTGTGATGATGCCTTGTTTTATCTAACAGTGCAAAAACCCGAAAGTTTTCAGTTTGAAATATGAATATATAAAACAAAGGGAAAAAAGAGGGAAAAGTAACTTCTTTTAAGTATCAATCAAAAAAGTTTTAAATTAATTTTCTGTAAACTGAGTTAATCAATGAAGTGATTCATTGTCTCAGCTCATGTAATAACTTTAAATTAATAATATTAAATTTATCCTGCAGAGAATCTAATTAAAGAGCCATAAAGTCGGTGTTATCACCCTGTTGAGTCTACGTTAATGTTGTGCCTTAAACCTGTCGTCACTACATCTCCCAGCATACCTTGTGTTCCCCCTTCGCGCTTGCCGTATTTAACAAACGTCTTTTTTGACAGTATTCCAACACTTTAACGTCTCAGCGCTTTAAACTCGTTACCGCCGGTTTTCGTTTCATTATGTGACTCCTGAGAAGAAGATACCTCTGTAACAGGTGAGTTAAGACTTTTATCTGATTATTAAAACACATAAAAACTGCTTTTATCCGCCGAAACTGAAGTTATGTTAGCATGCTAACACGGAAGCTAACAGCCCGTGTATCTGTCTCCATGGCAACCGGCTCCTTCCGCCCGGACCTGCTTTGTCTCTGTGAAAACTGTGGACGTGTTTTATGGTTTTAAATTAGGGATAACTTCATCTACTGTGGAAAATATGATCTGTATTTATTAATCTCAGCGGTGGAAAGTAACTTCACTAGAATAGTTAATTACAGAGGGAAATATTACTCCATTTACGCCACTACATTTACCTGACAGCTACTTTATAAAGTCAGATTTTGACACACAAAACACACGAGGAGTTTATAAAATATGATGTTTTGTTATAAATTAAACTGTCAACAGTTTATACAAGTAAAACTGAAACCTTTAGTCCAAAAATCACTTAGTTAATTGACATAAAACTGACGAGAAATGTTATTTTTCTGTTGCTTTTACATTAATATATGAGTCAGAATCATCCAATGAGTCCAGATTTAACCATATAACAGTCACCTTTAATACTTTAACTATATTTTACTGATTACACTGACGTAATTTTACTGAAGAAACATTTTCAGTGCAGTACTTTTACTGTAACAGAGTATTTTTACTGTGTGATATTACTGCAGTAAAGGATCTGAACACCTCCATCAGTGGTGTAAAGTAAAATACTATATTTACTCAAGTATAGTATTGAAGTACAGTCTTGAGGCACTTATACTTTGCTCAAGTATTTTCTGTTTTATGCTACTTTATACTCAAACTCCTCTACAGTTCAGAGGATATTATTGTCATTTTTAGAGCACTACATTTATTTAACAGCTGTAGCTACTGTTTACTTCTGAGGTCAGTGTTTTACTCACCTAATAAATGATTAGCTTATTAAATATGAGGACTTATTATAGATTAAACTGTACCAACGGTTTAAAAAGTAAGTTAAACATCAGCTTAACTTGGACCAGCTCAACCTAAAATACTGTCACAGCACTTCATTTCTTAAGTGGAGGTTGTTTTCACTCACCCTCCTCAACAGGTCCTGTGTAGAGCTGCAAAAGTCAGCTGATTAATTAATTACCTTGAGTTGAGTCGTAGTGAAATATTTGGTATTTTTGCTTGAAAAATAGCAAATATTTGATGTTTCTGCCCCCTTCAAATAAGAGAATTTTCTACTTTTTTGGATTATAGTTTAAACAAAACAAGACATTTATAAATGTGTGGCTCTCTGAAGTTGTCATGTTTTCTGATGTTTTATAGGCCAAATTATCATGTGTTTAGTCGATAATGAAAACAACGGCGGGTTACAGTCCTGATCCTGTCACAAATTTTCTATTAAAGCAACAAAAACATTTGACAGACGTTCTTTCCTTGAATTTCAGCCTTGGTAAAAATCACAAATGACCTCGTCATGGCAGCTGACTTCGGACTCTTATCCATTCTCATCCTGCTTGATCTGAGTGCGACCTTTGACACCATTTCTCACAACATCCTCCTTAACATACTGGCCTCCATTTGACTCACTGACACACCCCTTGACTGGTTTAAATCCTGTCTCTCTGACTGTACTCAATTTATGCAGCTCAAAACATTCAAATCCAGCCATTTCCTGATACTGCCGGTGTTTCTCAAGGCTCTGTCTTGGGTCCACTTCTGTTTATCGACTTACTTCCTCTCGGCTACATCATCCGTAAATTTAAAATCCACTTCCATCGCTACGAATGACACCCAGCTCTGTCTGTCCACCAAACCTGCCTCTGCCCTCTCTGATTTCAACCTCACATCAGTAATGTCACTCGGTCTGCCTACTTCCATCTACGCAATATTAACCGCCTTCGCCCGTCCCACACATCGCACAGTACGGCCATTCTGGTTCATACCCTGATTACATCCCTTATTAATAACTGTATCTCCCTCCTTTTTGGTCCTTTTTGTATATCATTATTATTGTTGTTATTATTTCTTTGTGCAGAAACTTGATTGTGTTTCTCGTTGCAGGTGTTATGAACAACTATGATGTCATCCGTCAGATTGGAGAGGGTGCGTTTGGGAAAGCCTTCCTGGTTCGGGACAGAGGGGGAGGTGGAGAGCGACAGTGTGTCGTCAAACAGATCAACCTCAGAAAGGTACGGCTTCAGCCTGTAACTCACGGACGTTTTAAAACCACAGTTGATATCATGCTGCTCTTTCTCTTATGTATCGTTATAAATAACAGTGTATAGAGTTATGTCTTAGAGCGTTTAATCATCCTCCTGTGCTGCACAAGCTCACGGTCAAGATGCAGTGATTGCTGCAAAGTGACTCAATATTAGTTTTTAAAACGTACCATTCAGGAAATTAAGCTGCAGCCGAAAACACTGTAGGATGAAGAATCAAACTAATCCAGAGCTCTGAGAAACACTTAGAGGCTTTAGTAATAAAACCAGACGTTAGTCAGGTGTTTTAGGTTCATATTTATTTACACTGTCTGGATTAGAAGTTAAAGGTGTGTTCATGCTCAGATGTCAGCGAGGGAAAAGGAAGCGTCCAAGAAAGAAGTGACGCTGCTGTCGAAGATGAAACACCCGAACATCGTCACCTTCATCAGCTCATTTCAAGGTCAGTGTGACTCCGTACACAACATGTGATCATTGTACAGTATATACATACTGATATACTGTGTGTGTGTGTGTGTGTGTGTGTGTGTGTGTGTGTGTGTAGAGAGGGGCAGCCTGTACATAGTGATGGAGTACTGTGACGGAGGAGATCTGATGAAGAAGATCAACACACAGAGAGGAGTCTTCTTCACTGAGCAGCAGGTGAGGCAGAGAGCTCATGTCATTAGGTTTTAATAGATACAATAATCAAACACACACAGTGACGGTGTGACACTGAGCTGTGTGTCTCTCAGGTCGTGGACTGGTTCATTCAGATCTGCCTCGGACTCAAACACATCCACGACAGGAAGATCCTCCACAGAGACATCAAAGCTCAGGTGTGTGAGAGTAAACACACACACACATCCACTGCTTTCACTTTCTGTACCAGCTCAACACACCGTCAGGGAAACTCAGTCAGTTCCCTCTGAGATACTCTGAAGGCTCTAACTCCTCTGATCGACTGTTCACAGCTGCAACCAACAATTGTTTTCATTATTTAATAAGTCAGTTACTTTTATAATTAATGGATTCATAGTTTTCTCTGTAAAATTTCAAAAAAATAGTGTGGAATACTGAGATAAAAATTCCCAGAGTCCAAAGATCTTCAAATTGTTTGTTTCGTGTCTCGTAGATCTCGACAGCGCAAACTCAACCCTGCACTTCCTGTTCCTCAGCAACACACCTGCAGAGTGTGACGTGAAGTCAATCAGATAAACAGTTGATGTAAAAATCGAAGGACAAACAGAGACTCTTTCATTTTAGTCAGATAAATATATATAAATAAAATATATATGGGCGCCTGGTGACGTAGTGGGTCGAGCAGACATCTCATATATGAAGGCAGTGTCCTCGTTGCAGCAGCTGCAGGTTCAAGTCCAGCCTGCAAGCCTTTGCTGCATGTCGTCCCCTCTCTTGCTGCCCCTCTAACAAAAAGGCAAAAAGCCCCAAAAAATAATCTTTAAAAATATGTATATAAATTGTCACAGACTTAATAATCAATATATAGAGTCTGAACTTGTCAGTTGATTTACGTCAGAAGGACTTTATTCTTGTGAATGAAGCAGACAGTTTGGTTGATTCAGTTATGCAAAAGATCATTTCACCAACAACTGAGCAATTTACAAAAAGTTTCTACTCTTAGGAACACTTGGTAAATCTGACTTGAAACACTTAAGTTTAGGAGGAGAATATAAAGTATTCTCAGTCGCAGTCTGCTGTATAAGTAAAGTTTAGAGACCTGGATCCGACCTGACCACAGCTGCTGTCAGAAGCTTTTCACAGCTTCCTCTCAGGCTGAGATTTTGGGCGGACTGTGACTTTAACTGGGTTACGAGGCTGATGCGGCGTACAGTACATTGTGCATTCCTGGTACAGCTCGTACATGGTAAACAACATCAGCCACAGAGCCGCAGGTTTAACTTTTTAATTAACGAGTGTTGTTACAGCGTTCAGAGGATCGTGAGGCTGAACCGTCCAGAGCTTCAGCTTCAGTCTCAACAAAGAGCTCGCTGTGTGCCAACTCCCAGAATAACTGCGTCTCTGTTCACAACCATCACTATCTTTCATCAATCATATCTGTTTCCACACACACACACACACACACACACACACACACACACACACACACATATGCACAGTCACTGTTTTCCTGCTGAACACAGACATGCTTTCATTCCTGCTCTCCCTCTGCTGCAGAATATCTTCCTCACCAACGGGGGGATGAAAGCAAAGCTGGGGGACTTTGGAATCGCAAGAATGTTGAATAAGTAAGTCAGTGTCATCTTCAAACACACACACACACACACACACACACACACACACACACACACACACACACCACACAGAGTGCAGCTGTTAATCACTGAGCACTCTGTAACACATGGAAAACCTCCAAACAAGTCATTATCATTCCATAAACTGTCGACCGGGACATGTAAACACACATGTTGTGGGAATAATAGTCGGCCTGCGGGACTGCAGACAAATCTGATCTGTGTCCTGTAAATACCGAGTATGCAGGTATTTTTAGTGTTTCCCATAAGATAAGATAAGATAAGATAAGATAAGATAGTACAGTTGTGACGTTCTTGAACTTCACTTGAGTGTATTCATTTTACTTCTACTCCACTACATCTCTGAGGTAAATATTGTACTCATACACCACTACATGTATCCAACAACTAAAGTTAACTGGTTTACTTTGCAGGTTAAAATGGAAAAAAAACCACACAATAATACTATATAATAAAATAAAATGCATTTATAAATGTGTATTAATATATAAAAGTGTCGAGACAGGCAGCAACATCAGTTACAGCCAGACAACACAGAGCAAAAATACAGAATAAAAATGTGCAGCTCTCAAACAAGCAATATGAAACACAAAATAAGATTACTACAAAGAAAAGGCAAATTTTTTGTTTAACGTACACATAAATCTGCTGGACGTAGGCCAAGAATAGGTTTGTAAATAAGAGCATGTCAATGAAAAAGTCTACGAAACCGTAAAGAGAGCCAGCCAACCTAAGGACACACATTTAGTAATAAATATTGAACCAGTGTTTCCAACCCCTCGCTATAAAGCAGTGTCTAATCTGGGCCCCTCATCACGTCTCAAATGTCTCTGAGTTGTCATCAGAGACATTTCTGCACATACGTATTCACAGTTTTATTTCACTAGCTGTTCAGATGATCAATATTTCACTTGAAGTCAAAGATGAGAGAGTCCAACATTTGAGATGTCCTGATCTGAACCCAGAGATTGGTGTCTGGGCCGGTCAACGCATTTTTAACTGATTGGGATCAGCTTTGTAGAGCTCCATCTGATCCAGACTGCAGTCTGATGTAATTCAGCCAGGAGAAATGTTTTTATCTGAGCACAGAAAGGTTTCAAATAGAGCTGCACAGTATGAGGAAAATGTTTAATATACAGCAACCTTGTTGAATATCAGGATAACAATATTACTTGTAATAAATAAACACATATTGAAGAGTGCTCAGTTCTGAATTTGTAAAAAATTAAAGAGGATTATTTCAGTTTTTATAGTTTTTTTTACTTACATCTCAGCTAACTCAAAAAATCCCTGAGTTCAAAACTGCAGTGTTTCACGATGTGTTTATCGTGTAAGTCGACATCATAAAGATAAAAAACAAAAAAAAGATATATTATGCAGCTCAAGTTTTAAAGCCTCATGTTAGCATTGATAAACTTTACAGTGTGATTGTGCACAGACAGACCACTGTTTGTGGAAGCATGTTAGGAAGGGTCTGTTGATATCCAGTATAAACTGGAGGAGTTGATTTTACACGTTTATGTGACGTTACGTGTTGAACCCTGACTGAGTGTGTCATGTGTGCGTGTGACCTGTGTGTGTGCAGCACCATGGAGCTGGCCAGAACTTGTGTTGGGACTCCGTACTACCTTTCCCCAGAGATCTGCGAGAATCGACCCTACAACAACAAGACGTACGTACAGCGGCCGTCACTCTGCACAACACACACATAATATACTGACGCACTGATTATAAATGCTATATGGGGATTAAGATGAAGTGTTTGTTGGTGGTGAGAAGGAGAAAAAAATCTGTTTTAATTGAAAACAACATTTTCCTTTCGTGTCATGAAGTTTACTAATTTGAAACAGTCAGTTTATATCAGCTCCGGAATGTTCAAAATGCTAACTTGCATTAACTTCTTTGTTCATTGATCTCTCAGAAGCTTTTGATACTGTTGACCTCTCCACCTTAACTGAGCATCTTATTTCTATTGGTTTTTCAAATCAAGCAGTTGGGTGGTTTAAAAATGATCTAACAGACAGAACTCAGGCTGTTCACACGGAGGGTTCTCAGTCAAATTTTTTGTAAGTGTATAAAGGGGTTCCACAAGGGTCAATGCTGGGCCCTTTGTTGTTTATCATATATATGTAAACAACACTGGAAAAAAATATGAAAGATGCAACTTTTCATTTCTATGCTGATGACACTGTCATCTACTGCTCTGCTCCCACCGCAACAAAGGCTTCTGAAAAGATTCAGTATGCTTTTGAAAGAGTACAGGAACAACTTGATCTAAACGCAGAGAAAACAAAACGTTCATGTTCTTCACTACCTCTAACACAGCAAGATCAACTCAATCAAATAGAGTTGGTCTCTTCTCTTGATGACCACTTGTCTGTTATTGGGATTTTATTAGAGAAACAAGACGTGTTTCTCTTTTAATGTAAAATGGACTCAACATTTTTACCTGTAATTGACTATGGAGACATCTGACATCCCCCATCTCAATGGTTAAATAAAGGTTAAATACATAGAAAATAAATTAACTGCCAGGACTATTATACTACACTTATCTCACAGTCCTCACTGTATAGTATGAATACAGTCTGTAGTGTAAATGGCACAATGTGTTTGTTTTGATCAGCTGTGAGTCCCAGCCGGGTGGAGTCGGTCTCTTCTGGTCAGTTCAGGGAGGATCCTGTAAACTGTCAACTACAGAAACAAAGAGGAGAGTAATGTGCACTGATTAACTTTATGATAGTCGTCATTTTATATTACTGATGGTCACACCCGTCTGGAACCAGAACAAACTGAAATTGACCTCAAAACCCATTTTCATAAACAGAGTGACTGTTTCTTTGACCACAGCAGAAAAATAACATCAACAACAATGATCTGTGTAGAAGACACGCTCATAATGAAACAGCAATGATCTTGTACTGCAGTAGATGTAGTCCTGGTGTTAGAAGTTTGAGACAGAAAGATTTAAGACATGAGTTATATCGTTCTGATCATTCATATTTAGTTTCCTGTAACATTACAAAAGAAGAAACTTTCAGGATGAAGACCTACTGATGTGTTTGTCAAATGTAACTCAGTCTCAGGTGATGTTATCTGGAGCTGTTAGGGGTGTAAACTTCTCCAGATACAATAAAGATCAGGTCAGAGCTGCTGACGTTAGCCTGAACTCTGATAATATCCAGAACCCAACTCCACACAGTAGGTGTGTCTCTAAACACAGTTAATAATGTGCTCCTGGACTTTGGAAGTAAAATGGTGTGCTGGCATTAATTACAAAAAAGAAGGTGTAACAGAGTGTTATTGCCAGCATGTTTTATCTGTTTTATTATCAGTGATTTTATCTAACTATTGCTGGGTTTGTTCCATTTTATTTTTGTATTTTTTTATCTGTCTGATTTTATTTGCCTCCTGAATCTTTGCTTTGGAAATTGCTGTATAAATTAAAATAATTTTATTATTAAAGGTCCAGTGTGTAGGATTTAGTAGGATATATGTGCAGAAATGGAATATATAATGGAATATAATAAGTATGTTTTCTTTAGCGTATAATCACCTGAAAATAAGAATCATTGTGTTTTCGTTACCTCAGAATGAAACATTTATATCTAAATAGTGAGCGGGTCCTCGTCTACAGAGATCACCATGTTGCACCACCATGTTTCTACAGTGGCCCAGAATGGACAAACTAAACACTGGCTCCTGAACAATGAACACTGAAGGAATTCAGCTGGTTGTAATCTGTAATTCACTACCAGATGCCACTAAATTCCCATAAATCTTACCCAACTCTGAACTCTGACCTTGTGTGCAGAGAGGAGCTTCCTCTTTTTGTTTTTATGGTTGAGATAAGAGCGCACGGTTCTGCACACACACTCATCCAGTCACACTGCAGCACATTCACTCATTTCAACAACAACATGTACACACACACACACACACACACACTCAGATACACTCGCTAACAGGAAGCTAAAACTGATTATCATTCTCTGCCCTCTCTTTCTCTTTCTGCATGTTGAGACAGATCACTGCTCTGTTCTCTGCTCTCTTGTTTTGATACAGCTGAGGTCAAAGTTACTTCCACTTTCCCACACTCACACAGACACACTCACACTGCTATACTTGTGAGACGCTTATTCACATCATACATGATGCCTGAGCCCCCACCCTCTAATCCTCACCCCAGCCTGAGTCAAAACGCACCCCTGAAACCAAGTCTAAACTCTCAGGCTGTACTTTAAAGAATAAAAACAATGTCTTTAATTTCACTCTTAAGCTCTAACACTTCAGTCGGACCTCACAAAGATAGAAGAACAACAGCACACATGCACATACTTGCTTCCTTGCCAAAATGGCTCCGTGCCAAAATCTGCCGTACGAGTCCAGAAGTAAAACTTTTTTTTATGAGATGTTTCTGTAGGGATCTGTGCTCCGATTGGACGCTTCCCAGCTCTGGATTTTGACATTATGGTTTAGTTTGTGGTGTGTTTATGAGTTTAGCTCAGGGGGACGGAGGATAATGTTCAGCCCTGCCCCGAAATCCTGTTTCAACAAGACATATGTCGAGTTACACAAGATGCAGTGAAGAAGCTGCCTCGTGGTGACGTCATAAAAACACTCCCTGAATCTGTCGAATTTCAACACGGAGCTGAGAGGACATCTGGAGGTGATGTCACAACATCAGGGAGTTTGACTGTGAAATTATGATGGTTAAATTAATGTCAGATTGTATTTAACGTCCCCTTCATCGTGTGTGTGTGTGTGTGTGTGTGTGTGTGTGTGTGTGTCCTCTCTGCAGGGATATCTGGTCTCTGGGCTGCGTCCTGTATGAACTCTGCACCCTGAGGCATCCAGTGAGCTGCACCACACCCAGCACACACACACACACACACACACACACACGGCTGGAACCTCCAAGGCTTTGCTAACACTGAGCTAATGCTAACATTAGCTCTACAGCAAACGTCAGTTGAGTACATGGACATGAATAACTGGTTCATGAAGCTTATCCCAGTTACACTTACATTTGGGATATGATGTTTACATGAGCACGGAGAAATCAGGTTATCCATATTCCCAGTTTTCATCCCACTTTCTTTTAGAATACTCCAGGTGGCATATTCGGGTTTCTCATGAATAGAATATAAGCTGTGTCTCAATTCAGAGGCTGCAGCCTTCGAAGGCTGCAATTGAAGACCGATTGTGTCACATCGGCGCTCCTTCAAATGCAGCCTTCTTTCCCAGAATTTGGAGGATGCAACGGATGAATCCTTCGTGGCCCAGCCTATCCCAAGATGCATTGCGCACCAGTGATGATTATATATTCAGTTAACTAACAGTTGTTAACTAGCTAACAGTAAACTGTCCATAACTTTACTGTTAGCTTAAAGCACACAGCTTAAACAATCTTAATTTAATAAGTTTACCTGAAACTCTCCATCAGCCTGAAATATATCAGATGGCGGTGTCTCCGGTGGTGAATCATCTCCTCAAGTATTGAATAAAAAAATATATACATACAATAACAGTCAGGGTCTATATTTAGGGCTAACTAACTTACTAGCTTACTCCTTCTTTTCTCAAGCGGGGCTGGTTGCTAGGTAACAGGAACACCTACAGGTCAGGGCGAGAACAACCGGTGATGCAACCAGGAAATCCTCCGCAGACCAGACCGTCCCATTTCGGAGACCGTTCTGTTTGACTGATGCGTCCTTCAAAGGGCGTGGCCAACGTAGATTGTGAAGGCCGCGTCCTTCAAAGGCTGCAGCTCCTGAACTGAGACACAGCTAAAGTGTTAACACGCTCAAACAAACAAAACAGGATACTCCAACAACATGATCATAAACATGCTATTCATGACCATATAAATGCTCTCAGTGATCTTAAATCACCATTAAAGTCAGATAAAACCAACTGCACGCTGTTCTCTAGAGAACTGATAAACAGTTCCACTGGAGTAAACATCACTTCTCTTAATGGGAAATTAATCATGGGAATTGAAAGACTATCCTCCTATAAAAACGTTGGGTTGTGGTTTGATGACAAGCTCAGAAAATATGTACATTTATATCTAAACTGATTATTGCATGTATGACTCAGGACTGTAGAAAGCAAAGTCAGTGGCACGCAGAGGTTTGGGCACCCATGGTAAAAAAAAAAAACAACAACACCAAATTTACCCTTTAAATAAAGTTTTGAATGCAGGACTTCTACTCGAGTATTTCTACTCTGCAGTATTGATACCTTTACTTAAGTAAATGATCTGAGTACTTCTGTCGACCTGCAGTTTGAGGGCAGCAGTCTGCGGCAGCTGGTCAGTAAAATCTGCAGGGGGCGCTACAACCCAGTACCCAGCCACTACTCCTACGACCTTCGCCTGCTGGTCACCCAACTCTTCAAGGTCAGAAACTCTATATTTATTGACTTCTCTTCACAGTGTGTGGACGTCAGGGAAGTGTCAGAGGTTGCTGATTTACCTTTGCCAGGTTCAAAATACCTATTTGTCCATTCTGACAGTCACTGCGTCAGATTAGGGCGAGGGAGTCATCACGACCTGCGTGATGTTATCAGATTATTCTCGTCCTATTTTTATTCTTATTATCATTTCACTGTGTCCGTTCATGTCACAGCCAAACTGTTTTTGTAATAACATACAAAGTGTCACCAGATGGGCGGAGCTACATGTAAAGTGACGCATGAAAGCTATGCAAGTCCCTGAATCCTCCACAACAAGTTCCTTATTGTTTCACAATAAAAGTCTTTTTATAATATGAAGGGATTCTCCTCATCAAAACAATAAGGGGCTTTTCATTTTAAAGAGATACAGGAAGTGTTGAGACATGTCAAATTTATCAAGGCAAACAGAGGCGGATTAAAAATGAAAATAGAGAAATACAGAGGGAATGAGAAATAAACGCCTGTTTCTACTGTAGTCTGTTTCAAATTAAGCTGATAACCTCTGCAGCTGTGCTGAGTAAAGGAGCATGAAGAGTTAGCATTCTTTGCTAGCTTGATGCTAATGGCAGTACTCAGAGGGTTGATAAAGTGCCTCTGCTGTTCCCTGTTTACTCTGTGTGATAACGTCCCTACAGGAAATATCGTAAAGGCTGGGCTGTTGTTGTCGTACAGTTTCCACAGCAGCAGATCGCTCTGTGTTCCTATTGGTCAAAGTGACAACAAAAAGAAAATCAAACATGTTAGACTTTCTGTCGGGACATCTTGAGGTGTTTCAGACGCAGTGTCATTGGTCGTCTACTATGACACACTACACCAGATAAAATGATGGATTAGCATGCACACAGTCATTGTTGTTCATGATCCAAGCCGACACTGTATGACGCTGCGTCAGGCTGTAATCACACTGATAACATGTAGTCTGAACCCGGCCTATAAGGTCGTCTGACATATTCCAGACGTCTGAGAGGCGTTCCTTTAAAGTTCTCTGAGTTCAAACTGCAAAACAAGTCTTTCTGAGGAAAGTGAAAATGAAATAATGTCAGGAAATTGTTTGAGCAGCTGTTCAGGATATCAGGCTGAGCTGCACATGAGGAAGCTCTCATTGTCTCCTGCAGACACTGAGGTAGATAAAACAGACGGCCAGTGGAAGTACATCACTCACATGTTTACAGGAACCAGTCAGTGAACAGATCCCCACATCCACCAGATAACCTCTGAACGACCACTTCACTGCTGTTAATCAATGTACACAGTCAATGTCCCACAGTGTGTCACATGTAGAGTAGCTCTGATATTCATCACTGCCTTTATTTTTGGACTGTACAAATAATCATTCATTGATTAAATAATAATGAAATCATTGCTGTCAGTGTAAACACACACACTGTCTTCTCAGGTCAACCCTCGGGACCGTCCCTCGGTCAGCTCTGTCCTCAGACGTCCCTTCCTGGAGAAGCACATCAGCAAACACCTGGACCCACAGGTAACCAATCGGAGTTACTGATGTGTTAATTAAATTGCCAACACAGTGAGAAGTTTCATGGAAATTTACCGGACTGAACAGCACAAACGCACTGACAGTGATATGGACACGCCTGTTTTAACACACATCAGTTATGATCCGATGGCAAACTGCAAGCACCAGATTTAAAATGCCAACAACACAGAAAAGGTCACTATTTATATGTCAGCAGTGAGTCTCTCCAAAGCAAACAGACCAGATGATTTAAACCTGTAAAAACACTGAGTAAATCAGTTAAATGTTATAAATCAGCTGTTTGGCACGTCGGAGATGGGCAGCTCTCAAAGCACCTGCCTATCTGTGCTCACCTCTTTACTCTGATAATTAAGATCCAGACGTTCAACAGGTTTTTACAGGGAGCTGAATTATCCTCAGAGGTCTCCTCTTCTCCAAAACAAACAGCCAGTGTTTGGTTTGTCTGTTCTGGGTTACTGTAGAAACATGGCGGTGCTACGTACGTAGATACGTAGATATAAACGGCTCATTCTGAGGTAAAAAATAAATAAATACATTCTTATTTTCAAGTGATTATACACTAAAGAAAACATACTTATTATATTATATATAAAGAAAGAAAACTAGTCTGCCTTAAGGGCAACACCCATATCTTTTTACCTGTTACCAGCTCACATGCCAGGGCCGACTAGACAAAGAAAAAGACGAAACAAAACAAAACAAAACAACGTAAACGGTCCCACAGCAGGAGCAGCTAATGGAGCACTGATGCTCTGCAGAGACACAAATGGATAATCTTAATAACACTTTATTACAAAATATTAACATTCATATCGATTTGTGTATATATGGACAAAACATCAGAAACATTCAGAGCAGTCTCGTGTTTAAACATCTATATTTAGTTTTCAGTTGCTTTCAATATTCAAATCTCTGTAGCTAATATTTGCTTCCATAAATAAGGCGTCCTCAGAGGTATAGATGTATAAATGTGTGTGTCAAGGTTGTTTTAGTTTATTAAAACTAAACTAAAACTATGTGTACAACACACTGTAGTTCACTGAAATAAAATTAAAAACTAGACTTTAAAACAAATGAAAACTAACTGAAACAATATTACTTACTTATAAAACTACAATAGATTAAAAATATATCAGAATCATGAACACTTAATTGAGCCCAGAGGGGAAATTATGATTCTTTACATTCACTCCAATATAAAGAATAGAGAATTAGAAGAAGTAAGAATAAATAAATATATAAATACAAAGCAATAAATTAAAAAAAAATAGAATTTGCAGTATGTGTTTAATACTAGTACTTAACATATAAAAACATAAAATATATATCGTCACTGTGCTGAGGCTGTAAGTGTGAAAATCGAACTACAACATATTCATTAATTAAATTAAACAAGAATAGGATCAGAGTAACAAAAGAAATATGTTCAGTTATGTGCACTGTCTGTTGAATATATACATTAAAGAGGTGAGAAATACTGTGTTGTTGAAAAACTGCACAGAATATTGGAAATGTCTTCAGTTTTAGTTTGTCAATTTGGTTAAATTTGTCAACACAGCAACACGAGGAGGTGTTGGTGTGTTCAGACTGGGATGTCTACGTGACTGTGGGTCAGCTGCTGCCCTCAGAAAATGTTGTCTGTGTTGTAAAACATTTTCTGATCTCTGGCTCAAACTCCCCATATTATGATAAAAACAGACTCAAACTAAAACTGAAAATAAACTTTTCCACACAATAAAAACTTTAAAACTGAAACAAGTGAATCAACCCTGGAAACAGAAATAAAAACTAATGAAACATACAGAACTAAAATAACTCTGGTGTGTGTGTGTGTGTGTTTGTGTGTGTGTGTGTGTGTGTGGTTTCCTGTGAGTGCAGGTGATGCAGGAGGAGTTCAGCCACACGGTGCTGCATCGAAACAGATCAGCAGCGTCTCAGGCTGCTAAAACCAGAGCAGCAGCAGCAGGTAACACCACACACACATTAACCCAGCAGCAGAGACACAAACAGAACGATCAGATGTTTTAAAGGTGGATTGTGGCGCCACTTGGTGGTCATCAAGTGACCCTACACCAGTCTGATCCCACAGCGTCGCTGCTGGCTCGGCTCCAGCTGCCATTTTTCAACACTTGTGATAAACTGCAGGGAAACACGACTCCGTCCTCGGCCGTATCGCCGAGTCCTGATTGGACCGACCGATGGCGTCAGGTTCTGGCACACTTTGTGTTTTGGTAACATCAGAACACAGAGTCTTGAATCATTGAGGGAGTGTCTGCTGCTTAACAATGGTTACATAACTCATTTATCTTCATCTCTCACCGCTGCTCTGACACATCACATGTTCTGCATCTCTTTTATTCCTCTGAACAATAAACTCCAACGAGTTCATCCAAACTTTGAGGCATTTTTAAACTGTTGCAGACAGAAGAACAAGAGCAGGAAGAGCAGAAGTAAACAGGAAACTCATGCCACCCATGGGTGCACATGTCAAATATTTATACAACAGCCTTTACTTCAGTAACAGTACAAATACAACACTGTGAAAATACTTCACTACAAGTAACAGTACTGCATTTAAAACCTATTCCTGCTGTATTAATGTGTCATTTTACTGCTGTAGATGTTTCAGGTCGAGCTCATTTGGACTCCTTTACATACTGTTGGTAGTTTAATCCACTGTGATGCATCATATTCTATAAGATCATCAAATGTTTGTAGCATGACTGATCAGAGAGGTGTTTTAAAGAGTTCATTCAGAAAGTTGTGGATGGTACCAATAGAACCATTCTGTACCGTCCCCATGTTTGGTCCCCCCTCTGTTGGGGTACCTAGCACACAGATCTGGTACTAAAAGGTGGAGCTGTGAACACTGCAGTCTGATTGGTCAGTAGAGGATGCTCACTCTGCTCAGGGCTGAGTTGTGTCTGGTTTTGAGGCTCATGTAACCACTGTTCATACTGTGGAGAGTTTGATTAGTAAACTGGAACTATAAAATGAAAGGATGTTTTGCTGCATCTCACAGCAGCTGGAGTCGGAGAGAAAATAACTTCATTCACTGGGCCGACTGCCGGCAACTTTTAAGGTGGAACGTTAACTTGTAATGTTACTCAATGCATGAGTTGATGACGTGAATCCATCAGCACACCTTAAATTTCACTGTGAAAACTTTGACCATCACTTTAGTAATGAGTGGATCTTCAGGTGTTTATATTTAATTTCGACAGGGACAGCATATATTCTAATCCTCACTTCCTGTGTGCTACAGCAACACTAAACCCCTGAGCTTGCCTGAGAAGGACTAAATGCACAAAGCTGCTATTTTGAAATATCCCATGGAGAGAGACTCTCACTGCAGCCTGTTGTATTTTGTTCTGAAAATGTGGGCATGCAGCCTCGTTCTGTGGACCATAAACCAGGTGAAGACTAGACGGAGCAGTGAGTGACAACAACCCCGCCCACATTTAAGACGACTGTATGTGTGGTGGAAACTCTAGGGTCTAGGTACCATGACTGAGGGGTTCCTGTTGGTTCCAAAGGACACTGAAAGTGTTTGCTGGAAACGTGGCTAAAAGCTGTCAGTAGTGCAGTAAAGAGTACAATATTTACCTCTGACACGGAGGAGGAGAGTAGTGGAAAATTAAAAAATACAAGTACCTTGAGTTTGAACGTAAGTGCAGTATCTGAGTAAATGTTCATCACTGACAGGAGACAAAGTGACACTGATCATTTTTGGTTGCTCTAACTTGAGCCTCGTCTTTTCTCCAGAGAAGAAACAGAAGTTTGGAGCAGCAGAGAGACCTGGAGCTGCTGCAAAGAGACTTCCTGCTAAACCAGAGTGGAGGGTGCCACTCAGAGTCTACAGCCCCGCCCCCTACAAAGTAATAATAATAGTAATAATAATAATAATAATAATAAGACCCTCTGATCGCTGTTTTTTTCCCAGGTTTAAGTGTATATGGTACAGGTGTGGGCACGGTGGTGCAGTGGTTAGTATTATTGCCTCTTAGCAAGAGGGTTACTGGTCTAAACCTGGGGTGGGGGGGTTTGAACCCCAAGGCGGGGGAACACGCACCTCCAACCTCACGAACCGACCCCCCCGAGCAGCAGGTGGTGGCATCCATCAGTCAGCCTCCTCTGCGGGTCTGGGGGCAACTGAAGAGGGAGAAACCTCTGCTATTTCATTTTACTTTGAATTGTTTTAATTGAATTTAAAGAGGAAGACAGAGGGGCGTGGGAGGGAGAGATTTTTTTTTAATTATTATTATATTTATTTTTCTTGTTTAATTTTCTTATTTTTATTTATAGATATATACTTTTAATTTTGTCTCCTTTTTTCCTAACTTAAGTTCACTCAATCTATCTGCAGCTGTGACTTTTACCCTTTCACCTGTTCCTCTTGTTCCAACTCATTCCCCCTTTTTTACCACTTCATCAACACACACACGCACACACACACACACAAAATGCCACTCAACACCGTCAACATACATTATATCAATATGTGTTTGTCTTTTGTGTTACTTGTTATTTTACATGTCTTTCTTCCACATAGAGTTGTCCCTGTCATGTCTTGCACTTGTTTTGTGCTAATAAAAAATTATTAACAAAAAAAAGAAAGAAATAACTTGCATGGAAATAAATTTTGCAACTGTTTAAAAAAATTATGAACATGTTCGTACAGCTGTCTCTCACATTTGGACCCTTGTACTGTTTTTATTTTTATTGTTCTGATCCATTTATTTATGATCTCAGCCTCTCCATCACAGAGCTGCAGACAGAGAAGCTGCAGCGCTGCACAACCTGAGGTGAGTCACATTCACACTGTCTCACATATTTAACCTCTTCACTCCATCGATCAAAGTCTTCCTCAGTTATCAGTGATGTCATGATGACTTTTACATTTGAACTTTGACCTGAAACGACTCCTGATGCAGGTTTAATGGACAGCAGCCAGTTGGCCAGTACCAGCACTACTACGCCCAGCTGGACGCTCTACAGAGGAGAGACAAGGAGGACGTCCCTCCTCCTCCTCCTCCTCCTCCTCCTCCTCCTCCTCCTAAGGAGAGGGAGAGGGAGCGATGTGAAGACCACCCTGTGGAACCGTACATGATGTGAGTGACCTGCATCTAATGATTATTTTTATTATTGATTTATCTGTGGATTATTTTCTTGCTTAAGAAACTATTCGTCAGAGAGTAGTGAAAAAGAGGTTTATCCAATGTATTAATATGTGATTTTTGGTCATCATGGAGCTCAGTAACAGGGTATTATTAACAGTTGTCTGTTTGTGTCCGTCAGTGTGGCTGCAGCTCGTAATGAATACCTGCAGAGGAGACACGAGGCCAACCTGTACAAACTGAGAGCAGAGAAGCAGCTGGTAGGACGAACATCTGTTTATTCACCCATACACACTGACTCTACAACATGTTTCTGATCATTGAATCATTAGATCAGTGATTTTAACGTCAGCTCACTCAGGTTTCTTCTAGTTTAGATAAATCCCACACTGAGGGATCACTTTAACTCAACACATCTAATAAAATAAGTCATACATGTGTTTTAAGAACAAATTGATCATGTCTGGGTTGAACAGAAGACTGAGGACATTTTGTTGTTGGAGGTTGCTCTTGTTAAATCAGCAGCTTTAGTCACAGGAACACGACTCAAAGCTGTAAACATTATTGGGGGCGCAAAAAACCACAACAGGAAGTGAACTTTGTGTTCACACTCAGAGTAACATTCAGAAACCTGTCATGAGAGTGAAATAGAAAATTAACTGACACATTACAGGAGTGATCTCAAGACAGCAGCATTAAAATGAGACATTTAAAGTCACTGTGGAGGAGCTCTGATAAATTAAAATAAAAACAAATTAACTCTTGGTGTTGGTAGTAATTTCCCATCGTGCTGAGCTCCACTGCTGCTGTAACCTTTGACCTTTCCTCTCTGATCGTCAGGGTCTGCGTCCGTCTACAGCTGAACGCAACAGGAAGCCTGGTGGTCAGGAGCAGGAAGTGAGACCACCTGAACACCAACACACACCTCAGGACAGGAGGCAGGAGGGACAACAGGTAGGACACACACCAACACACACCTCAGGACAGGAGGCAGGGGGGACAGCAGGTAGGACAGACACCAACACACACCTCAGGACAGGAGGCAGGAGGGACAACAGGTAGGACACACACCAACACACACCTCAGGACAGGAGGCAGGAGGGACAACAGGTAGGACACACACCAACACACACCTCAGGACAGGAGGCAGGAGGGACAACAGGTAGGACACACACCAACACACACCTCAGGACAGGAGGCAGGAGGGACAACAGGTAGGACAGACACCAACACACACCAACACACACCTCAGGACAGGAGGCAGGAGGGACAGCAGGTAGGACAGACACCAACACACACCTCAGGACAGGAGGCAGGAGGGACAACAGGTAGGACAGACACCAACACACACCAACACACACCTCAGGACAGGAGGCAGGAGGGACAACAGGTAGGACAGACACCAACACACACCAACACACACCTCAGGACAAGAGACAGGAGGGACAGCAGGTGGGACAGACAGGACACAGGAGAGTTTTGAGCCACATATTGTCTTTAATGAGGTGATAAGTCTTCACATACATCTAGTCAAGTACTGTACTCAGGTACAGCTTTAAAACACTCAGGTATTTATATTTGATGTAACTCTAACCTGTGTCTCTGTGAACAGGAGTACCTGCGTCAGCTGGACGCCATCAGACAGCAGTATCACCAGGAGATGAGACAGATGAGACTGAGAGGTGAAGCAGAGGTACAAACACTTTGTCCCACGTCAGGCTCCAGAACAACAGTCTGATTTTAGAGGACAATATCTGCAGCCCCCTTTATCTCATCATCAGGAAAGCAGGAATATATTCTAAATAGTGTACACTTAAACTGATACTGAATTTTCGTTTTGTTGCTGCCCCCGTCCACAGTCGTACTTTACTTTGATTCTGTGTCTGACTCTAACCTGCTTCTCAAAACTGACGTCTACTGTAGGTAATACACTGACTATGGATGAGTACACCATACAACCCCACTTCAAAAAATCTGAACTATCCCTTTAATGATAGTACAGTACAGTATTACTTTGCCCCCACCTCCTGTTGGCTGTTGTCTTTGTCCTGCAGAATGTCTGTCACCATCTTTATCCTGTAACTTTACTGTGGTTAAAATGCCGTCCTAAACGATGAATATTCCTGTCCTGACAAACTTAATGAGACAAAGTGAAACATTAACACATGTTCATCCTGTCATGTGTCAGCCTCAGCCTCAGCCACAACACAAACATGGAACCTTTGTGGTGGAGAAACCCAGAGAGCAGAGAGCCTCACCTGTACAGGTAATCAGCTGAGTCACACTCACTCTGACCTTTAACACTCTGCTCAGTGCACATGATGATAAACAGCAGCACATGAAGAATATTATAATAAACTTTATTTATATAGCCCTTTTCTTAACAACGTTACACAAAAAACAGCAGATAAAAAAATAAGAACAACACAGGGATGATAAAAACATAAAAACACCAGAGGACAAAATAAAGTTTTAGAAAAATTCAAATAAAATAGAGTGCGACAAAACCCACTAACATCTGGAATATTTATAAGTGACAGTAAACATACTCTTAAAGGATTCTTGTGTGATTAACAAGACCAATAATCAATTCATTATAAGAGGTAAACAACTGTGCTGATATTTGTAAAATAATCTTTAAAAAGATTATCGTGGTTTTGATTTAAAGTTGAGCAGCACACGTCTTTTAAATAAAATTAAAATAAAGTTGTGAAATAAAAGCACGAAAAGGTTTTTCCAAAGTAAAATATTATTATATAAATTTGTGGTAGACAGTAATTTAAGAACAGTTTTATTAATTTGTTTTAATTTTAGTAAAAAATAAATAAAATGAAAAAAATAAGTGAAATGAAAATAAATGAAAAATAAATGTATTTATTTTAATAACATGTAGCAGTGCAGTGATGATGTATAACTTATAGCTTCTGTCTCAATAAACTGTTAAAAACATATTAAAAGAAAACACACGACATATTGTTTTATTACTTTAAACACTGTGGGTTTTTTCTCAGTGACGTCCTCCATCATGCAGCTCCTATAGAAAACACAAGCAGATACAGTTGTTTCAGAATACAGTTCAGTAATGTTCATCCCACGAGCTCTGAATCCCCTCCTGAACAACGATCAATAAAGACTTCAGTATTGGTCTCTGATAGCTGTTGGATGTCTCCGTCCAGCTGCAGGACATGGACACAGCTCTGAGACAGATCAGAGAGGAGAACAGAGATGAGAGGAGAGCGCTGGAGAGGAAGCACAAAGACAAGGTGAGGTCACAGTGTCAGAGCTGACGTCTTTACACAAGAATACAGACCTCTCTTTGAGTCAGCTTCTGATCAGTTTTGTCTCGTCTGTCCAGATTCAGAACATTTGAATATTTAATGTAGAATAATTTAATGAACCCCAAATAAGCAGCTCAGTTTTCAGTCTGCTGTTCACCTGAAATCATCGAAGCTGGTTTGTCAAACACTTGGTTTTAAAATCTTGTCCCCAAAATGTTCACTCTTCATACATCTTTTTGAGTCCACTTAAGACTGAAGATTCACAAGGAGACAAAATCGTTTTAGAACGTTGCAGAGAAAAGTAGCAAGCTGGCTGATGGTGTCACCTGACACTCAGCTGGTCAAATCACCGGCAGCTGGTTTTAAAACACGTCACCTGTTTTAACAGCCAGTCATCCCCGCCCAGCCCTCTGTTTCCGTCCTCACGGTGTGCTGGTGTCGGACGGTGGGTCACTGCTGCTGCTGGCTGTATGTGCTTATGCCCCGCCCACACACACACACATTCTCATTGACTGATGAATTGGCGCTGGTTATTGATATTATTGTGGCGTATTGATTATGAATACAGTCCATCTGATGCTGGTTTGGTTTCATCACTGTAGCCAGTATCTCACTATCACTATCCTCATTCAGATTTTAAGAAGCTACAAATTATATTCAGCCACAAAATAAGTCTGAAAAGCTGCAAATCAGAACGGAAGGACAGAGAGTTGTTGACTAGAGATGATACACCGTCTCATCGTGGTGACTTGGTGTGAACCAGCAGGTTTTTAGAACGTTGCAGAACGGAGCGTTGCAAGTAGCTGCCTGTTTCAGCTCATCTCGTCTGTGAATCTTTGGTCTGAACTGGACTTTAGGTCAAAATGTTTCTTTGACTTTAAACACACAGACACATTTGGCTCACTGAGGCTCTAAGTGACGGGAGTACCAACCAACAGCCCGTCTCAGTCCTGTATAAACTGAGACCAGGAATTTATGAATGAACGCTGACAGTATTAGTTTTCTAGCCTTGACACCACAGAACATAAAAATTACATGAACTGTGTTTAGTGAGAGCATCTTTTCCCTCTGATGATAATATTTGGTGATCAATCCTCACTCAGCACTGGTGATATTAGCACTGGGATGTCACCAACTATCAGGCACAATCAGAATATCTTGAGAAATGTTCCAGTTTTGTTTGTCGTCTGTTTGTTGTGTTTGTCATTCCTGCAGAAGGGAATCATGTTTGAGATCCGGTTAGATGATGAAGGCGTGAAAGAGGAAGCAGAGAAGGAGGAGAGAAGAGAGGAAGAGGAGGAGGAGGAGAAGGTGGGTGATGGAAGACAAAAGGAGGAGGAGGTAAGTGATAACTCTGTTTCTCCTTCACACCTCCTCTTCCTCTCTCTTTCTCTCTCTCTCACTTTGTCCCTGACTCCTCGTACAGGAAGTAGACCCTCTGAACCAGACACTGAGCTTCAAGGAAGGGGAGGAGTTGAAGGTCAGGGATTGGTCGGAGGTGAGGAGGGGGTGGAGCCAGAGGACTCCTCAGACCCTGCTGGACGCACTCGCAAACATGGACGTCAACTCCGTCTACAACACCATGGTCGGAGGCTGAACAAGGTGCAGTACAACGTATTTAAATCATATTATTAGTATTAGTATTATATTAATTAGCTCATCAGTGAATCTCCTCCCTCCATGTTTAACTTCTTACAACAACCAGAGCTTCATCACAAATTTAAAGTTTATTTTCTTCAGTTAATTTATTTCCTGTCTTCTTCTTTTACTTTGAAGGAATATGAAAATGACATTTTGATAAATATCTGCTTTCTTGAAGAAATTCTGTTGAGAAACTTGACTGTTACAGTGCAGTGTATGTGACCCATATATGTCTCCTGACCCCGCCCCCCTCAGGTGAGGAGGCAGCAGGTTGCAGGCAGTGGGTGGATGGCCCCCCCAACACCCTGCTGAACGCTCTGGCTGAGGCTGAACTCACCTCATCAACTCTGGACTCAGTGACTGCAGGTCAGATGTCACTCACACACATCTCAACCAACATCACTCCTAAAAACTGTGACACACTGAACTGTGTTTACTGTCAGATTCAGAGAAGGACAGAGCAGAAGAGGAGGAGGAGGAGGAGGAGGAAAAAGAGGAGAGGAAGGAGAAGGAGGAAGAGGAGGAGGACTCTGATGTGGAGATGGATGAAGAGCGCATGGAGCCGAGGTCAGACGATGACGACACGTAAGTCAACACTCTCTGTACCTCTACATTTATGTTTGTGTCAGTGAGGTCAACGCCACGCTGATACAGACACAGATTTTAAGGTCATAATTACTCCTCTTTTTCCTGAAACTCCAACTGTTATCTCCTCAGCAACGAGCCTCACCAAGGCCTTCTCAGTCACTGCTCATTAAACTTAAACAAGAGATCATTTTAACTTCCTGTTTGTCATCAGGAACTTTGAGGAGTCGGAGGACGAGCTGAGAGAGGCCGTGGCAGACTCCATGAAGAACCTGTTTGTGATGGAGGACGGGAGCTCGGACGAGGCTGAGCACACAGAGGAGACAGCGGCGGTAGGTGGTGACAGGACGGAGGAGAACGAGGATGGAGGTGACGCAGTGAGTGTTGCAGACACTCAGATCCAACCAGAGAAGGAGGATTCACAAGCAGACGATGTTCCCTCTGAGCCTGGAGATCGAGACGGTCAGTCGGACAGTTCAGACAATAACACCACTTCAGATAAACAGCAGCAGACGAGCTGAACCATCACAAACATTCAATCCTTCATTCTGAGACAGGGACTGGAGTCCAATTAAAGGAATAGTTCACCCAAAAACAATGTTGGGGTAAACTGGAAGAGCCTTCCTTCATGGGAAATGTCTTCTTTAGCCAAAGTTTAGTAAAAAGAGCTGAACCGATACAAGACACTAAGAAGATGCTGCTCAGAAAATTTATTGACCGTTTTTGCTGTCTTCTGTTCGTCCTCCGTTGAAGTCTGTTTGCACTGATATGTTTTCATGTTTCAGGCGCTCTGCTCTCCTTCACACCATCAGATAGAAAGCTGTTTGTGCCTGAGCGTCCAGTCTTTAGGTCTCTGTCCATTGATCTGTGTTTTATCAGATAAGTCTGGTGTCATTCTATAATTTTCTTATTGTCTATAAACACCACGAAAAGAACAAACCCAAAAAATGTTTCAGTCCATCGTCTCTCAATCAGTGATCATATACACTGTGTCTCAGAACAGATCCTTCTGTACTTAAACTTGCTATTTTGAGTGTTGCAGTGCGATCACAGTGAGAAGTATGACAAGAAGCTGTGTATTAAGAGCACCTGGATGGTGCGCTCATGACAGCCAAAAGGTTTAGTGTGACACATTGCACACTGTTGACCTTTAATGGTCTCCGTGCTATCTAGCATTGGACTAATACACAGCTTTTTTTTTTTTTTTTGCACTAGCACTTATACAAATATAAGCCATTAGTTTCTTCATTAGATTAATTCTGTAATTATTTGGTACTCCAAACGATAACGTGGATGCTAACGTTTGTTTGCTGGCTAACAGCGGCACATTTTACCGAAATCCGTTAGATGTGCTGAGGCCTAAGATATACTGTCTTTAGGAGTAAGTTATGTTTGGTGTTGATGCATATTAGATTATCGTCTCTACTACAGAGCAGTGGTGACTGCAACGGACTGCAAGTGACTCCTGAATGTGTCAAGTTTGTAAACTGAGAGCACAGTGAATAACCAGCACAGAGCTTTTATTTTGAAGTGCCTGCTGTAGAGTGAGTAAATAACAGACAGCTACTTGACAGAGACAGTGAACTAGCTCGACCACATGTCCACACGCAAGTATGATGTTGAATGTATTAAACTGTGGGACCTTGAACTATTGACTGAGGAGAAATCTGGACCAGTTGGAAACCACTGAACTAAATCTCACACAGAGTTCCTTTAAAATATCAGAGGCGGCAGGTGTCTGTAAATCCTGAGTGACTCTAGGCTGCAGCAAACAATTACTTTTGCTATTTGCTAATCTTCCAGTTAATTGATCAACCTCTTGGTGTTTAAAATGCCCCCAAAATGTAAAAAAATGTCAGTCAAAATTTTCCTGAGTCCAAGTCGACCTCTACAAAAACCCCAAAATATTAAGCATACAGTTATAAAAAACATTCGTAGACACAGAAACACGCTGTGAAAGCACGTTTATTTTTACATAGTGAATAAATAAACGCGTAAGAAGACAAAGGAGCAAACAAGCAGATACAGCAACAATACATTTACTCCAACGCTGAGGAGTGACAATCATTTATCACATGTTGGTGATGATGCTCTGCCCGGTCGCAAGTTACCGAGCAGAGGAAGAAAAGTTTGATATGAGACAACATGACCCTGTCAGAATTCAAGCACTACACAGTGTAGGTATCTGATTTGAGACACAGCAGTAGTTTCACCAATAATTTCCTCAAACAGCTGCTCACTGTAGTTTTTATTTAACAAACAGGAGGAAACAGTGACTGTGTTGGGGACTATTTTGAGCGGCAGATTAATCTACATTTGGTGTTCTAGTTAGTATCTGTGTCAGCAGGACGATGCATGTGGGACTGAGTCTTTGAATGTGATTTATTGACAATAACAAAACGTAAAACCAGCAGACTTCTGATCTTAATGTTTCACTTTGGTCCAGAGGAGTTATATGGCGGCTATTCTCTAACAAGCAGCTGTAACGTTTGTACCTTTCTGTGCTTTAATCTGTTTCACACACACAACAGGCAGTTAATATGAAGTGTTTGATGATTGTATTTATTGCAGTATTGTTCAACTTGAATCTTATTTCTACACAAACAGACTTAAATAGTAACAATGCCTCTTTCAAAATAAAGACTCCTTAATATTTCACATACTTTAATTTCTCTGTGCCTCGACCTCGTTACAAACAGGAATGCAGGAAGTGAAAACAAAATGTAAATAAAGATTGATTTGGCCGTCACTTTAAACCCAAACACATTTAAGTGCTCCTTCAGTGTGCACAAAAACACCAAAATAAGTCTTCATGTCAGTGAAAAACTAACATCACAAACCTTTTTACATTTATTTAAGAATCAATCAGAATAACATCATCTTCATAAATAACTATAATTAAAATCTAAATAACGTCACACTGGCAAACATTTGTGGCCGTCAGTGGTGTCGAACAGAAAGATATTTGGAATGTAACTCTCACTTTAATTTAACATCTTAAAGGGACATTAATATGCTTCATACTCAGATGAGAAGACCCATTTCCAGATAAGTCCAGCATGAGTTTAGCTTAGCTTAGCACAAAGACTGGGAGCAGGGGGAAACTGTTAGCCTAGCATAATCAGAAGAGCTGTCTGATTTACATGTTGTATCTTATGTATGTAAACACATGTAGAGATTGAAAAGCTTCCAGTGGAGGGTGAAAACACGAGGTGTGTGTGGAGCAACAAAACAAACAGAGATCGCACGTTTCCATCAGGTTTTCTTCCACATGGTTTTCCTACGTTTGAGTTTCCACTGAAGCTTCTTGAATCTCTTCTTCAGTGGTGGATGAAAACATTCGTTCACATTTTATTTTCCAGATTTTTAGGTAATTTGGTTAAAATTTTTTGCCACATTTGGATGTAAACCTGTGAAGACAACGTGTAGTGAAGTTGCTGACTGTGTGCACTTTTGTACCTGTAAACAAAATAGAGATTGGGGGCCGTCTCCACCAAAGAGTTTTTCTTGAGGTCGCTGTATTTAAATTCTCTGTGATGGCAGCAACGTGTATTTACACTCTGATACAAACACCAGCATCACAACGAGGCGCTGAGTGCTGCGTATTTGGTGTTTGGTGTTTTTTTTCTGGTTGCCAAGAGCTGAAGAATGTTAAACTTCAGGTAAAATCCTGCTCTCGTCACTGGTACTTTTTATCTAGCTGTCCAATTACAGTGGAGGAGGGACAAATACCACAAAGACCAACCATCACATCTCACATCAGAAATATGTTAATACACTGAATATATATTAATGTTTCCTCTCATGAACCCACGCAGACTAGTGGCTCCGCCCTCTCTCCCTACGTGCTTCAGCTTCACCCTCATCCAGAGAAAGCACTCTACCTTGCTCCTGCATTTTTACTTGCACTGATATTCTGTCTCTTGGCAACCGAAGCTTCTTGATGAAAAAACGCTGCATCTCCAAAGTGCTTTAAAACGCTCCCAGCTGGGTGTTTCTCCTGAGGAGCCGCTGACATTTCAGCTGGGAAAGAAACTCTGGTGGACACAGGGTCTTACAGAACAGATAGAGATGAACTTTTTCTCTTTGTGTGCAGGCGAACAGTTTCCCTCTGCTCACAGCCTTTCTGCTAAGCTCAACAGCTCCTGGACTGAATATCACAGAGATATAAAGGTAATGATGATATTCTCATCCAGCTAAGAAAACAAATTCCCCAAATCTCAAAGTGCTTCCACTTGGAAATGTAACATCCCACTGCTGAACGATGTGATTAAATGTAAAGTCTCCTGAAGCCTGAAGTCTCTTCAAAGCACATTAACATTGACAGTTTGATGGTGAACACGTTTAACTTTGACGTTTTACATTTAAAGTTCAGGATCTGCTTCTCGGAGCTGAGTCACTGGAGCTGCAGCAGAAACTCATCATGTTTAAATCCTGACAGACGATCAGCCTGTGAGCTGTCTGCGAGCAGAGCAGCTTCCATGTTTCTGTTTGTTTGGTGAACAGTCGTCGTGAGTTTGACACATGCAGAGTCACCGGAAATGTAATCTGTGTTTGCTGAGTCATCGCAGCAGATATGAAGAACGTTTTATCTGTGGGCGTCCACCAGGAGCTTCTCTTTACGTCACCTTCTTCCTCTGTTATTGTAAAATGAGAGCGAGGCACTGTGTCACACTTTGACCTCGCTGCTTCGGCACAGAAATCTTTGCTCGACGATTCATTTAAATTAAGTCCTGGTCCCTGGCGGACGCTGAGCCTCGTCTGCTGCTCTTCATCGCTCCAGTTTACTCATCAGAGACTCCATGGCGGCGAGGAAACAAGCCTCAAACTCCTGGTCAGAGAATCGCTCCACAGAGCGCCGTGCGTTATGTCGGATCTCCAGTCTGGCCGACGGAGACAGCGCCAGGATGGTTTCCATGGCAGCGGCGTAGCTGTCCTCGCTGTCGGCCAGGAAGCCCGTCTGTCCGCCTTCGTATGGCACCACGATGTCCAGCTTCGGACCTCCAGACTTATGAGCGAGAACGATGGTGCCTGCAGCCATGCACTCCACCACACCTGGACACAGAGAGGACACGGGAGAGGGTTTTACTCCTGTACATCTACCACTAAGTATTTTTTTTTTTTAATTATGAGACCAGCGCCCTTAAGGTGACACCGATAAGAGTACTTATCTGATACTCATTATGTGAATGGAAGCATTTAGTTAACTACTGTAATTATTAGAGGAGTGTGTGTGTGTGTTTTTGTTGTAAGTGGTGTGTTTTCCTCACCGATACCGAAGTGTTCGTTCCACATGGTGTGCAGACCGATGGTGGCGTCCACCAGCTCTCTCTTCAGCTCCTCGAAGGGCACGTTGAGTTTGAAGTCGACGCGGTCGGACACGCCCAGCTCCTGACAGAGCCCCCGCAGCATCAGCACGCGCTCCTCGTCCTCCTGGTTCCTGCATCCACCAATCAGCACCAGCCGCAGAGACTCCCGCCCCCCGGGCCCCCCCTCCTTCCTGCCCAGCAGTTTGTGGAACGCCCTGATCTGCAGCCGATGGTCCTTCTCCGGCCGGAACTGACCCACCGACACGATGGAGTGGCACTTCCTGTCCCTTCCCTCCTCTTCCTCCCGCCCGAGCTCCTCCCAGCCTTCCTCCTCTGCCTCCTCTTCATCCTGCTCCTCCTCCAGCGGGACGTCCAGGAAGGCCCTGACGTCGCAGGGCGGGTAGACGATGCTGGTGCGGCTCGGCGAGCGCCACAGAGCCAGGATGTGTCCCATCGTCCAGGTGGAGTTCACCATGATGACGTCGCTGCAGGAGCCGGCCAGACCGTACAGCAGGGCGAAGCAGCAGTAGTACACCACCTTGACCGCACTCAGCACGGGGTTTCTGGAGATGAAGTCGGCGTTGTTGAATCTGGAATCGAACAGGACGAAGACAGAAGGTTGGTGAGCTCGTCCCATTAAGAGACCAGCGTGGTGTGTCAGTGGGTGTGACATGATGGGAGCTGCCACTGGTTTGTTCACAGCGTTTGTTATCAGGCCTGAACAGAGAGCGCCACCTACAGCGGCAGAAACTCTTCTGATAATCATCACTAAGTCCCCGCCCACAGTGTTTTGATTGACAGCCAGGTGTGTGTATGTGTGTGTGTGTGTTACCTGGGGTTCCTCTCTCTGACCACAGACAGCATGTCGGTGCTGACGGTGGGATAGTGAACGTAGCTCGCCACCTTACAGCCTCCCAGGTAGCGGAAGATGGGCAGAGTGAAGGCGTAGCCCATCGAGTCCACGTACAGGTCGGGAACAAAGGCCGTCAACGCCTCCCAGCCTGCAACACACACACACACACACACACACACACAGTGTAACTGTAACTGAACTCACGATCTCCATCTATGTCAGACTTTCTTAGAGGTCACATGTTGGACCTGGACTCACCGAGGAACATGGAGCCGCCGCTCTGTCCCAGCAGGGTGAAGTGAGGGTAAGAGCTGGCCTCCACCAGCGAGCGGTGACGCAGGAAGACGAAGGTGACTTGTCGAGGCAGCGTGATGTTGAAACGCTGTCGAGCTCCCTCCAGAATCTGCTCGCCGGTCACTCCCTGGTCACCCGTGTAAACAACGAAGGAGACGCCGGGGTACCTGAGGAGAGAGGGGAGAACATAAATCAGTTTCAGTGATTTGTTCGAGTTTAGACATTTGGTTATTGTGTGATTTCTACTGTTTTTATTGCCTCTTAATCGATATTAGCTAAGCCAAGATATTTTTAATTGCCGTTGTATAAATGATCCTTTAAGGAATGACAACAGAGGGTTTTTTTTTTTTTGGTTGAACAAAAGCTTTATTAGAACTGAAACTTGAAACAGTTTTTTTAATGTAAGTATGTGTAAAAAGTCAGAGGAAGTATACACCTGTAGGTGAGAGCCTCTGTTCGTCAAGACCAGAGATAAGTAGATGTACTTGGTATGATAATCGTCAATTTTCCTACCATCACCTACCTTAAAACAGGTTATGCCGCAACTCTACTCCAGGGGCACTTTAATCTTTCATTAAATACACTACTGTCAATCAGGCGTCAACTTCTGAGGCTGAGAAATGAAGCCAGTGTGGAAGTGCCAACAACTGCAGTTCCTCTGATGGCCACTTGAGGCTGGCTCCATGAGCGGCTCAATCTCCACAGACCCCCATGTTAAAAACTTTACAGCAGAATTAAACATGTTTACAACCTGGCACAGAAAATTGTTTTGGTCCCCATGGCTATTTTCAACATTCGTGACAACTGTACAAGGCTGAAGTTTTATATAACTCACCTGTTAAGTTTTCATTAAGGCTTAAAGTTACACATAATTAAGGATGGGGGCGCTTGAGTGATAGGCTGTTTGTGGGGCGTCACCACAGACTGTGAGTCAGATTCACTCCTTGCTCCTCCAGAGCTCGACCCTCTTGTCCAAATATGGTACTAAAGACCAACATGTCGACGACTAAAATGCCGAACTTGAGGTTTCCAGGCCCCCAGGAAGTGAGCCACCCTTTGAAGCCAATTTTCATAGTGGCCAAACAGTGGTACTACAATTTCTGGGGCTCATCACATGATGCCATGGGGCCCAAAAAGACTTTCTCTGTAAATCAGTGGATAATTTTTTTTGAGCACCACGGCCTCTGGAAAATGGCTCATTTTGATCAGGATTTGATCCATTCGTTTCAGTAACATTTGGAGAGTCAAGAAGAGCTGCGGGATTAAATAATTTTATCACCATTTAAGTTAGCAGAGCGCTAAGCTGGAAGTTTGCCGCTGGTGGAGGCCTCTAATGCACCTGCTCTATGGGCCCAATGACGCAGAAGCAGCACCAATCATCTGAATAATTACAAGGTAAAGAAGCAGCTTTTTTGGCTTCATGCACCACTGAGCAACTTTCTGCCATCGATACTGTACTCAGGTCACTTAATACATCGATGGAGACTTTAAAACAGGAGTCCACACACCAGAGGGTGACGTCATGCTAGCTATGTCTGTCATTAAATACAGTCTGTGCTCTTGATCTGTTGATGTTGCCTGTTACTAGTATTTATAAACTCATTATTATGCTAAAGTAAAGCCAAAGGATTTGGACACCAACAATTACATTCTCTTTTATATTACTCTGTAATTACACATCCTTAATCTGTTGACTGTATTATTATTAATCTGAATCTGTCCTGTGATTAAAGCTGTCAGATAAATGTAGTGCAGTACAACTATAATGTAGCAGAAAACTTAAACACTCAAGTAAAGTAAAAGTACTTTAAACTTGTACTCAGGTACAGTACTTGAGTAACTGTACTGATTTATTTCCCCCACTGACAGACAGCTGAGAGTGTACCGGTGCATGAGGGCCCTCAGGGAGCACCAGAGGACCCGCTCCCCGCCTCCTCCAGCGTTGCAGTACGGGTGGAAGAAGGCCACCGCGGGGCCGCCGTCCCGAGCCCGGCGGGCCTTGCGGCGGCCCTGCAGCCACATCCGGACCCCCAGCAGGAGCAGCAGCAGGACGAGGGTCAGGAGCAGGCTGAGGTAGGCGCAGGGGACCACCAGGGACCACAGCAACCTGAGGAGGGGGGACACAGAGGGCTGAGAGCGGGCTGGGTGACACCACCGGAGCCGTGAACCACCGGACTGTAGTTTACTGTAACTTTGAGATTAGCCACCTAGCTGCTAATGAAGCTAAAGTTAGCAGTTAGCTCGTGTTTATCAGTTTATTTTTATGACTCTCCGGGTTTAAAACATTTAATCTGTTCAGTGAAGAAACGAGACATCGAGAGGAGAAAGTTTTACCTCATTAAATCACAGAAACACAGAGACAGGTGATGATGATGTTCGTGTCCTGCCATCTTGACAACACAACACTTCACCGGAAGCTGCTGTCAGCTGACCGAGCTGGCGCTCTGTGATTGGCTCAGCGTTTGTTTACCTACACGTCATCAACACATGACTGTTATTTATTTATTTATTACAACACGTTAAAATAAAAGTGATGTCACACAAAACTTAAGAAAATAACATGGATCAAAATTTACAACAATATGTTGTGTGTTTTTACCTTCTTATTTTAGTTGTATGTATAATGAAAGAATAATAAAAAATAATGTAAATATAAAATATGTAATGTAATACTTAGAGAATCCATTATAGACACGATAATACTCAACATCCAACCTACACCTCTAAGATAAGACTTTTTATTTATTTATTACAACATGTTAATATAAAAGTGATGCCAGGCAAATATAAGAAAATACCATAGCAAATTTAAGGAAACAATTTGTTTTGTTTTTTAAATATTTGGTAACATAAAATAAGTATATATAATGACATAATAATTAATATAAATGTAAAATATATTGTTTACTTGTATAATCCATAATAGCCCCAATATTACTCAATATCCACCTTTAACCCCTCAAATTATGAATTTATTTATTTATTCATTCATTTATTACTGCACATGTTAAAATAATGATGCCAGGCAAATAAACACGCATACATTTATTAGTAAAGACAATAACTTTGATTAAATTAGATTAAATTTTACAAAACATATTTTGTGTTTTTTTATCTTCTTGTTATGACTGTAACAGATGCATACATATAAAATTATAATTATATTACTAAAATATAATTTAATATCTTATATTAAATATAATTTATGTCATTTGCTTATATATTCCTTTTTTTTATGACAACACGTTAAAATAAAAGTGATGTCGGGCAAATATACACACATACACAATCAAAAAACAAATCAATAGGATGATTTTGTTTATTTTTTTATTTAAGTTATTACAACATGCATTTGAAATAAAGATGTGATGCCAGGCAAATATAAACACACACTTATAATAGCTAAGAAAATAACATCATTTTATTGAGGTGAATGTTTTAATCAGTTACCTCTGTTCACCATGTGGAGGAGCCAACGTTCAACCAGTATCACAGTTACTCTCTCCTGGACTCTGGTTATGTGCTGGATTTAGATTTAAGCCTTTCACACAAAGCTATCACACTTAAATAGACCAAAATTAAACAGTGAGAACCAGAATATTTCATTCATCTCTCCTAAAATCACCTTTTTTTTTTACACGGCAAAAGATACTGAAACCCAGTTTCCACCTCACTCACATCTCTGCTCACACATTCAGTTTCATCCTGAATATTTTTAACCAGAGGAGGAACAGCAGCTCTCAGCTCTCTAACTGAAGATCTTTAATATGCATAAATGTGCTTAACCCCTTAACATCCAGTTTCCCCTACTTTGTTTCCCCTTAGAGTAGGTGAGGACTGGAGATTACAACCAGCTGAAACTTCTCCTGGTTAGAGTTCCTTCAGTGTTCATTGTTCAGGAGGGTTTTACCAGGAGCTGAGTTATCCACAGAGGTCTCTTCCTCTCCAAAACAGAGAGAAGAAGCATACGCCACTTCCCACGCAAAAGTTGTGCTGTATAATAACAGACAGGCACAGGCACTCACCATTTTTGGCTTTCGTTTTGACGTACATTTTTAGTACGGATCCTAGGCACTGTTTTATAAATGAGTCCCCTGCTGATTTAAACCGGTAAAAACAAAACTTTAAGTGGCTTTGAGGTTGTTAAAATCTGTCTGTCTGTCAGCTTGTTCCAGCTCTTCATTTACTCTGACTAACTCCATCCTTCAAATGTAATTATTCTACATATCTTGTTCATCATTTTAAACACATTTCACAACTCAACCGGACATGTTTGATAACTTTGGAAACTCTGAAGTCTCCACTAGAATTTAAAATAAAGCTTGTAGCATTGGATCATGCTGAGTTTGTGTAATGACTCATCGGCTGCTGCTTGCTAACAGGTTATTTTTGGCTTTGTCAGAATATTTTTATATTATTTTCCTCAAACTTCTGCAAAAACTTACTTTAAGTAAAGTCAACATTACAACACAAGTTCTTCCTGTGAAGTCCTGTCCTGGCTGCAGACCTCAGGGTGTGGTCTGGTTGGTGTCAGACTGGAGGCGACTGGGAGCTGTGCTGGCTCCGTTATGGCTCTGCAGGAAGTCACCGAGGCAGAAAGTTGGTGGCGGAGGGAGGAACCGCGGATCTGTTGAAATACAAGTTAGAGTTAATATTAAAGTGACGTTTTCAGTTGATGATATTGAGTCTCACCTGAGTGAAGGAGCGTCAGCAGGGGGTTGTTGGGGCGAAGGCATGGCGGTTTACAGGGGAACCCCTCAGTCATTCTGTCCGTCAGCAGGGTGGAGGGCTGCAGAGGGGTGGGCGGGGCTGCCCTGGGGCCGGGGGTGTCAGCCTCCTGCCTGCTGTGTCCTCTCAGACCTGCATCACCCTGATCCAGGAGCAGTGACTGCACCGCTGCACCTGCTGAGGGGAGGAGTGGAGGTCAGATCAGCGTTTTGTTTTCTATGTACACGACAAATCCTCCTGACTAAACAACATTTGGACTTTCTACAACCTGACAGAGCATTCAGATACACAGAGGAGTCCTCTCACACGTCTGACATCTGTGGCAGCAGATTAACTTTCAACAACAGTGTTTCTTCAGTTTAAATCGTCTGTCTGCAGAGTCTGACAGTAGAGACAGTGACGGAGGAGGAGGAGCAGCTTCAGCCCCTAAACCTCAGTCCTCCTGCAGAGTTGGGACACTGACTGTAACTTCCTCTTTTCTACACTTCCAGAAAACGTTTTATAAAACGATTACAACACAGTTCATTGTTGATTTTCCCTCTCTCTCTCTGCTGATGTGACGTCCTCATCATGTGCTAACCACTGACTCATCAGCGTGTTTTATTATCAGTGTCTGACTGCACTGTGATTCATTTACACTGAGCTTGAGACAGCAGGTTTTCAGATTCACTAGCTGCTTTTCAGACAGAGAATAGTTTGACATTTTGGGAAATGTTTGCCCTCTAGCAGAGAGTCAGATGTTACGCTTGACTCCACTCTCATGTCTGTACAGTAAATATGAAGCTATAGCTGGGAGACAGTTAGCTTAGCTTAGCATAAAGACTGGAAACAGAGTTAACAACCAGCCTGGCTCCTACCAGCTCCTCCAGAGTTAACTCAACATGTTGTCGTGTTATGGGAGGTGATGTGCTGAACTATTTCTTGCCGGGATAGAAGCATCAAAAGAGGTTGTTTTTTTTACAGACACATTGCTGCATTTCCAAGACGTATTGTGCCCCCAAAACTGCATATATTAATCCAAAACAAACATGATCTTTTCCTGACCATAACCAAGTGTTTTTGGGCCTAAAACTGACCACACGTGAACCACAGCATTGTTGTTAAATTCAACATGTCCACAACATAGTAACGTACTAATGTAACTTATCTGTGGTTTGCAGAAACATACAGTGGCAACATTTTCTGGCGACAGGGTTGTAAACTGAATGTGTTCAGGTTTTTACCTGTTGGCTGGACGAAACAAGACATTTGAAGACGTGGCTTTGGGCTGATTTGCACGTTTTACTATCTTCTGACATTTTTTGATGAAAAAAAATAAAATAAAGAATTGGGAAAATATTCAGCAGACAAATCAATAATGAAAACAAATGTTAGTTGCAGCCTCAGTGATGTCGATCTTCTAATAAACATATTTCCCAAAGCACCAACTTTTCATGTGAGGATTGTTCACAATTTCTCACTCTGGTTTTAAAATCTGCATCATTTCTGACATTCATTCTGTGTTTATAATTATTTATTTTAAGCTGTTTTTCCTCTTTTCTCCTTGTAAATGTTTCATAAAAAAAATTTCTCTTTTAAATTACAGGTTTGTAACTAAGTCGATCCGATGAGTCTGTCTGCGTTTTCATCTGACCATCCTATCCAGATTTACATCCGTTTGTTTTCTGACCTGATGGACACATTTCAGAGTTGTCATCATCCATTTAGCCAAAATAACTGAGGTAGTTTTGTCAAATCTGTGATGATGAGAGAGTTTACCTGACCCTGTGGGAGCAGGAGAGGTTGTTATGATGCGAGGGAACCTTCTGGGGGGCAGAGGCCTCCGGAGAAGACAGATGTGGTCAGAAGACATGAAGAGATGGTTCCTGATTCTGCTGAAGGTCAAAAAGATTTAGGTCACTCTGTGTCTCTGAGCAGCAGACTCCTCGGCGGTCATTAACTGGAGTTAATTAATTAGTGAACGTTGCTCATCAAAACTACAGATGGGCTAACAAGATTTATATTTTATTAATTAATTAATTAATGGCTAATGCTAGTTTAAAATTCAACTAGAGCTCATTTTAAAATAAGATAATAATATAATATCTTACGGCGGAGACACTTACTTTTCAGTTTCCGGTACTGCAGACTCCTTAGCAACGGCCATAGCAACCAAAACTCTCATTCACTCATTCATGTTCTCACACGCCTCTTTTCTCTCCCTGTGTGTGTGTGTGTGTGTGTGTGTGTGTGTGTGTGTGTGTGTGTGTGTGTGTGTGTTGTCATCCTCCCACCTGTGACAGACAGAGCTCCAACCAATCAGCTCAGCTTAAACTCCACACCTGCTCCTGATTGGTTAAAAAAATCCTCAGGTGAACGTACTGTTAGCTTGTTAGCCTGTTAGCTTGTTAGCTTGTTAGTCTGTTAGTCTGTTAGCTAGCACCTGCTCCACAAACACAACAAACAAGATGGAGCTGTCCACACGGGTCATTTACCGGGATAATGAGAGCAGCAGATCGTGTTACCGAAACTTTACAGAGTTCTTGGATTCATTCGGGACATAAATAAAAACAGACCGGAAGTGTGACCAGGTAAGATGTAGTTTTATGATGTAGTTTTAAAGTCAGTGGACGCACCTGTCCTTATACTGTGGTGTGTCTTTGGTCTGTGACCGTTTGGTCCCTTTTTTCCTAAGACTAGTCTCTGTCCCCAAGACAGACAGGTGGTGTTTTATATGTCTAACACACCTTCCTGTCTATTTTTGTCTCCTTCGTCTGTCTGTCCCTATGTATGTGTCTCTCTCTGCACCCATCTGCCTTTCTTACCAACCTACCTGTCTGTCCCTGAGCTACCTGTCAACCTAATTGTCTTTTTACTAGTATGTCCTCGTATCTACCTGTCTGTCTCTCTATTTACCCCCTTGTCTCTCACTACCTGTCTGTCTCTACTTTTGCCTGGCATGTCAAACTAGCTGTCTATCTGTCTTTTCTGCCTGTCTTTCTTTGTCTTTCTTCCCTTCTGTCTCAACCAGCATGTCTCTATCTTTTGTCATTTTAACCTACTTGTCTGTCTCTGTAAACACCTGTCTGCCTTTCTGAATACCTGTCTGTCTGTTTACGCACTTGTCTGTCTCTGTAGCTTCTTCACCTACCCGTCTGTCTCTCTAAACACCTGTCTGTCTCTTTAAACATGTCTATCTCTCTAAACACCTGTCTGTCTCTGTAGCCTCTTTACCTACTCGTCTGTCTTTCAAACACCTGTTTCTCTCTCTAAACACCCGTCTGTCTCTCTAAACACCTGTGTGTCTCTGTAGCTTCTTCACCTACCCGTCTCTCTAAACACCTGTCTGTCTCTTTAAATACCTGTCCATCCCTCTAAACACCTGTCTGTCTTTCAAACACCCGTCTATCTCTCTAAACACCTGTCTCTCTCTCTAAACATCTGTCTGTCTCTTTAAACACCCGTCTGTCTGTCTCTGCAGTGTCTGCACATACCTAGCTGTCTCTCTAAACATCTATCTGTCTCTTCACACACCTGTCTGTCTCTGTAAACACCTGTCTGCCTTTCTGAATACCTGTCTGTCTGTTTAAGCACTTGTCTGTCTCTGTAGCTTCTTCACCTACCCGTCTGTCTCTCTAAACACCTGTCTGTCTCTTTAAACATGTCTATCTCTCTAAACACCTGTCTGTCTCTGTAGCCTCTTTACCTACTCGTCTGTCTTTCAAACACCTGTTTCTCTCTCTAAACACCCGTCTGTCTCTCTAAACACCTGTGTGTCTCTGTAGCTTCTTCACCTACCCGTCTCTCTCTAAACACCTGTCTGTCTCTTTAAATACCTGTCCATCTCTCTAAACACCTGTCTGTCTTTCAAACACCCGTCTATCTCTCTAAACACCTGTCTCTCTCTCTAAACATCTGTCTGTCTCTTTAAACACCCGTCTGTCTGTCTCTGCAGTGTCTGCACATACCTAGCTGTCTCTCTAAACATCTATCTGTCTCTTCACACACCTGTCTCTGTAGCTTCTGCACATACCATTCTGTCTCTTTAAACACCTGTCTGTCTCTCTAAACACCTATCTGTCTCTCTCAACACCTGTCTGTCTCTGCAACATCTGCAACCACCTGTCTGTCTCTCTACACACCTGTCTGTCTCTCTGGCTGTTTGATCCAGAGGCCACAGACAGGTCCAGTCCTCTTGATAACAACCTGTTGAATTCAGACAGAAACTAAATAAATAATTAAAGTTTCAAACAGCGATGAACGAGCGCCTGCACCTCTCCGCCAACAGAGATGTGGGCGTGACGCCAGTTGACATATCCAGTTCTGTTAATACATCCGTGGTGTAGACGTGAAGTTTGGGGCAGATTGGAAATTGGAGTGACAAACTACTTCCTGTTCTGCTGCTAAACATGGAAATTTGACACCTTGCCAAGGCCACGCTATTCAACAAAAAATCAAAAGCCTCGCAATTTAGCATCGCCAAGGTGTTCAGATCGTACGACCCAAATATGAAGTCGATCTGGCAAAATCTCTCAGAGGAGTTCGTTACAGTACAAAGGATATGGTAAAAAAAATGTACAGTTGATTCAAAATGGCCGACCTCCTGTTGAGGTTAGGGTGTGGCTCCAAGAGACCTTTGATGCCTCCACGCTGGTGATCGCTGAGTGCGTTATGTTTTTGGGCTGTCCGTCAGTCCATCCAACTCATTCCTGTGAACGGGATATCTAGAGAACGCCATGAGGGAATTTTCCTCAACTTTGGCAAAAATATCCACTCTGACCCAACGATGAACTGATTAGTTTTTGGGGTCAAAGGTCATGGCCACTGTGACCTCGTATTTCTTATTTTCGTGAATGTGATACCTCAAAAATGCCTTCAGGAAATGTTTCCAGATTTGGCACAAACGTCCCCTTGGATTCAGGGATTAACTGATCAGAATTTCGTGGTCAAAGGTCAAGGTCAAGGTCACTGTGTCCTTGTATCTGTTTTCTGAAGGCAATATCTCAAGAAGTCCTCGAGGGAATTTCCTCAGATTTGACACAAACATCTACTTGAACTGAAGAACAAGCTGATCAGAATGTAATGGTTGAAGGTCAAAGGTCAAGGTCACTGTGACCTCACAAAACATGTTTTTGGCTATAACTCAGGATTTACTCCATTGATAATGACAAAATTTCCCATAAATGTCTAACAGGATATGATAATGAAGTGATGACATTTTATATCCAAAAGGTCAAAGGTCAACCTCACTGGGTGTGAAGCATCCATGTTTTTGCAACCTGACGGGCAGAGACAGAGACATACAACGCGAGGTGATCGTTCTACTTTTGAGTCTTTGGATGTCACATATGCTTTCCAATATTCGTATCTCGAGGTAAAACGTACCGTGGGGGCTCCTGTGTTGAAGTTTTGTAGGTTGTGCTACTGACGTATTTCATCACAAACAAACACAACGTCCATAAAATATCAAATTTTTATTCGTTCAGATGCGTGTGCAAAGTTTTGTGAGCTTCTTCAGCTCCTCAAAAATGTGATTCTTTTTATGAAACAATAATAACCAGAGCAGTGTCAGTAGGGTCTCTGCACCGCTCTGTGCTCGGGTCCTGAATACTTTAGTTGAATTGACAGTTGATCAGATTTCTGATGCGGTCTGAGTCTCCACCTTGTTCTGGCTGTGACAGAAATGTAACTGAAGCTCTCCGTCCTGTGACACCTGAGCCTCCTCTGACGGTGCTCTGAAACAGTAAAACACGTCTCCAACCTCCAGAACCTGGCACTGGGGGTCACCTTGACTCTCAGCCAGCGTGCATTGCCATATAAAGACAAAACGCCTTTCATTCCTGTTTCTGAAGTGTTGCATGTCACTTCCTTCCTCGTAGATTTGAATAGATGCGTTGTCAGCGGCGACTCAGTGCGCTGCCTGTCAAGCAGTGAGCAGCACAGCAGCCAGACGGAGCAGAGACTGATCATCCTCCACGCCTAGAGATCACCAGCCGCCTCAGCTCACCTCTCAGGTAACCAAACATGACATCAGGTGGCCTCGGGTTCGCACAGGTGTTCCTGAAGGCATCACGGTCAGATGAGAGACACTTGAGAGGATTTCTGTTTAACTCTGTGTGTTTGTGTGAAAGAGGGAGGCAGAAAAGACAAAGAGGGGAAGACGTGTGTTCGTATTGTCATGTTTTTGCATATATAATCGCACACATTTTTATAATTTAGTGTTCGTCACTGTAGTCCAGGTTTGTGCTCATGAACGATCCTGCTTCATAAACAGACACACAGCAGCAACTAAAACCTTTAAACCTGCATCGCTGACGTTTTCACAACTGTGCATGTTTGACTCAGAAATAATTTCAAACCATTTTAAAGAGCTGAAAAGATTGACAGCAGTTGGAGGCAGAGTGAGGCCTTCAGGGCAGAGGAAGGAGAAGTTGAACCACTGCAGCGAGCTGTTAAAGGAAGTTTGTGGTTAGCTTCACTTCAACTGCAAAAGTAGAAAAAAAACTCCCACTAGCAGAGAGTCATGTCAGCTCGGCTCAGGCCTCGGAGCTATCATCAGCCTTTGATTCTTAATGTTGGACGATGCTGTGGATTTAGTTAATGGCACGTGTGAGGCATGCTGATGAGGCGCAGCACATGCAAATCTGCTTTACGCACGCCACGCTGCTCTCAGACAGCCCTGTGCTGTGTCTCAGGTTGATTCAGAACTTTGGTGACAGCCAGCGGTGGAGAGTAACTGAGTACATTTACTGAAGTACTGCACTGAAAATCAGGTTTTTACTTCTACTTCCTGCTTCTTTGTACTTCAGTCTAATGCATATCTGATGGAAATGTAGTTTTACTCCACATTTATCTGACAGCTGCAGCTAATAGTGACCTCACAGATACATTTCCTACAATACTTTATCATATAAAGTATTTCTTTATGTACGTCTTTATGTACTTGTGTATGTTTATGAAGTGCAGTAATTTCTAGACTTTTGCTTGTAATAGAGTATTTTTGGTGTTGCAGAAGTGTGGACTCGAGTCACATGACCTGAACTAGAGTCATTAAAACCATTTAGTTGATCAGATAGATAGATAGATAGATAGAGTCACATCACTGCCTGTCCTCTGCTCCTCCGTCACTCACTGTGGGAGAGAATTGAGAATTTGCATGAAGTGAAGTTGTGTTTTTGTGGCTGTGACAGTTTATTTCCATTAAAAGAAACATTCACGCTTTTACTGATCACAGTTAATCTGTCACGTCTAATGAGACCAAAGAAGAATCTGTTTTGTTTCCAGTCTGTTTGAAGGCAGAAACCCCCCAAAACTTTATTTTGCAAGTTGCATTTTCAACAGAAGACTTTCTGTTTCGTTGCAGCTCTGCTAAAGCTCCAGTGTGTAGGATTTAGGGGGATATATTAGCAAAAATGTGATAAAATAAGTGTGTTTTCTTTAGTGTATAATCACCTGAAAATAAGAATTGTTGTGTTTTTGTTAGCTTAGAATGAGCTGTTTCTACAGTAGCCCTGAACGGACAAACCAAACACTGGCTCTACACAGGGCCTCTCACTTTTACAATTTCACATTTTCACATCGGCCACCATAGTTAGAGGCCTCTCTGCGACGAGCAGCATCAGAGAAACAGTAATTTGTAACGTTAAAAAGCTTCATTACCACTTTAAATCAGCTGGTTCAGTTGTTTTGGAGAGGAAGAGACTCTGAGGAGAATTCAGCTCCTGGTAAAAACCTGAACAATGAGCACTGGAGGAATTCAAACCAGAAGAAGTTTCAGGTGGATGCAGTCTGCAGTCCTCACCTCTAGATGACACTAAATCTCCCTAAATCAGTGGTTCCCAACTGGAGGGTCATGAGCCACATGTCAAATTTGTAAAAAAAAAAAACAAAAAAAACATTTTATTTTTAAGTACAATGAATTTCCAGCACTGAGTTTTTATTTTGAAGTGCTGTTTCCTGCTGTAGAGTGAGTGACTGATGGACAGCTACTTAGCAGAGACAGTGAACTAACTCGATGACATGATCAAATGCAAGTGTGATGCTGAATATATTAAACTGTGGGGACCTTGAGGTAATGACTGAGGAGAAGTCTGGACCCCGTGTCCAGTTGGTAACCACTGCCCTAAATTCCTAAAGTTCCTTTAGAAAATATCAGATGTGGATGGTTTCTGGTAAAACCTGAGAGACTCCAGGCTGCAACCAACAAATAATTTTGTTATTGACTAATCTTCCAGTTATTTTTTCAATTAACTGATCAACAGTTTGGTGTTTAAAACGCCCCCAAAACAGTGAGAACTGTCCCTCCAAATTTCCTCGAGCCTCCTCCTCTTGATGTGGTTTCTGTGGACAAATAAGGTAAAAGTGCAGCAGTTTTGCACCTTAAAATGTCCGACTGAGTCACGTCACAACAATCAGCTCAGACAAAGCTGAAGAGAACTGAACGTTCATTTTAGGAGCTCAGTTTCATTTCTGCTTCTGCAGCTTGGACGAAATATAACCATATGTCACTGCATTCAGAGGTGAGAAGACACCAAGAGGACAAATGTCCTTAAAAAAACATCTTTAAAAGGTCTCAATCGTCTTTTTAAATTCAGGCTTCCTTCCTATCTTAAAGGTCAAACTGAGCTTTGAAATGTCCTCATAGTTCATGTGAGGACAGAGCGAGGAGCAGAAGTAACGTCAGGGCTCACATGTGGTCAGGGGGAGATAAACATCAGTTCTTTTAACACTTTAAAGATTCTGAATTCATGTGTGACATTAATATGAGATGTCACTGGGCTTTCAGACTTGTTATGTTCCCCAAACACAAAGATTAAAGAGATGATGTGATAAAGAAGCGTTCAGATAATGAGCTCGTCATTTTTTTGGTGACAGATGCACCTAATGAAACTGTCAGGAGGGAAAGTGCATCTTGTTATCAGTGTTTATTTGACATTAATATAAAAAGTTACAGACTCTGAAGCTCAAACAAGTTGTAGATTAAATAACTATCATCTTTTTACACCACAGAAAATAAAAATAAACAGCAGGGCCGACCTGAATGCTTCAAAGCTTCAATCCTGAGTCCAAATCACTGTTTGAATCCTCCATTTTACGCCTTATATCTCAACTAGCTGTCTGGCAAAGTATTCTTTTATTCTAGCGACCTACATGCTAACAGAGTGGCTAAATGTCACATTATTTTACACGTCACATGCAAACACTTCGATTAATCCAGGATATTCTCCATGAAGCTTTGATGCCCAAAAAAAATCAGGACAAACAGATGTCTGATCTTCAGTCTGATGCATCAACACTTTTCATAAAAGAAATCAGTTATATTTTATCAACATGGCTGAGCTGAGAACAAACAGGAAACAGTCGACTTCTGATAAATCTGCTCCTCCGTCCTCTCTGCCTCCAGAATCTGCTGTAAGAAATCACACGTTGCTGCATTTTCAACGGATGTGATGCAACATGAGCGTGTCAGATTCACATGCAGGCTGCAGACTGTTGCAGCTCAGCGTGTTTTCACCAGTTATTTAATTCTGTTCAGTTTGATTTAGAGCTGCAATGATTTGTTTAATGACAGAAAAATAATCAGCAACTATTTTATATTTCTCTGGTTTCAGTTTCTCAGTTGAGTTGATTTACTGTTTTCCTGTTCAATGTGATAATAAACTGCAGATCTTCATGTTTCAGACAAAACAAACACTTTAAAGACTTCATGAAACTACAATGTTCTTTTTGCACATTTTATAGACAGAAGAAAAAAATAACTGATGGAGAAAATAATCATCAGTTACTTAAGAAAAATAAATCAAAAATAACTGAAAAAAATTGACAATTTAAAAATAATAATAATATTAATAATGTGAATAAAAATATTGAAAGATTTTGGAAAGATAACAAATTACCAGGAAAAATGTTTAAATATTGTTATATAATATTACATATTATTTGATATTATCCTACCCTAAATTGTCTCGTGCAGGGATACTGAACTTACTTTGTCCAGGGGCCACTTTAGGAAACTGCCAGGAGGCCAGGGGCCGATAAATAAACAAACAATGATAATTAAAATATAAATAATCAGTAATCCTTCACCTGGCACTTTTTGGGCGGCGTCTAGAAGCTCTGTTTTAATGCTTTTTAAGCACTTTGGCACCTTATTGACATTCAAAGCACAAACAAAAATCGCAGTGTGAATTAATTTCAATATTATTGTAAAGTATAAACTGGTCAGAGGGTCACGTGGCACTCTGTCGCTGGTCAGATAGGCTGCAAGTTGAGTATCACTGGTCAGTGCTTGTTCCTTGGTGTGTCTCTGTTTGGGTCCTCAGTGGCCTGTATTTACTCTGTGTTTTATTGTCTTTACTTTCACTTTCATTTTGTTGCCTCTGGTTTTATTGATTGATTGTTTTATTGTTTTCTTGAAATGTTAAAGCACCCTGTGAATTGTATTTCTGTGAAAGGTGTTATATTAAAAAAGATTTGTTTTATTGTTATAGTTATTATTTATGATCCAGGAGCTGAGTTATCCACAGAGGTCTCCTCCTCTCCAAAAAAATAATGGCATTTGATGTTTCCAACGCTCTTACTTGCTACTGTAGAAACATGCTGATCTCCGTAGACGAGGACCTGCTCCCTATGTAGATATAAACTTTTTCATTCTTGACATTAGTCCTCGTTCCCTCAACACTCTATTAAAATACAGATTTAATCACAGTCTGACAGATAAATGAGTCAGTATTATCTTATCGTAGATGTATCTGCAGCAAATAGTGACAGCATGGAAATATGAAATATATATCAGCTCATACTTCTTTATCTGCTTATCTTTTTATCTGTGTTGTTTCCTGAATTTTTATTTCACTTACAGCTGTTTTTTTTACGCAAAACATCCTTTTAGCGTCTCATTCTGACACTACAGGAGTTTAATGAACTGTTAAAGTTGCAGCCAGTTTGGTTTTATTCTTCTGTGGCAGGAAAGGAAGTGACATGTCAACAGCTGCTTTTGTCACTGCGGCTGTTTGTTAGTTGGAAGTGTCGGGCAGTTTGAGTTTGACCACAGTTTGATTCAGGTTTAATTATCCTTTGGTTTATTGCAGAGGAGGGCAGACGAGGTAAAGACTTCGAGAAATGTTATTTATGGACTACTAATGTGTTTTAATTTGTAATTCATCAAGCAAGAAATTATTACTTAATTCTGAATGATTGTTGAAGGATGATGTTCAGTGATGGCGTCTTTTCCAGAGAAGAGTTCGTAAGAGTTGTTGTTCCATGCAGAGGTGGTCGAAACCGCAGGACTTTGACTGCAGAGGCTGCTGACCACATCCTGAGTCCAGTGTGAAGTTTTTTTGTACGTTTTAAGCAACACACGCACTTCAGATGAAGTCAGAGAAAATGTGGCTTTGTTTAAATGTTTATTTTGAAAGAAAAACTGTGTTTAAGTGGTTGCAGAATGTTGCAGCAGTGTTCTCAGAGACGCTGTTTCCTCATGTGGACGTAAAGTCTACATTTTTCCCCCTACTTGATTGACCAGCACAGACCTCTCAGTGTGTATGATGTATGTACATATATGACTTTATAGTGTCGTATTTGCTCTCATCATACGTCACTATCAGGGTTTGTTTCTCTCTGAGCGGAACAGGAAGTTGAATCATTCGTCTTAAAGGTTGAAGTCTTCTTTGTGGTTTAAAGTGTAACACACAGCGAGTCTTTCTTAACGTCCTCCTCCATGTTCACATTTAACTCTGTCTCCTAAAAAGGATACACACACACACACACACACACACACACACACACACACACTGACAGTGAATCATCGCCGACTGAAATAAAATGCCGTGTGTGTCATGTGATCATCTACTTCTCTGAATCGCTTCACTCTTCCTCATCTGCAGCTCTGTCTTGTCTGCAGACACAAACCTTCACATGAACATGATTAAATTAAATTAAAATACATAATGTAAAAGTTGTGAAGTTAAAAACAATTTCTAAACCTTAAAATTACCCTCAGTGTCTCCTCCTCAAGCTTTAAAGGAATAGTTCAACATTTTGGGAGGTTACCGTAAAACTTCAGTTAATAGCCCGAGCTAATGTTTGCTTTAACACCAGACTAAACCGGCCTATATTTGGGACAGGCCTTTAATTCCTTATACACAAAACTGCTGCACTGCAAAGACAGGAAATACAATCAAATAGTTTCTTCAAACCTGTGTGAATATTACTTGTTTCAAATTTTGGTTTTGAATAACTTATAAATTATGAAGGAGTCACCACTTTCTTTGTTCACCAGGCCGTTAAATCTGGATGAATTATTCTCTGGTGCTCATTGCTTCAGTAAATTGTATTGTAGAGATTCTTACCAAGCTAACGAAGTGTAGCACCTCCCTATTGACAAAATATTTTTATTTGTATGCACGATTTAAGCAGCTAACTAGTGTTGGTTCCAACTTGTTTCATACGTCCAAAGAAGTTTTATAAGAAACAACTCCATGGAAACCAGACCAGGCCTCTGTTTGAGACAGGCCTTTATTTGTCAAAATGTGTAGCCACACTCGGCTAGTAAAAGGGACTGGGTGTTTAATTGGGAGTTGGCTTATATTTGAAGTTTTACGGTATTTGCTTTCTTGTGGAGATGAAAAGATTGATGCTGCACATGAAACTACAGTTAGCTTAGCTTAGCATAAAGACAGGAATCAGCCGCCTCGGCTCTGCACGAATGAAACAAAATCCATCTGCCAGCTCCTCAAAATCTCACAGATGAACATGTAATATCTCCAGGGGATGTTGTGGAGTTCTTCTGCACCTGTTTATAGTGCTGTAAAGCTTTTAGTGTCTCCAGACGGAGCAAAATCAATGATTTTATCACAGAACACAACCTTGATTTTATGTTTTTAACTGAAACTTGGTTGGATCAAAACAACAGCACAGCTGTTCTCGTTGACTATAGTTTTATCAGTGAGGCCAGAGTGAGTCGGAGAGGAGGTGGAGCGGCAGTTTTATTCAAAAACTCTTTCCAATTTAAAAAATTATCTTTCAGTAATTTTTCTACTTTTGAATATGTGGCTCTTCAGCTGAAGTCCTCCCCTCCAGCCATATTAGTAAATGTCTACAGGCCACCTAAATACTGTGCAGACTTTTTCGATGATTTTAATGAACTGCTGTCTATTATCTGCACTGATATGACTGTATAATCACTGTTGGTGATTTTAACATCCATGTTGACAGAGGGGACAGAGAGGCTAAAGAACTGTACTGTACTCTTGACAGCTTTGGGACACACTCTGGACCTGCTGATCTCCAAGGGTCTATATATACACAAGGTTGTTGTGAGCGATGTGGCCCTGTCTGATCACTGTTGTGTTTTCTTTGAGAGCTCTATCCCTGTGCACACGAGTAATCAGAGAGAAGTTATCAAGAAGCGATGCGTTACCGAAAACACCAGTGAAATGTTTAGTGTACTTTTTTCTTCTACAGCAGCCCTGCCTTGTGGTTCAGTCAGTCAGCTAGTGTATAACTTAATGGTGCAGGTCTGCTCTGTGTTCCAAAAGTCAGAACTAAACATGGAGAATCAGCGTTCAGTTTCTATGCTCCGTATATCTGGAACAAACTACCAGAAAATATCAGGTCTGCTGAGAGTCTGAGTTCTTTTAGTCAAGGTTAAAGACTCACCTGTTCAAATTTCATATTTTCCTTCGAAACTTTGCACTGCAACTCTTACTTTAATATGTGTGTGTTTTTATATTTTTGGGTTCTATGTGCTGTTTTTAATCACCTTTTACATGTTTCTTTCAATGTGTTTCTTTTTCCCTTGTTGCTGTATTTCAATGTCTTGTGTGAAGCACCTTAAGTTGCCTTGCTGCTGAAATGTGCTATACAAATAAACTTGCCTTGACTTGCCTGTGTGAAGTCCTATACATGTCCTCGAATGAGGTCACTTGAGTCAGCGTTGGTTGAAGAAGACAAGTTTGACAAGTACAAAATATCTGGAGGTGTGGAGTTAGATCTCAGCTGCTCACAGCATAACACACCAACAGAGCTGTCAGTGAATGAGCTGCATCATGGGTAATGTAGGCGTCAGATTTTGACAAGTTTTTATTGTGTGGAATAAAAAAAGAGTTTATTTCTGGTTCTGCTGCACCGATTTTGATTCTAAATAAAGTAAAGAGTTTGTGTGCGTCCATCAGCAGATCACCTGTGGGGCCAGTAGATCTTATTACATACAAAGAAACACTTCTGTCCGACAGGAAGTGCAGCAGCAGCAGCAGCAGGAAGCAGGAGGCAGGCAGAAGTGAGAGCTGTGAGCAGCTTTCATCACAACATCAGGAGATCTTAACTTCCTCCTGCTCAGCTCCGCCGCACACGTCTGCCAACCGGTCCTGCAGGTTCTCACTTTACATTTAAGGATGTTTTTGTGTTCTGTCTCAGTTTCAGGTTCCCAATATGGCCGCCCCAACACCGATCTCTGCGGAGGAGCTGGAGGAACTCAGAGAAGCTTTCGCCAAAATCGGTAAGTGAACCAACTGTCGGTGGTTTCTGTCATTTCCTCTTTGGCTTCTGATTCAGGCAGAGGCTGGTGCACCAGAAACATCAGATTGTCCCCAGAAAACATGTCACAGTTTGGATGTTTTTGATCTGCACCCAGTCTGTAACCAGTTTATGTTTCTGGCATTGTGTCAGTTTGGTTTTTTTTGCACCTCTCTGATGATCGTTATTGATGATATTTTGATTTATTTTGTACTTTATACTCGACATTTTGCACATCCTGCACAAAGACAGGTATATTTTTATGTTTTTCTTATATTTTTTTATGTTTTCTATTGTAAATCTTTGTAAATTATGTTTCTTGACTTTTACACTGTGTTTTCGTTATGCACCAAATTAGAGACAACTTCCTTCTTTTTGCAAACCGACCTGACGATTGAAATGTTTTTTTTTAGACATGACATTTTCTCCTTTTAGCGGATATAAGTCCAAACCAGTCTGCACTCTTTATAGTTTGATCTGAGTGACAAAGACCTCTGACCCCTCTGTCCTCCTCCAGATGTCGACAACAACGGATACATCAGTAAAGATGAGCTCAATGAGCTTTTCAAAGCTGCTAACTTGCCGCTGCCGGGCTACAAGATCCGAGAGATCATCCAGGAGCTGACCAAGACCAGCGACCAGCTCACCTTCGACGAGTTTACTCATGTGAGTCCACAGGTCAAAGGTCACACAGAGAGATATGCAGTGTGAACAAGGCGTACAGTGTTTTGTTCACTGGCAGGATGAAGCTGTTTCCTCCAAATAAATAAAGACTGTCAACTTGTCAAATTTAAACCAGCAGATTTTAGTTATTAAATATAAACATAAATCAGAAATCTGCTCAAAGATCAAATGACTGTTAATAAGAATGTAGACTGCTTCCAGTTTATTTTTATTTTACTGTATTTCAGCTTTATTTATTTATTTAACACATTTTATACAGACATGCAGCCTAAACTCAACTGAACAGAGAAATGAATGAATAAGCAATAAATACAAATTTACAGAAGTAAAAGTTACAAAATAACATGTTAAAAATCAATAAAGTCAAATTAAATACATAAATAAATAAAAAATGAAAATTTGCAAGACTAAAACAGTAATACAATGTTAGTTCATATCAATCAGTAAAATAAAATAAAACAAATTAAATAAAAACTAAAAATAATTCTTGCAAGTCTAAAAATTACAATAGAAATTAAAATACAAATCAAATTGTATCAATCAATAATATAAAATAAAATAAAATAACATAAGATTAGATAAAATAAAACAAAACAGCAAATATTAAATTTTGCAAGTCTAGAAATTATAACAATAAAATGTCAAAGAACAATAAATGTAAAGTCAATAAAATAAAATAATTAACAACAAACATTTTTACAAGACAAAAAAGAAACAACAATAAAATGTTAAAGATCAATAGATATGGCGTAAATTAAAAATAAAATCAACCCAGAGATTAAACAAATGTAAAAATGAATAATTAAAACAAAATTATTATTTCAAATAATTGTATATAATAAATATTTATATTTGTAAACTCCAAACTGTTTCTCACACACTGCACTTTCTGGAGTTGAACATTTTCTCTTTGTTATGAACAGATAATATTTTCTTTATTGTTTGTCCCTTCAGATCGTTCACGAGCTGAAGAGCAGCGAGGTGGCGAAGACCTTCAGGAAGGCGATCAATAAGAAGGAGGGAATCTGTAACGTGGCGGGAACCTCAGAGCAGTCAGGCACTCAGCACTCGTACTCAGGTACCTCACAGTTCAACATAGAACCTTAGGCCAGGGTTTTGGAGGTTGTTTTTCTGGAGGTAAAAATCAGAGCAGGTGGAGACCTGTTGATTTTCTCTCTGTGATCTGACGTGGGGTTTCTTCCTCCTGCAGAGGAGGAGAAGGTGGCCTTTGTGAACTGGATCAACAAAGCTCTGGAGAAGGATGGAGACTGTAAACACGTCCTGCCGATGGATCCCAACAGCAACGACCTGTTCACCGCCATGGGAGACGGCATCGTCCTCTGGTACCTGAAGAAAAGTTTTACCTTTTAAACAGAGCAATAGTTTGACATTTTGGAAACAGGGTCATGGAGAACATGAGAAAGTCATGACATTGTGTTGTGTGTAGCGACATTACAGAGAAATACAAACCGTACTAATGAACCTTCATTAATATAGGCCTATATTTTATCTCCAAGTGCACGTCACACACTGAGCGAGCCGCCTGTTAATGACGCTGTGGGCTAATGGGCATGTAGCTACTTCCATGTTTCACATGATACGTCATGTTTGTAGTGGACCAATGAAGATGAGTTTACATATCACCTTGGGTTGGTCCTTCACCTTCTCAAAATGATCCCACACTTTGGATTTCCTGCCCGACATGTTATTAACTAGCCTGTGGAATAACCACAGGTACCAGCCCTGGAAATTAACCTGACTCTTGTCTGACCTCTGAGCGTGGACACTTCCTGTGTCTGTCCTTTCACATTAAAGTCCCACATGCTCCAGTCATATAGGTTTGGATTTATTTTGACAAGACGCAGCTCCTGATAGAGTTTCACTTTTTTTTTTTTCTGCGACTAAGAAACCAATGAAATCTTGCCGACTGATGACCTCTCTGGTCGACTAACGTTTGGTCGTCGACTGTTAGGGGGCAGCCCTAATTGTCACAGTAATCTTTCAGGGATAACCTTCCATGAAATTCTCGTAACAACAAATTTACTTTCTGTAAGTTAGCTGTTGACGTGACATAGCTCTAATATGCGTCGGCTTACGATATATTGTTTCAGCGTGGACATTGCGATGCACAATAGTCGCACTACAGGTCGTGTCATTTAAGACGAATAAACCCAAACAAGTTTTTTGCTGCTTCATACCAAAGGAACACTCACACAGGTCTCATTTTCCATGGCAGATACCGTCCAAGCCTTCCCCTTCATGACCAGTTACAAGCAGATGTGAGGTAGTGTGGTCAGTCTGAACATGTCACTGAACATGTGACTCTCAGAGGGACAGAAAAGACGTGTAATTTCCAAAATGTCAAACTGTTCCTCTGAGTTATGTCTCAGGTTTTGTTTTGTTCTTTAAACGTGTCGTAACTGTTGAAATGTCCTCTCCTGTTAGTAAGATGATCAACCTGTCTGTGCCCGACACCATCGACGAGAGAACCATCAACAAGAAGAAGCTCACGCCTTTCACCATCCAGGTGAGACAGGAAGTGTCACGTTCTGTCTGATCGCTCTACGAGCCTTTCCTAAACTGCCCCCTCACCCTCTGCCTACACACTTTGAGTCCGTTTCTGCGTTCACACGGAGGGTCAGTCACATTGAGTGGCATCACAAACCAACTAGTGAGGAGTGGAAGTGAGTTATAAAACCCTCTGACAGCGACTTACTGACCATGTGCAACGCTGTATTGTGTTCGTCACGGAAGACGCTCCGTACAAATAAAGTTCTGCGACTACCTTAACAAACGTAATTTATTTTATATTTTGATTGATCAAGTTACGTATTTTATTTATTTATTTATTTATTCTATTTCAATTAATTGATTAAGTTATTTATTTTTATTTATTTATGTATTTATTCATTTATTATATTTTTTTAATTTGTCAAGTTATTTATCTCCATTTATTTATTTATATATATTTAAATTTATCAAGTTATTTATTTATTTCGATTTTTTTCATCTTTTAATGATAAAAACACAACAAACAAATAATAAAGTAAACAATAGCAGCACATACAGATTAAATATAAGTACTACAAATACAAGTTTTATTTTTTACCCTTATGAAGAACATAAAATTGGATGAAACTTTCTTTTTCTCCGTGGTTACGACAAAGTTTGTCCCAAAGCTTGCTGCTGTGTTTATACCCTACACTTAAATGACGGGTGCTTCATTCAGCTGTGAAGGGAACTACAAATGGAGTTAGACTCCACGGTGGAGTGGGAGTCGGTAGTGTCACCCCAAACTGCACTGACCAGCACACAGTGGCTCCGTGCTCCTGTGAGATTTGCATTTAGTTTTGGCCCCTCTCTGTGCCAATAAACCTTGTTACAAAAACGATCCAGTTCACAGAAATCAGTCGCTCACAGCTACGCACAGTTACAGTGAAATGATGAACATCTTCAGAGAGTTGGTTTGAAGTGGAGCACCTCATCAGTCCGGCCCTGCAGCTTGCTGTCTGAAAGTTCAGTTTCATATTTCTCTCTCTGTCGATCTGTGTTCCTGACACAAAGCAACATTTACACTTTGCCACATGCAAAAAAAGGCAAATTTTACTCAGCTGCAAAACTTTCTGTGTGTTTGAGCTGTGATGTCATTAAGGCGACATCTTTAGTGGGTCAGACCTTCACACAGGGCAGAGACGTGGTGCTTTGTGAGTGTGTTTACATCGTGTGTCGTGTTGTTCGGTCCAACAGGAGAATCTGAATCTGGCTCTGAACTCATCGTCAGCCATCGGCTGCCACGTGGTGAACATTGGAGCTGAGGACCTGAAGGAGGGCAGGCAGCACCTGGTCCTGGGTCTGCTGTGGCAGGTCATCAAGATCGGACTGTTCGCCGACATCGAGCTCAGCAGGAACGAAGGTGTGTGTGTGTGTGTGTGTGTGTGTGTGTGTGTGTGTGTGTGTGTGTGTGTGTGTGTGTGTTTAAAACCAAAGATGCTTCTGATATAATGTGTAAGGGCAGTGTGTTATATTGATGTTAAACGTGTGTGTGTGTGTGTGTGTGCAGCTCTGGTGGCTCTGCTGCGTGATGGAGAGAGCCTGGAGGATCTGATGAAACTCTCCCCCGAGGAGCTGCTGCTGCGTTGGGCCAACTATCACCTGGAGGAGGCCGGCTGCGGCAAGATCAACAACTTCAGCTCCGACATCAAGGTGAGCACACACACACACACACACACACACACACACACACACACGTAAACACGCTGACCATCAAACAAACAGAGATGTAAAAAGAACTGTAGTTGTTGACGTAATAACAGAAACGTCTGCTCCAATCAAAGAAAAGATGATTTACAATAATAAAATCAACACTATGGATTTTCTGTCTGATATTAAAAACAAATAACTTATTAATATGCTTATTATTTCTCCTGTTAAAGGCCACATCTCTTGACTCTGCTGTTGTTTGTGTGTGTTTCAGGACTCCAAGGCGTACTACAACATCCTGAACCAGGTGGCACCCAAAGGAGACGAGGAGGGGATCCCCCCCATCGCCATCGACATGACAGGAATCAGGGTGAGACGCTCCCACGTCATACAACCTTTATTTAATGGCTCTAAACTGGGAGATGTGGTCGCTGAATTATTCCTTTATTTGACTTTTTTTTTTACATCTCAGTGGAGGCTCTGAGGACAGAGGGGACTGTGTGTTACAGAAATAAAGTAGGGATGTACGATAATATTAACACATCGTTGGTAGCGGCTAATGTTGACTTTAAAATTAAATATTATGCATGAATAAATGATTTTAACTCAGCTATAGAAGAGACCTGATGACCTCTAAAATTAGGCAGGAAAAAAGTGGATATATTGATATCGGTTATCAGTTATTGTCCAAATGAGCCATTATTTATCGGCATATTGGATATTCAATATAAAGCCAATATTGTGCATCTCTAAACTACAGTGTCTCAGCATTAACTAATAAAAGTTTTGAGGAGTGATTTAAGAGATTTTCACACGTACAGCCTCAGCACAGTGATGATATATATTTAATACAATATATAATTCTATTTTTATATTTTGGATATTTAATAAATATTAGATATGATATTTTTACATATATAATAACATATGTTTTAATATTTTATTTTATATTCAATAATTAAGTTTTTATAATTTTTTAAATAATTTTTTAAATTATTATAATTTGCATTTTAAATTTTATTTTTATATTTTTAATATCCAAAGTATTAGTGTTAGCACTGTAGCGTAATGCACGTTTCATTGTTATTGTTAATGCACATTTTATTTTATTGCTTTATATTTACATGCTTCTATTTCATTCTCTTATTCTTCTTTTAATCCTCTGTTTTTTACATCAGAGCGACGGTAAAGAATCATAATTTCCCCTCGGGGATCAATAAAGTATTTCTGACTCTGACTCTGACTCTGACGTCGTCCTCGTCGTCTCTCTGCAGGAGAAAGACGACCTGAAGCGAGCTGAGTGCATGCTGGATCAGGCTGATCGGCTCGGCTGCAGACAGTTCGTCATGCCCACAGACGTCATCCGCGGCAACCCCAAACTGAACTTGGCTTTCGTCGCCAATCTGTTCAACAAGTACCCCGCTCTGAAGAAACCCGAGAACCAGGACATCGACTGGAGCTCCATCGAAGGTGACGAGACTTTGTTCTCCTCTCACCTGTGTTTCTCTAAAACCTCTTTATGTAATGTTTCTCTCTGAGATGGAAACAAACAACCGTTTTCCTCCGGCAATATCTTTATTATCTTTCAAATAACTTAAAGTAACAAAGTCGATGTGTTCTCATCATGTGAGGGAGAGAATCAGGAGCACACAGGTTATATAAAACATTGGCTATAAAAACGTCCTGTTGGTGTTTTTCCTTCAGGTGAGACCAGAGAGGAGCGAACCTTCAGGAACTGGATGAACTCTCTGGGCGTCAACCCTCGTGTCAACCACCTCTATGCGTAAGAACACTCACTCTTCTTTGTCTCTGGCTCTTATTTTACCTGCTTCACGTTTACATCATGAAAACACGGAGCAGACGGAGCCTCGTACACTAAATAATTACCCTGATGGTGGCGCCACAGGACAGGTCTTGTAACGTAAACTGTGTGTGTGTGTGACAGAGACATTGACGACGCCCTGGTGATCTTCCAGCTGTACGAAAAGATCAAGGTTCCAGTGGACTGGGACAAAGTCAACAAGCCTCCCTACCCCAAACTGGGCAGCAACATGAAGAAGGTACGACTGAGTTTTTTTTTCCAGGCTTTAATATGTGTAGCACTTTGTAAGAGTCGATTATTATTAAAACTGACAGACTACAACAAACTGTGCTCAAAAGACGGCCACATAAATAAACTGGGGATTAAACTTGTTTTTTATTTTACTCTCAGGGTTAGTTAAGACAGTTGGTGTCAGATATATCAGTGTGGTTAATACAAAGACTGATGGTGTGTCCAACATCTACACAAATTAACTGTCCCACCTGACCCTAACGACACACATGTTGGTCAGGTGGGTCAATGACTCACATTGTGAACCTAACGATTCTGAAACTAAGAGCTCACATGTGACCTTAACGACTCTGCCAGGGTTCACACCCACACAGAGTATAAAGCCTGCAACTCTGTACCAGTCGGTTAGAACTGAAGAGGCTTCTTGGATGAGAGGCGAAACGTCTTCAAGAAACGCAAGCAAGTCCAGTTGCCTACGATACAGCACTGAAGATTACCATGACCTGGATGACTGAGAACCTTCACCGACATTTTCAAATTTGGCACAAATGTCCACTTTGAGTCAATTATCAACTGATAAAATTTTGGTGGTCAAAGGTCAAGGTCACTGTGACCTCGTCTGTCCCATTCTTATGAACGTGATATCTCAAAAACAAGGCCACTGTAACCTTGTTTCCATCTCATTCTTGTGAACGTGATGTCTGAAGAAACGCGTGAGGATTCCATAACCATTTTTAATCAAGGATGAACTGATAACATTTTAATGGTCAAAGATCAAGATCACTGTAACCTCATCTATTGCATTCTCATGAATCTGGTATCTTAAACAGCTTGAGGGGATATTTTCAAATTTGGCACAAACGTTCACTTGGACTCACCAATTTTCGGATTAAAATTTACTGGTCAAAAACCACTCTCGGGGGGATTTTTGTTCTGCAGTGTCAGTTGCCTCGTCGACGGTCAAGGTCACTGTGACCTTGTCCATTACATTCTCATGAACGTGATATCTCAAGAACACCTTGAGGATTTTTTTTTAATTTGGCACAAACATCCACTTTGAGGCAAGGGTGAACTGATTGGAATTTGGTGGTCGAAGGCCAGAGTTCAAAGGTCACTGTGACCTTACAAAACATATTTTTGGCTTTAACTCAAGACTTCATGTGATAATTATAGCAAAGTTTTACAGAAATGTCCAAGAGGATAAAATGATGACATTTTATTTCAAAAAGGTCAAAGGTCAGCTTCACTGTGACATCAGGAACACTTAACTCAGCGTCATATCTCAGGAACAGAAGGAGAGACATTTGGTCTGATACTAAACTGGTGACTCTGATCTAGAAACTGTGCTGGACTTTATTTTAGTTTTGTCCAGCTGTCTGCAGCTCCATTGTCCTCTTTGTGCAGTGCACTGTGGGACAATTGTGTCTGACAGCACACCTAAGAGATGAACCATATTTAGTCTGCATACTCTTCATACTTTATTGTGTTGCTCTTCAGTTGTGAACACACACAAACCTGTGTAGGATCAGTGTGTAGTTTGGATTGAGGACAGGCTGTGAGAGCAGAGAGACACTGTTTGTGTAGCTCTGTGAAAACGAACAAAGACCTTCAGCAAATATTTCCTCTTCTTTGTGCAGATCAGCTCAGCTGTGACTAAAATATGACTCTTCTCTCTGTTCCAGCTGGAGAACTGTAACTACGCAATCGAGTTGGGAAAGAAGGAGGCCAAATTCTCTCTGGTGGGAATCGCAGGCCAGGACCTGAACGCAGGGAATCGAACCCTCACCCTCGCTCTGCTCTGGCAGCTCATGAGGAGGTAACGACCCTCCTGTCTTTTAAACCTTTTCATTCTCAAAGAAGTAAAGATAGCAGCTCCTCTGCTTCAGTCTCCAACAAAAACAGATTGTTGTTCCTCGCTCAGTTTCAGAGGACGACAGCTGTAGTGAGGCTGGATTCACAGCAGTTAAAAGTATCTGTGCAAACATAACGTTAAAGAGACCGTAGAAGGTATTAAACAGTCTGAAGCTTTTATTTTAACCACTGTCTGTTCCCTCAGGTACACACTGAACATCCTGGAGGACCTGGGCGACGGGCAGAAAGTGAACGATGACACCATCGTGGGCTGGGTCAACGACACGCTCACACAGGCCGGCAAACCAACCATCTCCAGCTTCAAGGTAACAGAAACACACAGCAGGACTTTGTGTCTGTGTGTCACAGTCGTTTATTGTGAGACTGGATTTTTCTGTGTTTTTTAATTTAAGACATACTATACTACGACTTTTTTTAGAAAAAAACTTTTGAATTTTTTTTAGAAAAAATTTGACATACTATACTTTTTTTTTTTTTTTAAGACAAATTTTATGACATTCTATACTGATATTTTTTAGAAAGTTTGACATACTATACTGACTTTTTTTTAGAAAAATTTTATGATATACTATACTGACTTTTTTAGAAGACAAGTTTTATGAAATACTATAAAACAATTTTTTTTTTCAGAAAAAAATGTAAGAACGATTATGATTTTTTGTTGAAAAATCTCATGACATACTATATTTTGACTTTTTTGTCTTATTTTTTTGTGTCAGACATTCATTTATTGTGAGACTGGAATTTTCCGTGTTTTTCAATGTTTACTTTTTAGTCCAGGTTTTGTTTTCAATGCCAAAATCTAAAGTCACACTCTGGCCCTGTAACGTAAGGATTTAAAGCGCTTCTTAAAGGGAAAAAGAGCTCATAAAACAGGTTGTTTTTTTGTTATGTTTGAAGGTTTTTGTTTCCCAGAAATGATGTAACATGTTGTCGCAAATACTAATTGAGGCTTTTGTGTTAAACCTCAAAATATGTACATTTTATAAACCAAATAATATCAGAACATTTTAGGCAGTAAAACCATCCTATAGGGCAAATGTTATTTTATACTGTATTTACACAAAGATTCAGGTAACAGCATCTCCCTCCCAGCTCCTCTACTGTTCACTGACATGAGTTATATCCTCTAAGTGTTGGTTAAAGAAATAGTTTGACTGTCAGTATTTATTGTGTTTGTGTGTGTGTAGGACGGATCGATCAGCAGCAGTATGCCAGTCCTGGACCTGATCGACGCCATCCAGCCGGGATCAATCAGATACGACCTGCTGAAGACAGAAGACCTGACTGAAGAGGAGAAACTCAACAACGCAAAGTATGGACACATTAATTTATTAATTGTTTCACATATTTTACCTCTTAGAGAGAGACAGAGAGACAAAAAGTCATTGTTTAGTATACCAAGTAAATGTCATAAAAAATACATGCAAAACACCATAGTACAGGATGTCATAAATGTCATAGTATAGCGTGTCATTAAAATTTGAATAACAACTCATAGTATAGTATCATCAATATTTCATTACAATGTCATAAAAATTCTGTAGCATAGTGTGTCATGAAAAAATAAAACATTGATAGTAAACTTCATTTAACATTGACATAAAAAATGTCTAGTGTAGCATGCCAAAAAGCCATGGAAATGTTTGCTACAAAATGTTTTGGTAAATGGTCATAATATAATATGCCATGCATTCATTCATAAAACATGTCAGTGTAGTGTACCATAAACATTTTCATTAGAAGGTCAAAGTGTAGTATGCCATTAAAAATGTAATTTAAAATGTTCTTGTATAATATTCCATAGAGTCCTAAAAGATATTCATAAAAAAGGTCACAAAGTGTAGTATGCCACAAAATGTTTTATTAAAGTCACAGTTTAGTATGAAATACAATTTTTCATTAAAAAAGTTTAAGTATATTATGCCATTAAAAATGTAATTAAAAGGTCACAGTAAAGTATGCAACACAGTCTTTAATGTAAAATGTCAAATAGGATAGTAAATTACGTTATTTTCTTTTCTGAAAAATCATGGTATATGTCAAATTTTTCTTAAAAAAAAGTCATAGTGTATGTCAACACTAAATTTGTAGAAGTTAAAACATCAAAATTGTGCAATAAAAGTTTTAATTAGAAAAACGTCAGTCGTAATTATACTATGACATTTTTTCACAATTTTTGACGACATGCTATACTATGACGTTTTTTCATGATTTTTGACGACATGCTATACTATGACGTTTTTTCACGATTTTTGACGACATACTATACTATGACTTTTTTTCACAATTTCTGACGACATGCTATACTATGACAATTTTTCACGATTTTTGATGACATGCTTTACTATGACTTTTTTTCACGATTTTTGACGACATGCTATACTATGACGTTTTTTCACGATTTTTGACGACATGCTATACTATGACATTTTTTAAAATTTTTGACGACATGCTCTACTATGACGATTTTTCTATTATTTTGGACGATATACTATACTATGACGGTTTTTAGTTTTTTTTTGACGACATACTATACTATGACGTTTTTCATGATTTTTGACGACATGCTATACTATGACGATTTTTCACGATTTTTGACGACATGCTATACTATGACGTTCTATAGTGATTTTGGACGACATGCTATACTATGACGTTTTTTCACGATTTTTGACGACATGCTATACTATGACGATTTTTCTATTATTTTGGACGATATACTATACTATGACGGTTTTTAGGTTTTTTTTGACGACATGCTATACTATGACGTTTTCCATGATTTTTGACGACATGCTATACTATGACGATTTTTCACGATTTTTGACGACATACTATGACGTTTTTTCACGATTTTTGACGACATGCTATACTATGACGATTTTTCACGATTTTTTACGACATACTATACTATGACGTTTTTTCACGATTTTTGACGACATGCTATACTATGATGTTTTTTAGTGATTTCTGACGACATGCTATACTATGACATTTTTTCACGATTTTTGACGACATGCTATACTATGACGTTTTTTTCACGATTTTTGACGACATGCTATACTATGATGTTTTTTAGTGATTTTTGACGACATACTATGACATTTTTTCACGATTTTTGACGACATGCTATACTATGACGTTTTTTCACGATTTTTGACGACATGCTATACTATGACGTTTTTTCACGATTTTTGACGACATGCTATACTATGACATTTTTTCACGATTTTTGAGGACATACTATACTATGACGTTTTATAGTGATTTTTTACGACATGCTATACTATGACATTTTTTTAAATTTTTGACGACATGCTATACTATGACGATTTTTCTATTATTTTGGACAATATACTATATTATGATGGTTTTTAGTTTTTTTTTGACGACATACTATACTATGACGTTTTTTCATGATTTTTGACGACATACTATACTATGACATTTTTTAAAATTTTTGACGACATGCTATACTATGACGTTTTTTCACGATTTTTGACGACATGCTATACTATGATGTTTTATAGTGATTTTGGACGACATGCTATACTATGACGTTTTTTTCACGATTTTTGACGACATGCTATACTATGACGATTTTTCACGATTTTTGACGACATACTATACTATGACGTTTTTTTCACGATTTTTGACGACATGCTATACTATGTTTTTTAGTGATTTCTGACGACATGCTATACTATGACGTTTTTTTCACGATTTTTGACGACATGCTATACTATGTTTTTTAGTGATTTCTGACGACATGCTATACTATGATGTTTTTTCACGATTTTTGACGACATGCTATACTATGATGTTTTATAGTGATTTTGGACGACATGCTATACTATGACGTTTTTTTCACGATTTTTGACGACATGCTATACTATGACGATTTTTCACGATTTTTGACGACATACTATACTATGACGATTTTTCACGATTTTTGACGACATACTATACTATGACGTTTTTTTCACGATTTTTGACAACATGCTATACTATGATGTTTTTTAGTGATTTCTGACGACATGCTATATACTATGACGATTTTTCACGATTTTTGACGACATACTATACTATGACGTTTTTTCACGATTTTTGACGACATGCTATACCATGACGTTTTTTCATGATTTTTGACGACATGCTATACTATGACGTTTTTTTCACGATTTTTGACGACATGCTATACTATGACGTTTTTTCATGATTTTTGACGACATGCTATACTATGATGTTTTATAGTGATTTTTGACGACATGCTATACTATGACGTTTTTTCACGATTTTTGACGACATGCTATACTATGACATTTTTTCATGATTTTTGACGACATGCTATACTATGACGTTTTATAGTGATTTTTTACGACATGCTATACTATGACATTTTTTAAAATTTTTGACGACATGCTATACTATGACGATTTTTCTATTATTTTGGACGATATAATATACTATGATGGTTTTTAGTTTTTTTTTGACGACATACTATACTATGACATTTTTTTAAATTTTTGACGACATGCTATACTATGACGTTCTATAGTGATTTTGGACGACATGCTATACTATGACGTTTTTTTCACGATTTTTGACGACATGCTATACTATGACGTTTTTTTCACGATTTTTGACGACATGCTATACTATGACGTTTTTTCACGATTTTTGACGACATGCTATACTATGACGTTTTTTCATGATTTTTGACGACATGCTATACTATGATGTTTTATAGTGATTTTTGACGACATGCTATACTATGACATTTTTTCACGATTTTTGACGACATGCTATACTATGACGTTTTTTCATGATTTTTGACGACATGCTATACTATGATGTTTTATAGTGATTTTTGACGACATGCTATACTATGACATTTTTTCATGATTTTGGACGACATGCTATACTATGACGTTTTATAGTGATTTTTTACGACATGCTATACTATGACATTTTTTAAAATTTTTGACGACATGCTATACTATGACGATTTTTCTATTATTTTGGACGATATAATATACTATGACGGTTTTTAGTTTTTTTTTGACGACATACTATACTATGACATTTTTTTAAATTTTTGACGACATGCTATGCTATGACGTTTTTCATGATTTTTGACGACATGCTATACTATGACGATTTTTCACGATTTTTGACGACATGCTATACTATGACGTTCTATAGTGATTTTGGACGACATGCTATACTATGACGTTTTTTTCACGATTTTTGACGACATGCTATACTATGACGTTTTTTCACGATTTTTGACGACATGCTATACTATGATGTTTTATAGCGAATTTTGACGACATGCTATACTATGACGTTTTTTTCACGATTTTTGACGACATGCTATACTATGACGATTTTTCTATTATTTTGGACGATATACTATATTATGATGGTTTTTAGTTTTTTTTGACGACATGCTATACTATGATGTTTATTCATGATTTTTGACGACATACTTTACCATGATGTTTTGTCATGATTTTTAACGACGTGCTACACTGTGACGTTTTCCACAATATTTGACAACATACTATACTATTTCATTTTTCACAGTTTTCAATGACATATAATGTATAATGTAAAAACATATAATGTTTTTTATGGCATAATAGACATCATAATATGGGATGCCATGAAAAGTCATGGTATAATACACCATACACTTTTTCATTAAGGAGTAAGCCATTAAAATGTAATGAAAAATTTCAGAGAAAAAAGTCAGTGTCACAACCCAGCTCAACAGCTTCAACAAGAATTGGAGACAAGACAAGTTTACAAAAGGGGATAAGCAACTTTATTAACAAAAGTAAAGATAAATAACAGAACAAACACAGAAGTCATTAATTAGCCATGTCTGCATGTATGGGTGCATGGAAATATCTGCAGTAATCCAAAAACACAGCAGCTGCACCCACAATGGAAAAGAGAGAGACCATAGGAAGGTGGTGAGCCTTCATGTCATGAACCACACCTGGCCCAGGTGTGCCTCGTTGGGTTAATGATGACCCGCTGTCTTGACCCGGATCCTGTAAGACAAAGAGCAGCCAACAAAGCAGGCTGAGGACACCTAGTGGAGTGAAGGGGTCATCACAATACTGTGCCTCTATGTTTTTCATTAAAATGTCATAGTATAATATGCCATAAAATAAAAAACAAAAAACACAACAAAACATCATAGTATAGCATGTCGTCCAAAATCATGAAAAAACTTCATAGTATAGCATGTCATCAAAAATCATGAAAAAACATCATAGTATAGTATGTCGTCCAAAATCACTAAAAAAACGTCATAGTATAGTATGTCGTCCAAAATCACTAAGAAACGTCATAGTATAGTATGTCGTCCAAAATCACTAAGAAACGTCATAGTATAGTATGTCGTCCAAAAACATGAAAAAAACGTCATACTATAGTATGTCGTCCAAAGTCCTGGAAAAAAAATGTCATAGTATAGCAGGTCGTCCAAAATCACGAAAAAACGTCATAGTATAGCATGTCGTCCAAAACATGAAAAAACGTCATATTATAGCATGTCGTCCAAAACATGAAAAAACGTCATAGTATAGCATGTCGTCCAAAACATGAAAAAAAAAGTCATAGTATAGTATGTCGTCCAAAGTCCTGGAAAAAAACGTCATAGTATAGTATGTCGTCTAAAAACATGAAAAAAAGTCATAGTATAGTATGTCGTCCAAAACATGAAAAAACGTCATAGTATAGCATGTCGTCCAAAATCACTAAGAAAACGTCATAGTATAGTATGTCGTCCAAAATCACTAAGAAATGTCATAGTATAGCATGTCGTCCAAAATCACAAAAAAAACGTCATAGTATAGCATGTCGTCCAAAATCACTAAAAAACGTCATAGTATAGTATGTCGTCCAAAAACATGAAAAAAGTCATAGTATAGTATGTCGTCCAAAATCATGAAAAAACGTCAGTATAGCATGTCGTCCAAAACCATGAAAAAACGTCAGTATAGTATGTCGTCCAAAACATGAAAAAAAAAGTCATAGTATAGCATGTCGTCCAAAACCATGAAAAAAACGTCATACTATAGTATGTCGTCCAAAGTCCTGGAAAAAAAATGTCATAGTATAGCAGGTCGTCCAAAATCACTAAAAAACGTCATAGTATAGCATGTCGTCCAAAATCACTAAGAAATGTCACAGTATAGCATGTCGTCCAAAATCATGAAAAAACGTCATAGTATAGCATGTCGTCCAAAACATGAAAAAACGTCATATTATAGCATGTCGTCCAAAACATGAAAAAACGTCATAGTATAGCATGTCGTCCAAAACATGAAAAAAAAAGTCATAGTATAGTATGTCGTCCAAAGTCCTGGAAAAAAACGTCATAGTATAGTATGTCGTCTAAAAACATGAAAAAAAGTCATAGTATAGTATGTCGTCCAAAACATGAAAAAACGTCATAGTATAGCATGTCGTCCAAAATCACTAAGAAAACGTCATAGTATAGTATGTCGTCCAAAAACATGAAAAAAGTCATAGTATAGTATGTCGTCCAAAATCATGAAAAAACGTCAGTATAGCATGTCGTCCAAAACCATGAAAAAACGTCAGTATAGTATGTCGTCCAAAACATGAAAAAAAAAGTCATAGTATAGCATGTCGTCCAAAACCATGAAAAAACGTCAGTATAGTATGTCGTCCAAAACATGAAAAAAAAAGTCATAGTATAGCATGTCGTCTAAAAACATGAAAAAACGTCATAGTATAGCATGTCGTCCAAAACATGAAAAAAAGTCATAGTATAGTATGTCGTCCAAAGTCCTGGAAAAAAACGTCATAGTATAGTATGTCGTCCAAAATCATGAAAAAACGTCATAGTATAGCATGTCGTCCAAAACATGAAAAAAAGTCATAGTATAGTATGTCGTCCAAAGTCCTGGAAAAAAACGTCATAGTATAGCATGTCGTCCAAAACATGAAAAAAAGTCATAGTATAGTATGTCGTCCAAAGTCCTGGAAAAAAACGTCATAGTATAGCATGTCGTCCAAAACATGAAAAAACGTCAGTATAGTATGTCGTCCAAAACATGAAAAAACGTCATAGTATAGCATGTCGTCCAAAACATGAAAAAACGTCATAGTATAGCATGTCGTCCAAAACCATGAAAAAAATGTCATAGTATAGTATGTCGTCCAAAATCACTAAAAAACGTCATAGTATAGCATGTCGTCCAAAACATGAAAAAACGTCAGTATAGTATGTCGTCCAAAACATGAAAAAACGTCATAGTATAGCATGTCGTCCAAAACCATGAAAAAACGTCAGTATAGTATGTCGTCCAAAACATGAAAAAACGTCAGTATAGTATGTCGTCCAAAACATGAAAAAAAAAGTCATAGTATAGCATGTCGTCCAAAACCATGAAAAAACGTCAGTATAGTATGTCGTCCAAAACATGAAAAAAAAAGTCATAGTATAGCATGTCGTCTAAAAACATGAAAAAACGTCATATTATAGCATGTCGTCCAAAACATGAAAAAACGTCATAGTATAGCATGTCGTCCAAAACATGAAAAAAAGTCATAGTATAGTATGTCGTCCAAAGTCCTGGAAAAAAACGTCATAGTATAGTATGTCGTCCAAAATCATGAAAAAACGTCATAGTATAGCATGTCGTCTAAAAACATGAAAAAACGTCATATTATAGCATGTCGTCCAAAACATGAAAAAACGTCAGTATAGTATGTCGTCCAAAACATGAAAAAACGTCATAGTATAGCATGTCGTCCAAAACATGAAAAAACGTCATAGTATAGCATGTCGTCCAAAACCATGAAAAAAATGTCATAGTATAGTATGTCGTCCAAAATCACTAAAAAACGTCATAGTATAGCATGTCGTCCAAAACATGAAAAAACGTCAGTATAGTATGTCGTCCAAAACATGAAAAAACGTCATAGTATAGCATGTCGTCCAAAACATGAAAAAACGTCATAGTATAGCATGTCGTCCAAAACATGAAAAAACGTCATAGTATAGCATGTCGTCCAAAACATGAAAAAACGTCAGTATAGTATGTCGTCCAAAACATGAAAAAACGTCATAGTATAGCATGTCGTCCAAAACATGAAAAAACGTCATAGTATAGCATGTCGTCCAAAACCATGAAAAAAATGTCATAGTATAGTATGTCGTCCAAAATCACTAAAAAACGTCATAGTATAGCATGTCGTCCAAAACATGAAAAAACGTCAGTATAGTATGTCGTCCAAAACATGAAAAAACGTCATAGTATAGCATGTCGTCCAAAACATGAAAAAATGTCATAGTATAGCATGTCGTCCAAAACATGAAAAAACGTCATAGTATAGTATGTCGTCTAAAAACATGAAAAAACGTCATAGTATAGCATGTCGTCCAAAACATGAAAAAAAAAAGTCACAGTATAGTATGTCGTCCAAAACATGAAAAAAAAAGTCATAGTATAGTATGTCGTCCAAAACATGAAAAAAAAAGTCATAGTATAGCATGTCGTCCAAAACATGAAAAAACGTCATAGTATAGCATGTCGTCCAAAACCATGAAAAAAATGTCATAGTATAGTATGTCGTCCAAAATCACTAAAAAACGTCATAGTATAGCATGTCGTCCAAAACATGAAAAAACGTCAGTATAGTATGTCGTCCAAAACATGAAAAAACGTCATAGTATAGCATGTCGTCCAAAACATGAAAAAATGTCATAGTATAGCATGTCGTCCAAAACATGAAAAAACGTCATAGTATAGTATGTCGTCTAAAAACATGAAAAAACGTCATAGTATAGCATGTCGTCCAAAACATGAAAAAAAAAAGTCACAGTATAGTATGTCGTCCAAAACATGAAAAAAAAAGTCATAGTATAGTATGTCGTCCAAAACATGAAAAAAAAAGTCATAGTATAGCATGTCGTCCAAAACATGAAAAAAAAAAAGTCATAGTATAGTATGTCGTCCAAAACATGAAAAAAAAAAGTCATAGTATAGTATGTCGTCCAAAATCATGAAAAAACGTCATAGTATAGTATGTCGTCTAAAAACATGAAAAAACGTCATAGTATAGCATGTCGTCCAAAACATGAAAAAACGTCAGTATAGTATGTCGTCCAAAACATGAAAAAACGTCATAGTATAGCATGTCGTCCAAAACATGAAAAAACGTCAGTATAGTATGTCGTCCAAAACATGAAAAAACGTCATAGTATAGCATGTCGTCCAAAATCATGAAAAAACGTCATAGTATAGTATGTCGTCCAAAATATGAAAAAAAAAGTCATAGGATAGCATGTCGTCCAAAATCACTAAATAACATCATAGTATAGTATGTCATCAAAAATAATGAAAAAAAAAAAAACATGAAAAAGTCACGGTGTGAACACCATGACAGTCAGAGAGATGTTTTTCTCACCACACGATGTCTGTCATTATGTGTTTCCAGGTACGCCATCTCCATGGCGAGGAAGATTGGCGCCCGGGTGTACGCGCTGCCTGAGGACCTGGTGGAGGTCAAACCTAAGATGGTGATGACGGTGTTTGCCTGCCTGATGGCACGCGGCATGAAGAGAGTCTAAAGAGGACAGCAGCCTTAAATACTGGATAAACAAGGTTTCCAACAGATAATAAGTTACAACAGAGGTGACGTTTGAGGGCAGAGGGACACTGGGAAATTTACTTTGGTCAAAGCACTGCAGTCTGTTACTGATATTCATTCCTCTTACATAAGAAAACTTCAGGCTTTAAACTCCAACAGGACTTCCTGGAGGTTCATTCTGCATTTTAAAAATAATCTGATTGTTCTGCAGCAGTAATGAAGGTTAGTCATGATCAAGATGAGTGTTGTCACGCAGAGCTGCCACGCTCCCCTTCAACATGTTTACTGTTTGTTTGTGTGCGTCACCTGCTCAGGTTTTTCATTTGATCGCAGACGTGTTCCAAATCACAGACTTTATGCCAAATGTTCCAGCAAATAAACAGATTTTTGTATTAAAAGTTGTGTCATTTGATTTTGTTATTTGACAGATGTCCTGTAAGAAAAGGAACAAAGCTATCATTTAAATTTCACATCAGATGTAAATCTTGTCTTTGCTGCCCTCCAGTGGTTCAACATATCACCTGGCTGCAGTCATGTACAGGTGTACCCCAGGACACTGTGACATCACTGTTGGGTGTGGTTACAGGTTCAACCACAGACTGAAACTATGGAACATGGAGGGAGTCAAGGCGTCCATTTTGACATTTGTATTGAGTCAAATTTGTTCATCATAACGGGTAAAAATTTAACATTTTAATGTGTCAAATGAGCATTAAGACAGAAAATGACCTGTTAAATACATCTGTGACGTTTTAAGATGTTTAATACTGGGTGCAACCATGTCACCAGTTTGAGAGGGTAAACTGATGGAACAGTATTCGGAATACATTGAAAGTGTCCACTAGATGGCAGAGTTAAATTAGAGAACATTGGACATAGTGTTCTGATGTCTACTCTGAGTGTGTTACTGATTTGTCTTCATTCTTTCATATCACATAAAATGAATGCCTGAAGTCATTGGTTTTACTCTAGCTTTTGAGGTCTGCTGCTGAATTCACATGGTAGGACTCCAATTTAATAAGTCAGCAGTGATAAATGTGTAAACTGTCATTAAGACAGACGAGCGGAGCGCTAGCTTGTTAACGTCACGTTTATTCACTTAACATGGAGCTAAAATAAATACAGATTTATGTAAATTGTTTGCGTCATGCATTCATAAGTCGTGACAAATCATAACATCTTCTAGGAGTAGATGTTTACCTGTAAACTTGGGCTACGTGAAATTATACAATATGCTAACGGAGCAAGGGAAGCTAATTGCTAACATACTAGCTTACTGTTCCAATAGGAAAACGCTGGTTCTGGTTCAGTGGCTGTGTCGCAAGGTATCATGGGGGGGCGAGGAATAAAGTGGATACGCTTGGTTTTCCTGAATAAAAAAAAAAGTTTGTGTTAAAGAAGTATTTTCATATAATTTATTCTGAATGAAAACACACATAGGTTGGTGTGTTACAGCCACAGTGGCTCAAAAAGCTTCCAGATGCCATTTGTTCTCTTCAGTCACCAGGTGTTCATGAATTTACCCCCTACACACACACACATAACATGGAGACAGGTGATAGGTACGTACCCACCAACGGGAGTCCAATGCAGAAGCTACGTCAAAAAGCGGCGGGTATGTTGACGCCAACCAATGACATGGAAGCTTTAATGTTCTAAATGTCCTCAGACGTCAGGAATGTACTTGTTAATGGGTTACGCTCTGTCGTCTTACCGCACATTTGACGTGTTAAGACGTTATATTTTTTACCTTTAAGATGAGCAAATTTGACTTATTAACACAAACATCAAAATGAAACAGGAAACAAGTTGATCTCTAAAGGAACAGTTCAACATTTTGGGACATACACTCCTTCACTTCCTCTCTGACACTCAGATGTTCAGACTGATTCCACTCTGATGTCTGTGCAGTAAATATGAAGCTACAAACAGCAGCTGGTTAGCTTAGCTTAGCTTAGCTTAGCATGCAGCCAGCCTGGCCACCACCCATCGATCTGAACATTTGACTCGTCACCCTAAACGTCAATCTGATGTCTACATGTGAGACAGTGTTCAGTTACTCACCGCAGCTGTCAGAGGTCTTTGTAAATGTTGAGTGGACGGGAGCACTGATGTCTTTCTTCAGCTGTTACAAACAGGAAGTAGTCGACACCGGCCTGATTAAATAAACATTAATGAAAGCACAACAAGAAACTTCAACTAAACAATCTGTTTAATTAGAGAAAAAGAAAAGATTTCCAAAGGAAAGAGCTCTGGTAGAAAAAATGAAACGGTGAAGTGAGTTCGTCTTTTTGTTGTTTGACTTCTTGAGAAGAGAGACGGGAGGATGGGACAGAGGTCAGAGGCAGAACTGAGGACAACGTCACTCAGAGTTGGGTCAGTTTCCAGTCCGGTGTACGAGTTTAAACCGGTTTGATTTTATGCAAACCAGCTGGACCGGCATTTGTCGTTAGAACATGTTCTGGGTGGGTAAAAAGTAGCGTACGTCAGCGATCTGTGCCGACGGTGTCACAGCGCTAAATCCAACATGTACGACATAAATATGACGACGTGATCAACATTATATTATGTTTATAAAGGGACTAATTGACCACTGCCTATCTGATGAGGCTGGTGTCGGCAACATCGATCTTAATAACTCTAACCGAACACCAAGACGGCGCCTATTCATTCCAATGGAGTTGCTCGCCTGGTGCATTCGCCAAATAAGTTTCTAGCTTGAGGGTATTTCTTTTCTCGACCTGACGAAACTTTTACAGATATAAAACCTCCATGGATCAAAAATGCAGAATACAAAGAGTCATATTTGAGTTTGTTAGCAGTTGGAGGTGTCAACAGTTTTACAGACGTCTCTTATATAATGGTGGTAAAATGCTCGCTGGGCTGCGGGGGATTTTTTCACTGCAGTACCACGAGTGGCCACTTGGAGAAAATGGCTGCAAGGCTGGGTGGCGTTCAGCAACATAAAGGAGATCAATGGGAGGGGCAGAGCTGTGTGCACGGTGTTTGTTAACAACAAAGTGTTTTTAGGGGTGGAGAGGAGACATGGCAAGAAACTAAACCTGCACCAATATGGCGACATTTTGGATCTGAAGCCGACGTAACAGGTGTCATAAATCAGTGGTTCCCAACTGGTGGGTCACGGTCCAGAAGTGGGTCGTGGGTTCATTTGGAATGAACCGAAAGTTTGTAAAAACCCACTTTATTTTGAAGTACAGTAAATTCCCAGCACAGAGCTTTTATTTTGAAGTGCCATTTCCTGCTGTATAATAAGTGACTAACAGACAGCAAACTAGCTGGACAACGTGGCCAAATGTGAGTATGATGCTGACTGTGTTGAAGTGTGTGGACCTTGAACTGATCACTAAGGAGAAATCTGCACCAGTTGGGCACCACTGATCTAAATAACCACATTCGACACAGAGCTGCTGTCGTGAGCTGAACTTTTGTCATCGATGTGCCTCTGTTTATATCTGTCGCTCGCTTTGAAAGCTTAAAATGGCTGATTGATGAAGTGAAGATGAGGATGTACTGACATGAACCGTCCTCATTTCACTACAAAAACCACGTGAGGTGGAGAAAGATCTCCATGGAGCTGAAAGTTTCTGGTGAGCTAAATAACCCTCGCTAATAACAAGCTAGGCTACTTGCTGTCGTCCACACTGTATGTCATTTTATATCACAATATTAACCCTGTGTGTTCTGTTTTAAAAAGCTTACAAAGTACAAAGGCAGCATGTCGGCTTCTCGCTCATCTTATTAGTGGTTACGTCTCTGGTCTGAAGTCGAGCAAACAGCTGATGTTTACGTGGTTTGTTTACATGAAGTAAAAGAAGTGCTTATTAAATGGATTAAGTGTTATGTGACGTGATGTGATTGTCGCTCGTTTTCTGCTGCTGAGTCAAGTGCGTCACCTGGTATCATTCAGTGTACCGGTCCAGTCCAGCGCTTGGCCTAACATCAAACCGGCTCAAACATCTGTACACCGGCCCGACCCTGACGTCACCACATATTCACAGTATCAACTGCACCAGTTTCTGCTCCTGTCGTGTTCACAGTCATGAAGCGTGTTGAACCAAACCGTGTCCCCGTGACTGTCTGACAGAGGTGGGTTTATTTCAGTCTCCAGTCCGTGCAGTGTCTCTGTGAGGATCATTATTTGGCAGGTTTGGCCTCTGCGGGGTTTTCTCCAGTGTCCAGGGTCTTGAGGAGGCGGAAGAGACCGGCGGCTTCTCGGATACGGCTGAACTCGATGCAAAAGGCCTGAACCTCGATGAACAGGTCCTGAACATTGATGATCTTGTTTCTGATCAGCGACTGGAGGAAGACGCAGACCAGACGGACCAGACGGTTCTGGAGGAAACATCAAATATTAGAAACAACTCTCAGGATGATGCAACCCAAACTAAAAGTGACCACACGAACATACACAGGGTGTCAACAGGTATCAAACAATTAAACTGAATGTTTTCTAAAACCTTTTTAAGATCATTTTTAACCAAATTTTCAGACAAATAATCTTTTTATTATTCAAGCATTACGGGTAAGTATAAAGGAAAATATGGTCCAGTGCAGAGGAAGGTTTTCTGGAGAAACATGGTCATTAGAGTGAGTTGGGTTAATCTCCATTTCACCAACAGGTAAGTGCAAGTATAAAGTAAAAGATATTTTGGTTCAGTTGCAGGTTCAAAGATTCGTAAATTCAGAAATGTGGACCTCCACGCAGAAACAGCTTGACTCAATTTGACAAAAATAAATTAAAAATTGATAAATTAAATTAGATTTTTGTGTCATTTAAAACCTCACAGAGTCAAATTTAAGACTATTTATTGACTTTTAAGGCCTAATATTTATCAAATTCAATTTCAGATATTTTAAGACTTTTCAAGGACCTGCAGACACCCTGTTTAAAATAAGGAGGATGTTAGACAGACTTAGTTATGACTAGATGTACCAATTAAAAAGGGCCTAAACTGTTTTGCTGTCATTTGTAGTTTTAATCATTTGGTTTGGTTCCTTAAGAAGTTCATCTTGTATTCAGTCATCCTTGTGCACAACTCATGTACCATGTATGTACAGTTATAATAATAATAACCATCATATTATTAAAACCTTTATATAGATATAACTTTTTAAATTAAAAAGTGTTTTCCGATAAAATGTGACATAAACATTTAAAAACAGTTTCAGTTTAACTTCAACACTGAGCAAAGCAGCTACATGTGAGAAAAAGTAAAATAAGTTCAATAAAACAATATAAAATAATTAAAATAATCAGAAAAATTAAAGTTAAAAATGTGAAAGCACATTTATAAAAATATGTATAAGCAAAATCTGCATGAATGCAGTGATGTATTAATGACTCCATGAGGTCACAGTTTTTTTCTTTGCTGACATTTTGGTTAAAGAGACATATTCAACACATTATCACATTTTTGTTTTTGTCAGAGGGCAGATCTGCCTCACTGCAGCCTTTATAAGGGATCACTGTTATCAGAGTGTTGTTCTGTACCTGCATGTACTTGTCTTTGATTTGCTCACAGGTGGAGATGCAGTTGGAGATGTAGAGGTGGATGAACTCTGGAGGTAAATCCACCGCTGTGGTCAACCTGCGGACGCACCAACAACAACAAAGATAATCATGAACACTGAAAGAAGAAACAGTTACATTAGCATTGTGATTATTATTATTATTGTTATTGCTAATTCTTGGGTAGTTTCTTGTTAAGTTGTTCGCTGTCTTTTTCTCATGTTGTAAGAGAAATAAAATAAATCTGCTCAGGTATTAAAGGGTTAAGCATTAAAACGGTCAGATGCAGAGAGCGCAGCGTCCTGACCTGTTGACGACCTCCATGGAGTGCAGCGACATGTCCATGTTGACCAGCACTGAGAAATACTCTGTGATCTGGCTGCTCTGCATCAGCTTCAGCAGCATCTCGATGGCCACCAGCGGGTTGTTCTCCACCAGGTCAGGGAGTTTCGCCGGGGACAGACCGATGTGATACACCAGCTTCGGGTCCTTCTCCAGCTCCGCCAACAGCTGCAGAGACAGAGAGAGAGAGAGAGTTTACAGCCTGACGTCTCCTCTTCCTCCACTGTTGTTAAAAACAACCGCTGCTGAAAATAGTCCCCAACAAAGTCGAAACTTGACCTGATCATGTGACCTGACACAGCGTGCCATGAGCTCACCTGTGACTGCTGCTGGGCCGACAGCGAGCTCTTGAAGGCCTTGGACATGATGCGTTTGATCTCCACGCCCGTGCTGTTCTTCACACACATGGAGCGATCCCATTGGATGCTGTGATCCGGCTCGGTGGGATTCAGCCACGCCAGCTCGTCCTCACACACGTGGAGGGGAGGTGGCGGGCGGATGAACTCGGGGCGGAAGTGACCTGAGGACGGAGAGGGATGAACGTTCAGATAATCCACCATCATACACTGAATAACTTGATTCAAAGTGAAACTGATCCTCTACAAGTCTGAAGATGTCTGCGTATCGGGAGGCGCTATGATGGAGTAGGTGGGCGTGTCTTGGTCTCCTTCCTGCCTTTTTCTGATACCTTTTTCACGTTCCAGGGAGGAGGCACTTCAGCCAATAGTCTGGAGTTCAGTTACTCTTTAAGACGACATCAACATGAGAAACACTTACTCTCCAGAGGAGGCCGCGGCCCTGTGACCAGAGACTCGATGATCTGATTGGCCACGGAGCTGTCGAATCCTGAGTTAGAAGAGTCGGGATCGGGGTCGTTCAGGATGCTGGGGAAGCTGGCTTTACTCTGAGTGGGCAGCTCCGACTGACGCTCTGCGCAACACACACACAAAACACGGAACCTTTTAATACATCAATAAAATAAATAAGTATTACAATAAAATAACATAAAATAACAAAATAAAAAATAAAACTAAATAAATAATATAATAAAAAATAAACATAAATAATCTAATTAAAAAATTAAATGAATAAACAAAAATGCAGAAATTAATTACATAAAATAAAATAAATATGTCTAGTTTCATATTGCACTGAAAACCGCTAAAAAAACAGTTGATTATCCAAAGTGAAGAAGTTTCTTGGAGATACTTTTTTTTAAACAATGTATTTGCATGTGCATGATGGCTGCCTCATGTATCCTGGGTCCATTTGGAGTGTTGGTCGTGCACGTCCTCAGAAATTAACGCTACACATCTGCAAAATGTAATATGCACATGAACTGTTCGGACAGTGTGAGAAAAACTGAGGGGGCAAAGATAGAGGCATTGCACACATACAGGTGTTGTGTTGAGGTATGGTACCCTGTCAAACAGTGAGTGTTCCCTCCAACACCAAAAATTACATCTTACATTTTGAGACTTTTTAAGGACCCACGGCCACCCCCTGCTTTAAACGTGAGTGCTGTCACTTTTGTGTTGGTGTACGCTGACCTGCTAACGCCAGCTGCAGCCCGCTGATGTCGATGGCCTGTGGCATGTTGCCGACGTCCATGCAGGACACCTGTCTGGGCGTCTTCTTGAAGAGATCCCTGGGCGGCGCCAACATCAGCTGGGACAGGAAGAACTTCTCAGGCTGAGTGATGGGAGGCAGGAAACCTGGAGAGAGGTTACATGACACAGAATGATGTGGTTGATGAACATGTGCTGTACCCTGAGGTTGAGATGTGACAGACAGGCATTTTACAGCCGATCTAAGAGGGTTTTTAAAAAGACAGGAGAGGGAGGAGAGTTAACTCAACACATAGAGGAACCCTTCATCCTTCAGTTTATCACTAACATTTAGCATCAACACATCTGGAGATACATGGATTTAACTGGACAGGAAGGACCTAAAGCTGTCAGACAAATGTAGTAGAAAGTACAATATTTCCCTCTGAGCTGGAGGAGAGGAGAACAGGGCTGCACAAGTACTCAGATTATTATCAAAATCACAATATGGCCGTGTGCAACACTAAAATCAGAGGAGCTGCAATGTTTGATAAAAGTTAAATGTGTCATAACAAACTATAGATATAGATAACTCATTATCACAGTCTTGATTCATTCATTTCTATTATTTCTTGTCGTTATGTTCAGACCCGCTGAGGGCCGTACCTGAGAGCACCTTCTCCTGCTCCTCCCCGGCAGGTGCGGGGTTCAGCAGGTGAGCGAACACGGCAGCGAAGGGGTTAGCAGCCAGCGGCTCGGTGCGGTACATCTCCCAGAGCAGGTAGAGGGCTGTGAGCCTCTGCGGGGAGCTGGGCAGCAGGTCGGGCTGCTGCAGGAGCATGACCAGCACCGAGCCCACCCTGAAGTGCTCCGCCTTCCCGAAGTAGTGATGGAAGTGGGTGGAGAGGCTCTCGAAGGTGTTGGTGCATGCCTCCTCCGAGATGATGCTCAGCAGGTTGGACAGCTCCTTCGGGGCGAGGGTCATGGTCCGCCCGCCTCGGTCAGCTCAGCTCTCTGGAGATCGGTGTCGTTATAAAACTCTGTGTGTCCTGCTGATACAGTTCACCTGAAGTTAAATCATGTCTGCGGGAGAAATCCAAACAGCCCCAAAGTCGTTAGCTAAGAGTTAGCTTAGCCTAGCAGCAGTGCTAGCTAACAGACGCCGGTGAAGTCATGTCACAAACTGAAGAGTCCGCCCGATAAAACCGGCTCTGACCGGCCCGGTAGCTTCATAACAGTCTAACAAACCCGGCGAACACAAACCTAACTGAGATATTCCCAAATTATTCCAGTTTGATGAAGTGTTATCCGGACTGTTACACACAGTTGTGCTCTGTTAACGTTAGCCGTTTAAATTCTGACCCTTCATGTGCGGTGCATTCTGGACAGCGTAGTTTTCCTTCCGGGGTTTCACTTCCGGTACACGCTTAGCTTTTATAAAATTAACATTTAATAATATAATATGACCCATAAACCTGACTCATTTCACTACTAATTAATAATAGACCTTTAAATAAAAACGTTTTAATGTGTAACTGACCTGAAATAAACGCTAACTTCACTTGCTAACGCTTCTTTACCCATAAACCCTTGCAACGAACTTCCGGTGTGTCGCGCTGTCAAAGTGTAAAGTGTAACTCGTGGAATTTTCAATGAAAAATGAATCTGACCAAATATCTTACATGATTTAAACATAGATTATAACTATAACATTTATATAAATCATAAATAAAATAGCATTTAAATTAAATTATAAATATTATGTTATTAAGGGCACTCACTGAAGTACTTCAAATTTAAGGTGCCTTCTTGTACTTTACTAAAGTATTTCCATTTCCTGCTACGTATACTTCTACTCCACATCAAAGAGGAAAATGTTGTACTTTTTACTGCACTACATTTTTTGGATGCTTTAAGTAACCATCAGTGGTGAAAGAAGTACTCCTTTACTTAATAATAATAATAATAATAAGATAGTAGATAAGATAGATAATGATAGTACACTGTATTTATATTGGACCTTTCATGCAAGAAATGCAACACAAAGTGCAATAAGGTTATTTAAGCACTTCACATGAAAATAGACACAATGAACATAAAACAGAACTGATTGATAAAATTGAAGTGTTGTAAAACTAGAAATCATAAAATCAAGTAAGATTTTAAAAGTTGCAGCAGCATGAAACATAAATAGAAAGTAAAAGTGTAAAAACAAAGTGTTTAAGACTTGTATTAAAATGTGATGAGTAGAAGTAGAAATACTAGTCAAAAAATACTGCAATACAACTAAAAGAACAGAATTAAAACTGTTAAGTTAAAGTACAGAAGTGTTATCAGCAAAATGAACTTAAAGTAGTCAGAGTACTCACTGTGCAGGATGACTCCTTACACAGTGTTAGACCTATTATTATAATATATTATATTGTTTTTTATCACCAGTGAACACACGTAAGAACATTTTAATGTTGTAGTTTGTCAATATGGAGACAATTTTAGATACTCTGTGTACTTATGGGTAGATTAGTAGTATAAATAGGCTTCGTATAACATTTTAAATCTTTTTTAAAAGTATCTAGTAACTCTTAAGAGTCAGATAAATGTAGTGGAGTAAAAACTACTTCAAGGACTTTAAGTATGAAGTATCATAAGATGTAAATACTCAGGTAAAGTACAGATACAGGTTCATGTTACTATAATCATACAAAGGGATTTTTTTAATATTGTGAATGTTCCTCCAACGTGTAATAAATAAGAAACAGTAACAGGAAAACTGTTAAAACATTTATTTAGTAATTCCACTTTTTTCTTTCTTACAAAAGAGCGATGTGCTTCAGTTCGGACAGCAGAGAACTTCTCCAGACGTCAGGTTTTACCAGGAACACGCTCACTGAAGGATTCAAACTGCAGCTCATCAATGAACTCTCAGGTCTGAGTGTACAAAAACTTTTAATCTCTTCCTGTTGAATTCACTTCAATTAAAAGGTGCAAATTAAAGATCTGATTCTTTTTGATAAAACTTGTTTCTCAGTTTCATTCAAAGAGCTCAGACACAAGTTTTCCCACAAAGATCTCATGTTTCCTGTTTAGCTACGACCTAAACGCTCTGTGAGCTGCTCTTTATCTGATACATGGAGATAAATTATCTGGTAGCAGATTTTTTTAAATTAATTTGTGCACTTAGACCAGAGTCTGAAATCGTAGGTGACACGTCTGCAGGGAGTCAGATGAGTTTCTGGTAAAATCCGTCTCAGAGAAGTCGTCTGTCACATTTAAGGATCGTCTCGTTGCTCAGTCCACTCTCTGTGTTAAAGGAAAACTGCGGGCAGAACTAAAACCAGAGCGTGCCGACCAGGGCCAGATGATGAGACAGTGACATGCAGAAGGTCCCACCATCTCTCCTACATCGGACCAAAGCACAGACTTTACACTGATCACACCCGGTTGGCTCGCCAGGGTGAGGAGGTCTGGAGTTGAAAGACCCAAAACCCCCGATGACCCCTCGTACTGTCACTGATGATGTGTCCAAGTGCATCACTAGCTGACCAAACAACTGATCAATTGATCCAGAAAATAACTGACAGACTGGCAGTGAAAATACTCGTTAGGCTGCAGCTCTACACAGCGACTCTGTTAGTGGCAGCAAAGAGATTACTCTCCCTCTGAGGGGTCGGCGTGCTCTGGTTTGGTGCCTCTTTAATATCAAACTGTACAACAAGAAAAAAAAAAACACTGTTTCAGGTCCACTTCAGTCCACGAGGGAACATTTGGTTCATTCTGCTTCACACACACCCACACTGTACACACACACACTCCCACACACACCTGTTTATATGGCACAAAAACATCCAGCCTCCACCTGAGAGTCCAAACACACAGGACGTCTTTTTAAAGGGCTATTACAACCAAACAGCACTGAACGGAAACACCACCACCTCCAGCTGATCAAACACACACACACACACACACACACACACAACGAATAAAAAATAAAAATACAAAGAGTATGAAAACATCGTGAATAAAAATGTCAGTTATTATATCAGGCATGCAGGCAAACACACTGTAAACTTCAACACTGGCAACCAGGCGCTTTGTTCAGGTCCACTTCACCACACGAGAACCACATGAGAACACGACGACGGGCCGAGGCTGCGACACCACCGGGAGGGAAACAAACGTGTCTGAATTCATCTTTAATCTGTTGGTTTACTGCCGGAGTTTGGTGCGAAAGGATCAAACCTTCACTGGAGGAAGACCTCATCCTGATCCGATCCTATTAATGTAGATCAAAACTTAGTTTTTCTGTCTTTGTATTGAAACTGCTGCACGACGGTTTCCCTCGGGATGTTGAGTTTTAAACGTTAAAAACTCTACAGGGAACCTCAGTTTAACGCTCAGCTTTGATTTTTCTCCAAACAACAGCTTTGATTCACATTTTCAGATAAAGTCTTGGAAATTAGAGTAAAAAATAAAACAATACGACCCAAGCTGGGTGAAAAAACATCCCAAACTATCCTTCAACGACGGGGAATAACTGTCTTCATCTGCACTGACCACAGGATGTATTTAATTTATTTATCGTAGTGAAACACTTCGTCACCTCTAAACTAACACACAGAGGCTCAGTCTACAGACTTCACATCAGAGACGACAGTCATGATGATGATGATGATGATGATGATGATGATGATGATTTACGGCACAAAGGTCACTGAAAACTGTCCGTCATTCACTCCTCTTCACTGAGTTTGATATTTCTGTCTTCTATTGCAGTTTGATTATTAGTGTAAATATTTTAGTGTCTTTCTTATTCCTTTGTTTCACCTCTAATTCTTTTCCCAGAGTTTCTCAGTATCTTTATATGGAAGCCCATTTCACCAGTAAAAGAAATAATAATAATAATGATAATAATAATAATAATAATAATCTGAAGATTAAGGATGAAAATAAAAGATTCTGTACCTCATTATGACGGTATACTTTCTCAAAATGACATGGGGTATCACATTAACGACTTACAGCATCTAAAATATTATTATTACTATTATTTTTGATATACTTATATTAAGTTGTTATTTCGAAACAGTTTCTCATTATTGTTTAGGGCCTTTTTAACACCATTTTAATGAGTTGCCATTGTGTGTAAAAAATGCCAGCACATATATGCTGACGACACCACTCTGTACAGTGCCGCCATGTTCGAGTGAGCTATGTGTCACTCCCACTGTCATTATTTCAAGAACGTTTTCCATTATAATCACTTACAAACATCCTTTTTTTTCCCTTTTAATCATGGACTTCCACACCTTTAACACTTCACAGACAATAATAAGATGAAGATAAGGCTCTTAAGAAAGTAAGGAGGGTATTTGTTAAGGCCAAAGGTCAAAGGGAGGAAAAGTCGGTTATAAACTAAATAAAATGAGGGCGCATTCACACCAGGATAGTCCGGGGGACTCGGTTTGATTGGGCGGGGAATGCCGAAAAGTTTCACACCTTCATTTGGTTCGGCTCACTTTCACACTGCATTTTTTAAAGCGGACCAAACTGCCTGGACAGCGTCACGCAGTTACAACAGCTGCTCGTTTGGGGGCGATATTGCCCGAAACGACCACTGACCAGGAAGAAAAAAAGCATGAAGAAGAAGACAACCCAGCTCATCGATTGGCCAGGGCCACCAAACGAACCGAACTATCTGTGGAAGTGGACCAGGGTTCGTTTAAAGCAGATGAAATAGCGCCAGTGTGGATGGGCTCTAAATCCTCGCCCCTAAACACTAATTTGATAATGTGGTTTGTTGGTTTAACCGTCAGTTACAAACATAAACCAGAGTCTGTTTGATCTTTGACATCATGAAGACGACAGCAGGCGAGGAAGAGGAGAACGAGGAGGAGGATGAGATAAAGAGGATAAGCTGCAGGAGTCTCTCTAAAAAATAAGAGGTTCTGTTCTGGTGGGGCTTTTTGAGTAAAACTCAAAAAGATAACATGCTTTTAGTACTTGTTCTAAAAGTTGGATCTAAAAGTGTCACTGAGAGTTTCTGTTCTGTTAGCCGTGACTTCCTGAAGAGTCTGAACTTCTTCTGTCCACAAATATCTGAGAAAAAAACGGCAGTAGATTCTGGACTTCTGTTTTCAAGGGTTGGAAATATTTACAAAGATCAGTCTCTGGTGCTAACTTTGATTTACTGTTTCCTGTTCACTCTCCTGCAGCTGAAGCATCAAGCTGCTGCTAATGCTAACATAACATTTCCTGCTGCTGCTTCACATTAAAAAACTTTAAAAAAAAAGGTTAGCTTTTATCGTGAAGCAGTCACAGGAAACAAAATGTGTTTATCAGTAAACCAGACTTCAGTATTTCTATAATTAAATTCTACACTAAGCACAAAAAGTAAGTAAACTTGTGTTTGGTGGATTATTTCTTTGTTGTAACAATGCTTCTTGACAATGAATCTTATATCGTTGGAAAGCCTGTTTATTTCCCTTTTAAATGGTGCCACATTTGTAAGGAACATGCATTTGTGGGATGAGCAGCAGAGCAATGTTACTCTATTGGTGCAGCAATCAGCAAAGCGTTCTCTGCATCTTCTCCAGAAGCTCAAAACAAGAGTCGATAGCAACAGCAAAAAAAAAAAAAAAAAAAAGCTGTTTGGCATTGGCAGAGAAGATTTGGCAAATTTTTTATGGGCGCAACCCACATACTGAGCTCTGCTGCTCATCCCACAAACACATGTTCCTTACAAATGTGGTACCATTTAAAAGGGAAATAAACAGGCTTTCCAATGGTATAAGATTTATTGTCAAGAAGCATTGTTACAACAAAGAAATAATCTACCAAACACAAATTACTTTTTGTGCTTATATTTCCGTAATTAAATTTTCTCAATGAACTAATCTGAAGAGTCTAAATAAGAGCCAAAGCTAAATGTTTATTTTGCAGAGACGACGAGCCGCAGTGTAAAAGTGCTTCAGAGGAAACAAAGAACGGAGAAATCTGAATTTGGTTTTTAGTGTAAAAGTGTCTTTTGCATAGCTTCATTTGATTCTGTCTTTTTAATCTCTGGGATCAGAACGTCACATTTCTTCTGTTAACACTAAAGATAATCTCAAGTCTTCACTTCAGGGGACAGACTGTGGTCGTCCTCTGCTGAGGGTCGGGGTGAGGGGAGGAGAGGGCATAACTACGGAGGCCCAGAGAGGACATTACTTTAGTGTTTTCACTGTTTTCTTTTGATCACAAAAATAAAGACTCATGACCTGAACATAACAACATTTGTTTTCCTGCGAGGATGAAATTATTATTCCATGATCAAAAGTTATGACTCAGAGAAGAGAGTGTGATTAAGAAAATGATTTTCTGATTTCAAGAAAACAAACCTGTTATGTCGAGAGCTTGAAATAAATTTCTTGTGATCAGAAGAACAACAAAAAATAAAAAAGCTTTCTCTGACCTTCTGTAAAGGAAAAGGAACGCTGGGAACCATCACACCAACAAACAACACGAAGCCGCCTGAAGCTCCTCTCACTCCTCCAACAACACAACTCATTAAAACATAATCTGAAGCCCTTAGTGCACGGCCTTATGGGTAAACAGAGACGATAACAAACTCAGGCTCTGACTCTGTCCAATAAACACGATAAAATATTAGTGAAACTCAGATTCTTTGATCTGCTCGTCATCGATTAGTGTGAGAAACTAAGAGGAAAAACAGAAACAGAGCCGAGTCATCTTTTCCCTTCTGGCTCAGATCGGAGACACTGAACTGGTGCGAGACGCCGCACGTCCACAGACGCACGTGAAAACAGAGGAGATGGTCCTCAGTCGGCGTAGTGCATGATGGACTCCACGTAGTTTCCAGGGAAGAGGCCCGTGGTGGCGTTCATCACGCCCTCGTACCACCCGTCCTCGTTCTTCTTGATCACGTAGATGATGGCTCCTTCCTGGAACGACAGCTCGTCCTCCTTGTCGGCCGTGTAGTCGTAAATGGCCACCACTGGAGGGCGACAAACACGCCATAATATCATAGTCTGTCTTTATGTGACAGAGACGGTAAAGACACAGACATGCAGAGAGTAACAGAGGGACGAGTCACTGTGGATGATTCAGGACACAGCTTTGTGTTTCTGTACCTTTCTCCATGTAGGTTCTGGGGGCCCACGGTGGGTCCTCCTCAGCGTATGGATCGCTGTACTCCACCACTGCTGACTCCTCCTCTTCATGTCCATCCTCCACTGGCTGAGGAGTCGGCAGGGGCTCCTCAGGCCCTGATTGGCTCTCTGCAGCCGGGTGAGGGGGAGGAGGGACGTCTGAAACTGGACGTGAGAAAGGATATTATACACTCAGAGACACACCCATGTGCTCCTGTACAATTAATGTAGTAAAATAAAACACTGAGACAACCTGTGTTTTCAGGTGTGTTAGTGTGACGCAGATTTATTCTGAAACATTCGTTAGCACAAAGATCGTTTTTATTTTAAAATGAAAACGTCTCAGTGTGGGTGGGTGTGGCCTTAATGAGACTTACTGGACTCTTGAACTCGAGCGACAAAACCCATCAGAGGAAGCTGTGGAGTGAACTGGAGGAGGGAGGGGGGCGGGGGGGATGCTGCCAACACACACACACACACACACACACACACACACACACACACACACACACATCAGAGTTAATCAACAGATGTTTTTATTACACTAATAATCAGAGTTCAATTAGGATTAAAGTGTCTCCTGAATAAATTCAGTGTGTGTGTGTGTGTGTGTGTGTGTGTGTGTGTTACAGTGTATAATACCTGGGCTCTGGTTGTAGTAGGGACCCCCGTTGACCTGGTTCTGTGTTTCTATTGGCTGACCGGTCACAGACGGGGGGCGGCGGTATGGCAGCGACCCCCCCACCTGAGGAGCCTGCTGTCGGGGCTGAGGCCGGTTCATACTGAAGAACTGAGGGACGATGGGACCTGAGACGCCACAGAGGACAGACAGAGGACAGAGGACAGACAGAGGACAGATACATCCAAGTAAGAACTGGTAATTAATGTTTTTAAAATGATTTAACAGCTCTTTTTGGCGGCTTCAACACTCAACATTTTGGAGAAATGAGGTTTTGATTTGTGAAAAATAATCCAAACACTGTTAATCAGCTCCTGTTACTATAAATGCAACATTTCCAGTCATGAACTCCTTTTCCACCTTTTATTTCAGCAGCAGAAACAGTCTGGTGTCACTTTAAAGTGTTTATGTGACATATTCAGAGGAGTTTCATCATCATCCAACTAAACAACAAAAAATACTCTGTGCTAATGTCCCGTACAGCTCAGTAATACCTGCACGTAATTTAAGATTCAATCAACGGTGACTCTTTGTATAGTGTTTTCAGTGTTTCTACATTTTCTGTTGTAAGATTACAGACCATCGTTTACATCCCACACCACTGAGATTTTACTGTCCCACAGTCCTCTGACACAGTCGGCACCATTTCCTATCATATGATACAAAGAAACCTCCTTTATTCATGGTTCTGATGATGTCACTCGTCATTAACAGCCCCGCCTCTTTCACATGAACACGCTCGTGGCTGATAGGAAAACCCAGAGTTGACTGAACTTTTCGATAACCAGATCTGTAGTACCGGCTGTCCAGACGGCCGATGTGACAGGTTAGTCCAACCAGATAATAAAAAGACATCCTGGGTCAGATGAACTGGCTTCATACTGCAGGCCTCAGCTGTTGTTATTGTTCCCAGGGTGAGGGCTTGAGACAGAGGGGAGGAGGGCGTTTGCTGTAAGAGCTCCACAACTGTGGAACAACCTTCCACTGGGAATCAGACAAACCACCTCATCGTCCTCTGTCAAAACTCTTTTATAAACTCATTTTACAAACTGGCTTTTGATCAGAGGGTTTCTGTTTGTTTTGTTTTTTGTGTGTGTTTGTTTTATGCTTTCATTCATTAGCCTATCCTCAAAATTTTGTTCATTGTCTCTTTTAATTGATTTTTTTCCGCCCCATTAAACTTACTTAAATCTTGTAATTACACTTTGTTTTGTTTTTTTAAGGTAATTTTTTTGGCTTTTTGCCTGTATTAGAGAGGACAATATTGGGTGTGAGGGGGAAGAGAGAGGGGCTGATAGCAGCAAAGAGCCAAAGGCAGGAATTGAACCCACGACCTGCTACAGCAAGGACACTGCCTTTGTATATGACACCTGCTCCACCCACACTTTGTAAACTTGTTCTTTAAAAGCAGTTTTTAAATCAAGCTTATCATTATTACTATTAAAAAAGAGTTAAAACACTCTGGACTCACCTCAGGCTTCAAGGTGATAAAAAAAACTAAATATAAAAAGCTGTTCCACACTGACTGTGTCATGTACTCTGCATCACTGTAACGTTACTGTGGCAAAGCAGCGTGAATCTGACGGTGAACCAAAAATCAAACACACATAAAAAGCAGGATGTGAAGATGAACAATGAGCCGAATGAAGACAGCTGTATGTTGTGTGTGCAGGCTGGTGACGAGTCTCTACAGTCAAATTTAAAGTTATTCTGTGATTGTTGTGACTGTCGAGTGTGAGCAGCTCCTAAAAATAAAAGCAGAGCAGACCGTGTGTGATCAGAGCCTCAGTCCGTGGGGTCTGAGCTGCAGAAGATTTTATTGGATCTGAATCCATCGTGATCTTTTTCGGTTTAAATTTCAACATTTAAACATAAATAAATTTAAACTACAGATTGTCTGAGATCAGATGAGAAGCAGGAAATGAAATGCTGATTAAAAACTGAATTAAAGGAACAGTTTGAAGATTTAAGGAGATTTAGTGGCGTCTGGCGGTGACGATTACAGATTGAAACCAGCTGAAACTTCTCCTGGTTAAAATACCTTCAGAGTTCAGGAGGTTTTCACCAGGAGCTGAATCAAAGCAGAAAAGAAGAAGGAAATGAAGGATGGAGGAAGGCAGAGAGGCCGGCGACGAAGGCGGTGCAGAAACTCACCTTCAGCAGGTGATGATGAGGAGGAGGAGGAGGAGAGTGGAGGAGGAGGGGCAGGAGGAAGGAGAGGAGACAGCTCTACGTCGGACGTGCCGGGGGCGGGGTTAGAGGTGTTGGTGGGTGCGTTTGATCGCGTGTTTGTCTGAGGAGGTGAGTCGGCGTGTTGTGCAGGTGAGTTTGGGGGTAAGGCTGCGTTGGGCTGTGTTAGGGTTGTGGTGGAGGAGGAGGAGGAGAAGGATGAAGGAGTTGGTGAGGGGGAGGGGGAGGAGTTAGGAGCAGTGGAGGAGGAGCTAGCTGGTCCAGTAGTTGGGGAGACTTCAAGGAGAAGGAAAGGGAAGAAGGAAGCAAGGAAGTGAGGAAGCAGGGAGTAAACTGTAAATATCTTGAGTTAAATGGCTGCTACAGGAATATATTCAAACATCACATCCAATAATAAGCTGTATGTGTGGTCTTAAATCTTAAATCTTAAAATAAATGAAATAAAGGAAATAAAATCAATCATTTGATTTATTAGGATCGTTAGTGTCATTAAAACAGAGGGTATTTATCCAAAAATAAAAATGAACAAAGGGTTTCTATTAAATCAGGACGACAGAAGGATAGAGCAGGACGGAAAGATGCTGTTAAGTGTAAACGTGTACGTGTCCCATGTATGTGTGTGTGTTTGTGTTACCTGGGAAGGTGGAGGGCGGGGACGGCGTCGGCACAGGCGATGGGAATACCCACGCTGCCGCTGCCGCTGTTCTCCCTGCTGCTGCTGCGACTGCTGCTGCTGGGGTGGCTGCCACCACTGCTACCACTGCACACACACACACACACACACACACACACACACACACACACACACACACACACACACACACACACACACACACACACATGCAGGATTATCAAGTGTTAAGTGTTAAGATAAAAAAATGTGTCCTATCCTACAGAACCACAGCTAAACTCTGCCTTCTTTAAATTTTAGGCTCCTCCTCCTTGTATACAGAGCCCTACATTATTTGCCTCCAAGAACACTGCGATCATCTGCTGCTGGTTTATTGGAGGTTCCCAGAAACAGCTGGAAGAAGCCTGAAGATGCAGCCTTTGTCAGTGACGCCTCAAAACTATGGAACACACTACCTGTAGATATCAGGGAAGCTAGCTCGCTAAATATTTTTAAAGAAAGCTAAAGACGCATCTGTTCACTTCAGCCTTTAACTAGCTCTGACTTTACTGATACAAGTCTGAAACTCTTTCTTTTTACGCTTCATGCCACGTGACACACCTCCTTCATGACACAAGCAGGTAATGAGACGAGAGAAAAGAGGATGTTAGAGCAGCTGATGACGTGATGAAGAGTGATAAGACAGAAACAGAGAGAGGTCAGCTGCCTGCAGAGAAACTAAAATAAAGGCAGAGCGGTGGCTGTTAGAGCAGCAATGAAACAATGAAAAGCTGTAAACACAGAGTCTGATTGGCTGACAGCTCCAGACCAGCACAGACAGAGATGGTGATTGGATGGGAAGTACTGTTCCCATCCAGAGCACCAACAGGCGGCCTGTTAGAGGCTCACACAGGTGGATAAACTGCAGAGGAGAGACAATAAAGCTGATGAATCAATGAATGAGGAGAAAATCAGTTAGTTGATGCTGCGAGGATGAAAGCAGGAAGTTAGTTTGTTCCTCTGACTTCACTCAGCAGTGATGCTCAAACAACAATATACATTAAAAGTTAAAACACAAACTGTTTCCTCTACACAGAGCTGCAGGAGATGCTCAAGAGGGAACGGTGAAAAGCTCAAATATTTTGTAAAGCTACTGATGAACTTTTCTGAACAGCAGCTCAGGCAAACTGACAGGTTGTCAATGAACAGAAACAGGAACAGGAGTTTAGCCAGTTAATACTGTGACACCTAATAGTGAGTGTTTTTCTCAGGAGGCAAAATAAGATGAAAGATTGTGAGATAAATAACTTGCGTTTCTTACGACCTGTATTTGTTACATTCACATTTACTGTTTGATATTGTTTCTCAGTCAGCTAACCACGAGACATATTTTAGCACAAACTGCGTTTTAAGTCAGCTAATGCTGAAGTAACTCCCTGAGCATCACTGCTGGGTGAAACCGCAGAGGAAACACTGGACAGCAGCAGAGTTTGTGATGAAGCAAAGCTTAACAATAAAACAAGACAGGTGGGAACTCATGAGCAAACATTTTGGGAATCATGAAACAGCAAGACATTTTCTCTCTTGTCCAAACTCGTCGACAATCCACGGAGATGCTCCAGAGCGCTGTGAATTCTGCGTGACCTTGCGATTTTGTCCAATCACCACAACTTAACCACAAATTTGAGGTCAAACATGAGGTCAAATCTTACATCACTGTAGAGTTGCGTACAGTGTATTGATTCACTCAGCCTCTGTGTCTCTGTTTATCACGAGACTCCTGCTGCAGGACCTAAGCTCTGTGCCTGGGACAGAGTCATTCACAGGGACAGGGCTAACTGTTAGCATCAAACGGCTAATGTTACTCAACAGGTTTTACGACAAAGTCAAGCTGTTTCGGTGTGGGATTATCAGCTCAGTGTCAGATCCGCTGCTGTGAGGCTTCTGCCCAAGCGGCAAAATATGATGACTTGTGATGAGACAGCAGAGGGAGAAAGATGTGAGCAGCTCTCATAGATGGTTCTTCAGCGCTGCGTTAAACAGCATTAACAGCTGATCGTCAACAATCGGCTGTGGCGAACCCCCAACAGCCCACACTCTCTACCATCACAAACAGATTCTAATTCTGTGGGAAACACTAAATGCGCATAAGAGTAAGCTCTGAATCTGAGACAGCATCACAGCTATATTTGCAATTTTCACTTGCCCCACAATGTCACTGCAAAAAAACGCTAATGAACACTGTGACATGCATTGCAATTTTTTTAAAACTAAACTCATCTAAACTCATCTGAGTGAAGTGTTTCCTGTTTGAGTTGAGGGAAACTCATATTATAAGATAACGATCTGGTGTCACACTTTTGTGATTGAAGTTACCACTTTTATCTTTTCTCTCTCGCTCTAGTGTGGGGACAATTTTCTTGGTACGTTTCTTGCCATGTGACGTAAATGAGATCCAAACTATTTGCTCATGCTTGGTCACCTTGCTAAATGTGATCAGATCAGCCAAGAATGAAAGCATGAAGTAAATAAAGCACGCTGAGAAAGAAGGACGTGTTGAGAGGATGCAACATCATTGGTTAGTCAGAACTTTATCTTCAACACATCTGTCAGTCTAGATGGAGATGAAGCTGTTTGTCCAACTTCATCATTATTAAAATAAAAATACAACAGTGATACACTCAGTGACTAGACCTGCAGATGTGTTGAATCTTAAAAACATCAGAGCAGAGGAAAAAGCTCTCAGGTCGCGCTCTGGCAGCCATGTTTACACGCCGACCCGGCTACCTGTATGTTCTGGGGCGATGGTTGAGGGTGGCAGTTCGGGCCGGACTGGGAAGCTGTCCGACAGCCATATTGTTCCTGGTGGGGCTGGAGACGTAATCGTTGGGCACCACTGGGGGGCGCACTGGCTCCAGTGTCCTGTAGGGGGAGTTCTTCCTGTACATGTGGGAGGTCAGGGTGGAGAAAGAGTTAATGGGTGGAGTCTGTTTCTGATGACAAAGTCTGACTGCAGCATCCTGTTGGGGAGTTTGTGTTTCCTTGGATAGAGAGGAACGACCCGCCTTATTCTGCTTTACTCTGCCTCTGATTGGCTCATCCTGACATTCTTACCCTAACCCTAACCAACCATTCCTCTTGCCTAAACCTAACCAATACAACCAACAAAGGTAACAACCAATCATAGAGAGAGTAGGGCGGGTCGTGCCTTCGCCTAGGATCCTAGGATCCCCAAATTTGCATCCTGTAAGGCAACAACTTCCTGTACAGCACCCACGAACCTGTAAAAAAACAGGTTAGTAAAAGGGTTTGTTAAATCAGTTTGCTCAAGTTTATTCTGCACCTTCTGGGACCTAATGTCAGAAACATGAGTTTCATACTGGGTCAAGTTGGGAAAGGTGAGGTCTGAAGATCATCTGAGTTTTTGACTGTTCATCTCTTGAAAAATAAAAACCTAATTAGGGCTGCAGATTGGAATCATCAGTTTGAGACCCCATAGTCGACTGAGATTGTTTCAAGCGGAGTCTTTTTTGCAAGTCAGTGTGTTGTGCAGCATACTTCTGGGGACATTTCGGCAGTGTTAATTTTGTCAATATCAAGATACATGAATTGGCAAACACATATTGTTGCTGTGGAGTTTGTTAGTTGCAGCGGTGGCTGTTTGCAGTTTGCTCCGCTTGTTGGCCGCTGAACGGCAGCAGAGCAAGCAGCCACCAGCCGCTGGACTTCACAGCTGTTAATCCCTGCAGGACTTCTCTGGGTTGATGGTGTCTGACAGGCAGGTAGGAGGCTCAGTTATCTGAGTGTAGCTGTGCTGGAAGTAAACAGTCTGAACTCAGATCAGTTTTCTCTGACAGAGATGAAAGTTTAGTTTGAATCACCAACTCAGTGAGAGGACACGAGTTGAAACCTCCAGACTAACATGTTGCAGATGAAGAAATAAGTTATTTTTCTGCTTCTTAACAGTCAGATGGATCAGTCAGAGTTTACAATGAACCTGGGGACAAATCCTCGTTGTCTCACATTAGTAATTTGTTGAGAGCATAAATAGAGAGATGTTGAGCTTTTCAAATGATGATCAGTGAGTGTGTGCTCGTAAATCAGCCCTTAAACCTGTCAAACACTGCTGGAGACATGACAGTTTGGAAGCGTTCACAAATTATTTGTTGTCTATATGACATTTTAATACTGCCTGTCACCTTGATTCTAACTTCTGATCCATGAATTAGCCTCACTGGATTAGTTTGAAGACTAAAGAAATCCGTCGACTAAAACCATGATAGATATAATGACTAAAATGTGACTAAAACTAATGAGCATTTTTGTCTCAAGGCCCTAAACTTAAAGAAAGTTCATTTTACAAACTTGATTTTGAGTTTTGATTGCTGCTTATTTAGGTTGAGAGCAATACTTAAGATTTGACCAAGTGTTCAGGGGCTTTAAAGACAAAAAAAGAAAGAAAAAAAAAGTCTTTAAGAAATAATTTTAAAGAAAATTCAGAGGATGACAATATAAATATAACCAGATAAATATAAAATAATAATCAGGAGAGTCTTGCTGTTTTGTTGATGTCTTTGAGCCAGATATTTCTACTTAAATTAAAATGTCCATCCCTCATTAGATTCCTACTTTAATAATGTTTAATAAAACACTATAAATCAAAGGTAATGTGGGGGAGGAGCCACAGGAGGGCGCTGCAGCTCTCATCTGCTGTAGTATCCACCAGAGAGCAGACTCTGCTGTCAACTGTCAGCTCTGTGAAGCCTTAATTAAATAAAACATGACATTAAAAAGTCGCGGATTTCAAAAGAAGTACGGTACATTAATACAGCATCATGACTGATCTGTAGGTTTATATTATTTCTACATTAATTAAATATGAGCTGATTTGTTTCGGTCAGAGAAACAGAAATCTGTTAAGGCCATGTTTAAAGGTCAGGATGTATTTTTAGAGAACTATGACTCCTCGAGCATCAAAGACTGTGGAGAAGAAGGACAAATGAGCATCATCATCATCATCACAGAATAAAAACCTGACTGAAGACAAACAGGACTCAAAGTGAAACAAATCCACATTAATAACATCAGTTATTGCCGCAGAAACAAACACAAACATGGTAAAACTCTGAAGTACGATCCGTCACACCTCGACAGAGTAAAATCAACATGTTGTGTTGTTTAACGTGTCACAGCTTATAATAAATAATCATGTTTTCTGCCTAAGAGACGAGTAGGAAGACACAAAAAGAAGAATTATACAAGAGAGGAGATCTGAAGATTATGTGTGAGCGTGTTTCTGGGGTGTTGTTGTTGTGTGTGAGTGTGTGTGTGTGTGATAAGACAGAAGGACTTGGCCTGTGGATTGCAGCATGATGCCAGAACACACTGCTGTGTGTGTGTGTGTGTGTGTGTGTGTGTGTGTGTGTGTGTGTGTGTGTGTGTGTGAGCGACTTGGCTTCGTGACCAAAGCTTCAGTTCCAACAAACTGCTGAGCTGCTTCTGCTCCGTCCTTCCTACAGACTCAAACACTTTAACCACGCTCTCCTCCTCTTCTTATTCCATGACTTAAAATAAGAATCTTTAAATAGTTTTATTCCCATGTTCGTGTCAGATCATGTGACACTTTGACACATTCAGCGGGGAAACGTTCCCGCCGTCTAATTAAGGTTTACTGTACGTAAACAGGCTGCTGATCAGCAGGTTACACACGGGAAGCAGGAAGGAACAAAACAACAGGAGGTGGTGACGGACCAGCTGGCTACCTGGCTACACACACACACACACACACACACACACACACACACACACACACACACACACACACACACACAGTAATATAATAATATACGATAAGTGTAATACATACTGATTTAATGCTCCAACATGAGAATTCTTAAATAAATAGTTTCAGATTTTGGGAAATACGTTTATTCACTGTGATGTGAGATCAAAACACTCTCATGTCAGTAAGTCAGTTGAAAGCTACAGGCAACAGATGGTTAGCTTGTTGTTTCAAATAAGAGAAAACAAATACAATCTCAGGGGAATATGCATTTTCAAAAAACAGCCTGTACGTACCAACACAAAAACACACTGTACATCAGTCAAAGGAGTTAATCTGTGGAACAGTTGCAGCGAAAAAATGAAAACTTGCAAATCACTGAATAAGTTAAAACAAATTTTTATAAACCACATTTTGAATGGATACAAGAGAGAAACGGAAACATGAATTTATAATAATGAGCAATGTGCCTTTTTTTCTGATACGCTTTCTTTTCTTTTCGTCTCTTGTTTCGTCTTTGTTTTCCTACACATGCTCTGACTGATCAAACTATAAAAACACAACAATAAAGGGGTAGGACTAGATAAGTTTTACTAACTTCATCCTACACCCTTTCGAACAAAGTATGATTAGCTATGTTGTGATAGAGTTGTCTCTTTAATTGTTTTTTCTGCCTAAGCACATTGTATATTTTATTTATTTTCGTTTTTTCTTTTAACCTGTTCGAATAAATAAAAAATAATAAAAAAAAAAAATTAAAGTTTAGCATAAAGACTGTAAACAGGAGGAAACAGAGAGCCTCACTCTGCCCAAAGTTTAAAAAAATCCTCCTACCAGCTCTACAGCTCACTGAGTACATGTTACATTAGTCATGTCACCATACCAGAAATCTAGTAGTCGATACCAACACCAGTGAAATTCCACAATTTTCTATACGCAGCTTGATACCATGGTAAAGACCAAAAACAAAACAATAAATCTCATGTACTAAACATTATTCAAATTTCAATTTTATTATTAATCCCTGATGATTCAACCTGCTATCATCCTCGGACAAAGTTTTAGCATCAACTAGGTACCAAGTATTGGTTCTCATGACATTCCCTACGTGACATCTCATTTGTTTACCTGGTAAAAACAGTAGTGAAAAGAACGTTGCATTACATAATAAACTGTAAATGAGTAAAGTCTGTCTCAATATTGTTTGGTATCATTTTTTAACTGTACTGTATTTTAGTTTTACAACTGCTGCTGACATTTGTTACGTTCTCTCAAGTTTCTGTGATATTTCATTCAAATATGGGATTTTAAAGGAAAAGTTCGACGCTCGCTAACTTTCCATTTTTTTTCTTGCCTGTGTGGATTTTCCCTCAGTAGCAGTTTATGGAGTTTTGAGTCGCTGGGTGGATAATTGATCAGTCGATCCGATCAAAGCTGATCAGATCAGATCAATGGATGAGAGGAGCCGCTGCTGCAGTGCAATGAATGGTTTAGCTTCACTTTCTCCTCATCTGGCGTTCTGCTGCTACATCTGCGCCCAGTATACGCCCAGTATACGCTTTGCCAGAGTGTGGAGCAATGAATAACTGAGTGGTATCTCTATTGTGACAGCGCTCCAAAATTATGAAAATCCAAATGCTGCGTCAGACGTTTTAATCGTGGCGGGCCGCAACAAATAACTGAATGTGCAGGAGACCCTGCTATATGTGACAGTGACAGTGAACAAGCCAGTCACCAGTCATGGATGGTCAGGATGCATCTCTAATATTGAGAGGTGTCCCGTCTCTGCTGGTGCCTGGCAACCACACGGTGATGACAACACTTCAGGAAGTCCAATAACCGCCGTGAAACCATAACTTGTTTTTCAGATACAGAGTAAAGTCTCCTACAGACTGTGAGAATCAGTCTTATAAGTTTAGTGCAGCTACACTGAGCGACATGGATCTATTAATCTTGTGTACGACATCAAGTTTGATGTATGCAGACTGTTCGATGACAGTGCCTGTTGAATCGCAGGCTACGACGTATGCCCAAATCAATACGCAAGAACAAAACGTTATCAGCATGCGCCATCCATGTACGCTGCTGTAGAGGTAAGAGAAAAATGAAAACGTAAATCGAGCCCTTGTTATAGCGGGGTTTATGTGTGTCGAAAAAGTCTGAGGAAGAGGAGGAGGAGGAGAATGTGGACGTGGCCGTGCCTGGGAAAAGCAACAAGAGTTCACAGTGTATTTATTAGTGTCTACAATCCTTTAGCACTGTCACGCTGAGCAGTGCCTCATTTCATGCTGCATTTCTATTGGTTGGTTAGCAGACGTAGGTGGTAACAGTGGTCACAAGCTCTGACACTGTCTGAATTTTATCCCAGGCTGTCTTTGATCGCAAGACCGTGACAACAACCATCCTAAAACCTCTCACTGTGCAACGTAGGACCACTGTTTTAGAGCCATGACCAAAGATGTCACCACATTTCTGTCATCTTTCCTCTGAGACAGCCCAAAATCACCCTGTGTGTACCGTGATCAATGTATGTGTAAGATCTAACATGTTAATCAGAGAGCTTAATAAATGCTGGAAGGTGGACTTTGTTACCTTTGCTACAGAGCCATGCTAGCTGTTTCCATCTGTTTCCAGTGTTTATGCTAAGCTAAGCTAACTAGCTGCTGGCTGTAGCTTCATATTTACTGTACAGGCATGACGGTGGAGTCAATGTGAACATCTGAGTTTCAGATAATGAATAACTCCATTTCCCAAAATACTGAGGTGCTCCTTTAAACTAACACAATCATGACCTTTGACCTCACAGTGAGGAGACAATGAAGAAGAGAGAGAGAGGTTAGAAAAGAGGGGAAGAGTGAGAAGAGGGGGAAGAGTGAAAGATGAGAGTGAAGGTGAGACAGAATGAAAACAGGAAGAGAAAAGAGAGGAAGCAGAGTGGAGATGAAGAAGAAGAGATACAGCTGGGTGACCTAGATGTCTGAGAACACAACAAGCTTTCACAACGCATGACGTTACTCCTCTTCCTCTGAGCACTGTGTGTGTGTGTGTGTGTGTGTGTGTGTGTGTGATGTCATCCCCCTCTGCCGGGTCTAATCTGTAATAAACTCGCCGCAGGACCCTCCATCCTCCCACAAGAGACAAACACACACACACACCACTTATTTTAATGTTAGCTCAAAGAACAACACATCTGTGATTCTGTGAAGGAGCTTTTGTGTCTGCACAGTTTAATGTTTACATTATATGTCATTGTTTAAACATGACACCTTATTCAGACGTCTGTCACACAGTCAGGACAAATATTAGAATCAGTCACTGAAATAAAACAATGAAATCAGAAGAAAATACACATGACAAAGGAAGAGTAAATGTCAGTGTGCGTAAGAGTGTGTGTGTTGAGCTGGGTACGTACCCTAAGATGCCCTTGCCTGCCCTCGGAGGGCTCGGTGGTTTCTGGGTGGGCGGGTTGGACCGGGACAGACCACCTCCGAGCTTCATGTTCTGCTGGCCGTTCACCTGCAGAGAAACAGACACACATAATCAAAGTTTAGTCCTGCGATCGTCTCAGGAGAGTCCCCAATGTGCAGGTGATCATATCTTCTTTCTAACTAGCTCATCATTCTTCTTATAAATCGGTAGAAATGCTTGGAAATTGGAAAATAAAAAGAAATGTGGTTCTGCTTAACGGTTCCTCAACATGATAACCCTTTATTATTGCAAACAAAAGCTACATATCCGCGTATGTATCTACCAGGACCTCCCTACGTGAATACGTCCAGCATCAACACAACAGTGTGTCCACAGACGGAATCACAATGTTTATTTACAAAAACTTCAAGGTAGAAAATCCTCGCTTCCCCTACATAAAATCAAACGGCACTAGCAAAAACGCTGACCAGTTTTTAATAATAAAAAAATGCTGTTTGTGTTGTCTGTTGTTTACATGGCAAATGGGTTTTTAGAAATGACGCTTGCTGGTGCTGCACTGGCTCATGTGTTCGACCAATCACCGAGCACTTGCGTTACTCATGGCTCCTCCTCTACTAGGAGAGTATGTACTGTGAAATAGGGGCTAAAAAAACTCCTTAAAAACGACGTTCTAAAAACTATGATTATTCCTAGTTCTGTCAGGAACACTTTAGTCTCTTAAAACTTTATTTATTTCCATTTGCAGTATTATATTTATCAGTATGGCTCTGTTCTGGGGCCTCTCTGCCCTTCCATGCGCCTACAAAGAAAGCCTAAGGCAGCGAGAGCAGCAGCAAAGCCCCCCCAAACAGAAATGACACTGATAAGTCAGGCACAACATGAAAAGGAGGAGCTGGAGTGGAGGCGGGTTGCAAAGCAGCTTGCAGAGGAAGCAGCAACAGTAGGCAGGCCAGAGCAGATTAAATAAAAGCACCCTGAATGAGATTCACTGATTGATTGTATAGAAAGGAATCATGTGATCTATCAGCTGACTCCCTTCATCAATCAGCTGTTCCATCAGTTGATTGGGCTGTTTGAGATCAGCTGATGTAGCTGCGATGTGAGCTGAGCTTGACATTGTGTCCTGCCTGAACTAACACTATGCTCAATTTCTTGCGATGCAGACAAAATAAAAATCAGGGGTTCAAAGAACTACCACAAAGTTCCTCCAGTCTGAAAACACCTTCTGATGTTTGATTTGAATGTAATGAAAGAATATGAGGGCGAAGGAAGAGCAGCGCGAAGTAATCTGTTGAGTGTTTAATGGTTATTCATTTCTGATTTAGAACCACCATGAAATGATCAGAAAATAAAGTTTGATTTCTCTTGTCTTACACATGCTCGCTCTTTCTCTTTCTCACATAAAACTAACGACACACTTTTACCTGTCAGCCAACTGGATCAGTCACTGCCTCTGTTAGTCAGTGACATTTATTTATGTACCTTTATAATGGCCGTTTTTCCTCCCTCAGTCACACATGAGCTATATTGTTCAGGTGTCATGTACAGGTGTGTTGTGCATCCTTACCTTGAACCTCAATAACCACTTTAACACGTCAGTGAAAGCAATGGGAGCAGGAGGAAGAAGAAGAGAACAGTTGTCTAGAGGTTAGTGACGGTGCAACAGCATCATGCAAACATTACACCAAGAGGCAGAAATCAGACCGCAGATAGAGACACAGATGACACAGAGAGAGAAACAGACTCGGCTCTAACAGCGAGGACAGGAAGTAAATGTCAAGCTGCACTTAAATTAACAATGACGACATAATTAAAGCCACTGTCACACTGCTGCAGATGCAAACTCTGCGTATCCAGTGAGACACACACACAGTAGAAACAACCATGCACACAAACATGCAGGTTTAGATCCCTTCACCTTTCAGCGTCATGGCTTTGTTCTCTTCTTCTTCTTAGCATTGCAGTATCTTTTTCACAGCTGTGAAATATCTTTTGGTTTGTCTTTGCTCTACGTGGCTCGTCCACCACAGATATCTGTTGTTGTGGTGTTTACTAAAGGTTGTCTCTCTTCAGGTGTGTAGCCTTGTCTGCTTGTATCTGAACATCGTATGTAACTATGTAGTGACACTAAAGGTCTTTTGTGATTTCCACTGCACTGAAAACATCTACAGTCCTTACTGTCATTATTATTCCCACCTTGACTCCGTGTCCGATGTCATCCAGCACGCTGTAATCGATGGGCTTCCTGATGTAGCGCACCGGCCTCTCCGGATTGGCCGGAGCGACTATTTTATGTGAGCGGGACGTGTTCTTATTGGTGGTCAAGATGCCGATCTCCCGCCTCGCCACCTTCTCTTTGTGAATATCAACGGTCTGAAAGGAGACAGAGTGGGTTTAAGAGCTAATTCACGTGATTTATCAAAACTTAAGTCAAATTATTGTCACACTTGTGTGTTGTGGTGCAAAGAGTCCATGACTGTACTGAGACACAGTGCTGCTTTGAGCTACATACTGATGATGCTAACATGCTAATATGTAGCGACTATAATGCTAACAATGTTTACCATTGTAGTTGCTAATTAGCAAATGTTAGAAAACACAGAATCCAGCTGAAGCTGATGTTATTGTCTTTAGCTTTGCAGGTGTTTGGTACACATTAAAATGTCGACCTGATGATGGCGCTGAATGAAAAGTCAGATCAACAAAGTTATTAGAGTTCGTCCTGAGAGGAACATGAATGATAAACCACATTTTTACCACAATCCATCACAGCTGTTCACATATTTCACAAATAAACTAGTCATTTTCATGATGGCACCAAACACATCTGGATTCATCAACTGCATCCAAACTGTAAATCATTTAGTGGTGAATTTAAAACTCACAGCAACTCTATACAACACGATCTCTAGTTTTTGTTTGATATCTGGTGTCAGAAAAAACTGCATGTTTCTGATCTGTCATTTGCGCAGTGAGCTTGCTGCTGTCACATTGAACGTCCCGCTGAACGCTGAAACTTTATCTGGAAAAAATCCAAATCATCTAATTATTCTGAGTCAGGTACAGCCCTATTTATTTACCCAAAGAATACTGTTTTCATTAAATGTTATTAGTTACATTTATTTACGGATAATGTGCCACGCATTTTGGGTGCTTTTAAAATACAACTTGGCTGTTGAAAAATGTGATTTGACGATTTTAAATGGCTCTTATAATATACACAATATATTTTGGGCAGCTTTCTAAATTAAGCTGTGCTCAGTTTTGACTGTTTTTCTTACTTTTAGACTTGTTAACTAGTTTAATTTTCTGTTGAAATGTCAGGGAAATTAGGAGCACCCCTACATTAATATACTGTCTACGAAGAAGTCTGTAACAACTTGCAGGAGCCCCTCTGTGCCATGTACTGATGTCTTTGTTTGACTGACTAACAGTCCAAATCCTCTAAATGTATTCACAGTGAGCATCTTTCACGCTGCAGATATTTTTGGTGTTGTACATTTTAATATGTATGACAACCTGTTCCCTGAGCCGCCAGTCAGGACGCGTGTTAATTGTGTTTTCGGAGGTGCATCAGAAGATTCAGGTCTGTTTAATCAAGTGAGACGAGGAAGGTGACAGTTCTGAAACAGTCAGTAACACAAAGGGTTTTTATTAACAACAGTGAAATTAATTGAGAGGTGACAGGTCTGGAGCCGTGAATCATCCGTCTGTGTTTATAAGAGTCTAAAAGAAACATCTACGGGACTGTGTCCACATGGTGTTTTTTTTTCTCAGCTCCAGCGTCTTTTTGCAATTGTTCTCTATGAGGAGTGGGCGCATGCTGCCGCCTAGAGAAAAACAGCCACACCTCGCGTCTTTTTTCAGAGCGCTCAGATTTTTTTGTGCAGCTGCTTCAAGCACATTTGGGCCTGCGTCCACATGGTGTTTATCTTCAGCAGAAAAGCTGTGGCAGCACGCTAGGGAGCACTTCCTAAGAAAACACTCACAGCACTTTTTTTAACGAGGTGCTCCACATGGGTATGTTTCTATGACAACAATATCTTTACACTAACGTTAGCTTAGTAGCTGATGCAGCGCTACAGTAACGGAGGGTTGGCAGTTAACATCAAGCTTACAAAGCCAATGCTGATAAAAGCACAACACTCAACAGCAACATCCAGCGTCTGCTGGCTGATCTGCTCCCAAAAATGAGCTTTTAAGGGCACATTCACACCAGGATAGTCCGGGGGACTTGGTTTGATTGGGTGGGGAATGCCGAAAAGTTTCACATCTTCATTTGGTTCAGTTCACTTTCACACTGCACTTTTCAAAGCGGACCAAACCACCTGGACAACGTCGTGCAGTTACCACAGCTGCTCGTTTGGGGGCGGTATTGCCCGAAACGACCACTGACCAGGAAGAAAAAAAGGATGAGGAAGAAGAAAACCCGGCTCATCGATTGGCCAGGACCGAAATATGCGCAATATGCAATATATAGTCCTCTGGCCATATATCAATAAGCGTCTGCACCTCCTCACTACTCCAAATCTGTCCACGAGACATTTTCCAACTTTTTCTTTTTTTACCTCTGCTTCTCCCAGTTAGCACTGTTGGCTTTGTTTTTGTTCTACCCAAAATCCACTGAGCTCTATGTCACTTCCTCTCTTTGGTTCTCTGGATGGTCCGTTTGGATTTCCCACTGTAAGCGAACCGCAGCAGGGTTCACTTGCAAGTGAACCAAGACCCCCAGTTTTCAAGCGGACCAGGGTTCGCTCATTTGGTCCGCACCAGAGTTTGAATGAGCATTCACACCACTCCAAATGAACCAAACTATCCCTGGAAGCGGACCAGGGTTTGTTTGAAGTGGACCAAATAGCGCCAGTGTGAACGCGTCCTAAGTCTTTGTTGTGACAGTAAACTGTAGCCCTGCTATAGAAGCGGCAGTGACGTCACCGCCGCTTCTTCAGCTAGGCTGTTGTCTACTGTCACAACATAGACAAAAAAGTAGGGCTGTCCCCTAACAGGTGACTAAACTTTAGTCGACCAGAGAGGTCATTAGTCGGCAAGATTTCATTGGTCGCTTAGTCACAGAAAAAAACCCCAGAACAAAACAAAACAAACAAGCAAATGTGAAGACACAGGAAGTGTCCACGCTCAGCAGTCAGACAGGAGTCAGGTTAATTTCCAGGGCTGGTACCTGCGGTTATTCCACAGGCTAGTTAATAACATGTGGGGCAGGAAATCCAAACTGTGGGATCATTTTGAGAAGGTGAAGGACCAACCCAAGGTGATATGTAAACTCATCTTCATTGGTCCACTACAAACATGACGTATCATGTGAAACATGGAAGTAGCTACATGCCCATTAGCCCACAGCGTCATTAACAGGCGGCTCGCTCAGTGTGACGTGCACTTGGAGATAAAATATAGGCCTATATTAATGAAGGTTCATTAGTACGGTTTGTATTTCTCTGTAATGTAGCACAGTGTTAACAATGTTACTGAGACTATTCTTTCTCACACCTTCAACTCAAACCACCAAAATATATCATTTCATCGTTACATTATCATCGTAAACATGCAGGTGACTAGTTGGCCCTAAATGATGACTGTTGGTCGACTAGGAAAATTCAGAGTCAGGGGCAGCCCCACAGAAAAGCTGATTTTTTTGGGAGCAGATCAGTCAGTGGACGCTGGATGTTGCTGGTGAGTGTTGTGCTCTTATCACCATTCTCTTTATAAGCTTGAAGTTTACTGTGTCAAACCTTTGTTAATGTAACATTACGTGCAGCACGTCATTAAAAAAAGCTCTGGGATGAAGCGCTCTCCAGCTTTTCTGCTGAAAAAAAAAAACCCGCGATGTGGACACAGGCCCTGAGAAAGAAGAATGAGTGCGTCTGAACACATCACACAGACACACTGTGCGTTTGTTTCATCTTACAGGACTCGGCTGTTGGCTGATTTCTACAGCATGAAATGAACGCTGAAATGTGATTCTTCATGAGAGGGAGCCTCGCAGCACGAAGCGCTCGCCTACATAACAGATGTGACTGTGTCTCGCTGAGCTGAAAGCAGTAATTATGACGTGTAATCACAGTCCTGGCCTGACATGAGAAGCATCTCATTATTCCTGCATGCAGAGTTGATTCTGATTACACTGATGATTATTATTACAGAGGTCTGAGGAGCAGAATGGGTCCTCTATGCCACTGAAAACTGCAGTTTGATTCCTTTAAATACTCGGCTTCTGTGTGGGGGGACTGTTGTGGATTTCAATGTTTAATGAATGAAAATCCTTCTTTTCCTACAGCTGGTGTTAAATAATGAATCTGAACACAGAGTGCACGCAGCCACGTGTCAGCTTACTGAGTATGAATGATGTGTGAGTTTGTTGAGAAATATGAATGTGCTGGACAAAGCTGCAGAGTTAGAGACGTATAACATCGACAGGAGATTAGAGAGAGCTCAAAACCAATTTGAGAACTACTCAGAATCTGTTTTGTGCTGGTCTTGGGTGGCATCACAGCGTACCTGGATATTCTGAAATCTAGACAGCATGATTGTGTTAAGGATGTGTTGTATGTAGTGCACAATATGTGCCGCCAGAGGTCAGTCTCTCCTGGTGGAACAGGCAGCTGAGCTGACAAACATGGTGACTGCAAGTGGTGGGGAGCGTTACAGGACTGTAAATAGCCGCCCAGAAGTGGCAGAGATTCTGATTTGTCTGTTTGCCAACAGTTTTTGGAGCTAACTAACAAAAGCCTCAGATCAGAGGCAAATTAGTGCTCGAACGTCTTGTGTGATCTGTGAAGAGACGCGAGCCAAGAGGCTGACCAATACATCAAAGATGCCTCCCAGATACCTCTGCCACATCATCTTGTTTAGGACAATACCTCTATAATTTTTAATATGATATGAAATATTCATATTGTGATACTCGCAACACCGTCCAGGAGGATCCTGATCAGATGCCCAAACCACTTCAACTTACTGGTTATGACGTAAAGAAGCAGCGGCTCTACTCCGAGCTCCCTCTGGATGTCCGAGCTCCTTCCCCTATCTCTAAGGCTGAGCCCAGACACCCCACGGAGGAAACTTATTTCAGCCACTTGTTTCCACAATCTCATTCTTTCGGTCACTACCCAGAGCTCATTCAGTCCAGCACAACGCCCGCATCAGTGCAGACGCCGCACCAAACTGCTGATCCATCTCACCCTCCATTCTACCCTCACTTGTGAACAAGACCCTGAGATACTGAACTTCCTCGCATGAGGCTGTAAGTCTCCCCTAACCTGGACAGATGGATCTGATCTTAATTATGTATTCTCTACCTTAACTGTAGTTTGAAACTCACCTGTGTGTTTATAATTTGCCATTCACTATTGATCTGTCACGCTGAAACGTGTCAGTGTCTATGGCCCCCTTTACACCAGGTATCAACATGCGTTTTTTTTGCAATCAGAAAGCGTTTGACCACATACATTTATACCTGGTATTAATATGTGTCTCTGTATCCACATCCAGATCCCTTTGCTATCCGATCACGCTCCGTCCCGCTGATGTGAAATCCTCCCTTTTTCGGCAAACATTTTCAGCAGCAGACTACAACGTCATATCATGTGCGTCGCAATAACAACCACAACAAGATGTTAGCCGCCTGTGAAGTCGCGTTATTGTATGGACACTTTTGTCGGACCAAATGGAGAGCAGACACTCTGTCTCACCGTGGCGCCGTCCTCGGCTAGCATCTGTGTTTTCTTTTTCTTAGCAGTCACTACCTGGTGAGTGTTGTTGTTGTCTTCTTCTTCCTTCTTCCTGTGTCCAGCTGGTGCACCTTGCTTACGTGTTTTCGTCCACGGAGTTGCTGCATGTGGATTGGAGACGCATTTGCATTTACACTTGTGTTCAATGTGGTCACAATGCGTCCCTGACCACCTTCAGAAGTGGTTTGGCAGATCGGATATCAATCCGTCCTCAGTGCGTTTTGAGTGTATTTACACCTGTACTGTCATGTGGTCACGAGCAATTTGATCGCAAAAAACGCATGTTAATGCCAGGTGTAAAGGGGGTAAATATGTTTTAGTCCATATTAAAAAAGTGAAATCTATTATTCTGTTATCTCATCACATGACATACTCATTGGGGGTTCCTCCTGGTGAATTTGGGCACACACATACCGTCATATGCCACACACCCTGGTGAAATGCCAAGTAAAGTATGTATGTTTGAAAAATAGATACCGCCTGAGCCTATTCTGTGCTCTCTGAAATCTTTTGTCATCAGTAAACTTCCACACAGCGTGGTGTGGTGAGATGTGTGGGTGCAGAGTGTTGTGTAAGCCTGATCAGACCACAGTGGTGATGCTTCACACCTACAGACGGTTTTATTTGTCTGACCAGCTGACAAGAACAAGAGTCTTCTCTTTCTTCATTGTTGTAGACTCTACACTTTGCTGCACTTCAGCAAACTGTTCTGGAGTAACCTGATACTTTAGATGTCGTGGGTTGGCCGTGGATGAAGAAAAATCCTCCTCCTCCCTGACAAGAAGCTAAATCTAGCCTCCTACTGTTATTAATAAGATCTGTTACAGAACAGTGTCCACTTCAAACCCACATTCATCGCACTCTCCTGTGCGCAGGATGCAGAGTGGAAACAAAGAAGAGATGTTTCTGTGCTGGAGCCACTTTTCACTGTTTATTCACCTCTGTAGTTTGTTACAGCTGCGTGCTTTGGGGTTCTTCTTCTATGTTTTTAAAGTGTGGTATCTTCATGAGATGAGTTCAGTGAGGAGAGCAGCGTCCACAGAGCGGTGAACAGAAATGAGCCTGCATGCATACATGATTATATACTGTGTGCTTTCACCCATGAGGCCTCCCACCATGAATAACACAGCTACACTGCAGCCATGGTATGGCTCCATGCGTGCTGACAGACTAATTTTAGGTTTTAAAAGCACTTTTTTTGCCAGGAGTGGGTGATTGCAGAAATGTGGGTGGGTGAAGATGAACTGTTATTTCTCAGGAGGGGGCGACCTGAATCTCAATTTAACATCGAGATGAAAAAGCTTGACGATTTTTAGAAATTTCTATGATTTACGACACAGCCTGCAGAGGGAGTTTGGAGACTTCACTCTGCAGTATTCTCAGATTCTTATAAACCTGAACCAGCGCTGGGCCCGACCTGTGAGATGTGGTTGACGGAGCTCTCCATGCGGCGCAGCTGCGAGGCCTGGATGTCCAGCATCTGCAGCACGTTGTTGGCCAGCGTGTTGATGAGGTAGGCGACGCTGGCCAGAGACTGGGTGGTGTAGCTCTTCGTCTCCTCCAGCGCTCGCTGCTTGTCTGCTGACTGTGGGGAGAGAGGAGACAGATTCAGGACAGGAGTCGCACCAGTGCCACCATTTTATGTTCGTATATACACCAGAGGAAACAGTGGAGGCAGAACACATGATTAATACAAGGGACGAACAGCTGCTGTACTTATATCAAGCTTATTTATCATGTTATATATTTATTTATCATCCATACTGGTAACCTGTTTGTGTCACTGTATATATATTGTATATATTGCATTGCACCTTATGTGCACCTTTGCTATGTTATTTTGTATACTGCACACTTTGTATCTGCACCCCTCTAACTTTGTATTGCAAATGCTGTACAGCAAATTCCTTTGGGATAAATAAAGTTCTCGCTTATCTTATCTTTGGTTAGCTTAGCTTAGCTTATTGTCCAGGGTTTCCCATACATTGATTTATTTGTTGTGGTCTGCAACGCTTAAAACATCTACTGCACCAAATAGATTTTGCACTTTGGAGCTGGACTGTTCGCTATTGGAATATATATCATATTATTAATATATATATATATATAAGGTTATTTATAGCACCACACTTTCAGAGTGCATGGCTTACTCTGGACACAGACGGAGCAGCAGAACGTCAGGCACTCTGAAAGTCTGACTTAACTGTTTATTCTATATGGTCTAAAAGTTTGCATTCACTCACAGCAGCTGCTCCTCTCATCCATTAATCTGATCAGATCACCTCTGAACAGATCGATTAATCAGTTATTCACCCTGCGAGTCACAACCTGCTGCAAAAGATAAAAAGAACTCATGGAGAGCTCTGCCTGCGCTGCGTTCACAGACCCGCAAAATCCTCCCAACTGATGAGAGAGGGGGCACAGAATGACACAGAGGGACATACAGGCATTTAAAAGGGAAAAAAAACAAACAAACAAATAAAAAAATTCGCTGTCTTCCTGGCACAAATACACCCTTGATTCTGAGGGAAACACTGTTCTTGTATTTTTGTTTTTTCACCACAGCATTAGACATCAGGAGTTACCCTTAAACTGCTGGGAACAGCTTCAGAGGACGGCTGAGACCACGTCATCACTTTTGTGCAGCTTTGCGGTGTGAACAACCGTGTTGCAGCACCGGTAATTGTATTTTCTCCAACAAAATGACAGACGTTAAATCAAATCATACATAAAACAGGTCTTCAATATCACGGACTAAATGTCTTGGTTAAAAAACACCCACAATAAATGAAACAAAAATAATATCTGGGTCAAATATTTTATTGCGGTGGCTGCTGTTGAGTCATTTCTTTATTACTTAATCTTTATTTTGTGCTGTATTTCTTTGAGGCTTTATCTTTTCTTTGTCTTTCATTCTCACTTCTCTGGTCTCTTATTTTCTCAGCAGTAAAAAGTAAAACCTATGAAAACTGTTTTTTCCTTGTTCCTGTGTTGAATGTTTTAATTTTTCTAAAGCCTGTGTATTATTATTTCAGCACATTCTGTTATCATAAAGAGAGTCCAGTTGTGTGTGGATGAATATAATTTCAAGAATTTAAAAAGAAACTTTGATGAATATTGGTGAGTTTGAAGTACTACAACACTGTACCTTTTTAATCAAAGAAAGTGTTTCAATACAGTTATAAAATAAAACATTTCATCCTTTTGTAAAATAAACTGCACAACATCTGAGCTTCATGTGGCTGTTAGTGTTGAATTCAACAGTTTTTTGGATGACTGCAGGTCCAACTTCAAAGAATACAATCACTTCCCTCACAAATTAGTGGGATTATTTGAGGGTCATGGGTCACATTTTACCTTCCTGTGTATGTAATCCAATTAATCTTATTTTCATGCGTGTGTTTTTACTGTGTTAACACTGTAGTCTAAAAAAATGGATGCAGTCAGAAGTGTATCGTGGGCTGTTTCAATGCATTTACAGGTAATGTGACCACAGAGATGTGAGTGACGACTGGTTTTATTGTTTATTCGGCTTGAGTGCTCTAAAAACGCTTACAATGGTAGGGAAAACCCTGATTTATATAAACTGCATTAGGGGTGGGAATCACTAGAAGCTCCACTATATCATGATAAATATTATTGTGATTTTAAAGGTGTTGCGATATGCTGAGTATTGCCATAAAAATATATTACGATATATTGCAACTTATTACCTGTTTTCAATTGCAAATTTCTTCACCATAGGAAAACTTTGTCAACATCTGTTTTTTTCTAATAAGAAAATGTTTTCAGTCTATTTCTCTCACCTCATGTAAGCTTACCTACAATTTAATTTGTATTTATAATATTAATCATTAATAAAATAAAAAATGGATACTTGGCACTGTGTGATGATATGATATTGCCACACAAAAATATTGCAATACTATGCTGTATTGATTTTTTTCCCCCTACCCCTAAGTTGCATCTACATTTTGGAAAATTCCACAATAACCATATTTTACAGCTGATTCCACTTGTATTGTCAAATTCTACAATGCCATCTGAGTTTTTTTCATCGTGGAAATCATAGGGCCATAAAAAGGACCTTAAGGAACGAGGGCCGCATCTACCAACTCATCTTTCATCCTCGATAATCAGCACATTATTTTCACAATTAATCACTTTGTCGATAAAATAAGATGTCCATCGGTGCAGCCTTTTATTTCACCTTCCAGTACATGTTATATACCTTATTTCTTGCACACTAACTGTTATAATAGCACAGGCAGAAACAGACCAATGGACGTCAACTTTACTGACCCTAATTAAACCCCTCCACCTCTTTAATGTCTTAATGAAGACGGCGGACAGCGTGATGTCAGTGTGAAGCTGTTAGCTGACAGATACATGAAAATGCTCAAATGTGCATCAACATGTGCAACCACGTGTGTGAGCACATGTATGCCTGTGTGTGTGTGTGTGTGTGTGTGTGTGTGTGTGTGTGTGTGTGTGTGTGCAACATGTGTACTGTATGTAACAAATGACAGAGAAAGACACACTGATGTTAGTGTGTGTTTGCTGAAGCATGATGTAGGTCAGTGCTAACTCATTCATGCCCGAGGTTGACAAGAAACACACTGACACCAATGTGTGTCTGTCGCGCACACACACACACACACACACACACACACACACAAAGGTTTAGTGCATGTAGAGCCGTCAGGTTCCCTCTGAAGGAGCACTCGTCTCTTGTGTCAGTTTGACTTCTGATACCAGAACAACAGACTCTGACACAGTGACAGGACGATGATGATAGTTTACAGTGTGTAGTTTCTGCTGTGCTACATCCTGTAACACTACAACACCTCCAGCAACAGAGACCGTGCTATATGAAACATGACTGACAGTTAAGCTAACAGGTCTCGATGACGATCACTACCTGACCGGACAAAAACAAATAAGAGTTTGTATCCTGCAGAAGGGAAAAGTGTTTACAGCATCATGTGAGGAGAACATCGTCTCTGCTGCAGCAGGGGAACCATCGTTATCCAAGCTGGAACAAAATCAGGCATTTAAAGGAGAAGTCCAGTATTTTGCACTTTGAGCCCCATTCCTGGTTGTTTATGATGAAATAGAGTGGTTAAGACCAAAATCTTGACGATTGCTCCTTCTCTGACAATTTGAGAGAATGTGTCTTTCCCCTGCCTGGCTTAACAATGCTGTCTATGGCCATGTGTAAATCTGTCCTAAAACCACCTTAAACGTTGGTTTTCAAAGCCATGAAACTCACCCAGTGGTCAGTGGTGTTCCTTGATGTTCCCACATAAAAATCGTAGCAAACTGTGGTTTCCGTGATGATTTATTTGACATTCTGTCCATGCATTGATTTCCTATAGGAAGCCTCATTGTCCGTTGGTAGTAATCCGCCACTGGAAACAGAAAGGGGGTTGTTTACGACAAGGTTGTAGTCATTGTAGTCTTTTAGCTCAGCAAAAGTGCCGGCTCGACAGTGCTGTGTGCGCTCCTCCTCTTCGGAGGAATTCTCCTGCAGTTGCTGACCACACAAAACTTGCCCATTATTACTGGCTTGTAAACAACCTTCGCAGTACGATGCCTTTGAACACAACACCAGCCTTCTTCTTCTGCTTCTTTCTGTGTCCCATTACATTGCAATGGTTTCCTGCCGGTTGGCGACACTCACGTAAAGGAGCATTATCGCCATCAAGTGGGCTGGAGTGTATAACGCTTCAGGGTCAAACCAACGATCAAGCGGAAGTTTACACACGGGTGTGAGGCAGCTGAAAAAATAGTTCCACAATCCAGATGAATAGAAAACACGGATGGAAACCACAGTTTGCTACGATTTTTATGTGGGAACATCAAGGAACACCACTGACCACTGGGTGAGTTTCATGGCTTTGAAAACCAACGTTTAAGGTGGTTTTAGGACAGATTTACACATGGCCATAGACAGCATTGTTAAGCCAGGCAGGGGAAAGACAAATTCTCTCAAATCCTCAGAGAAGGAGCAATCGTCAAGATTTTGGTCTTAACCACTCTATTTCATCATAAACAACCAGGAATGGGGCTCAAAGTGCAAAATACTGGACTTCTCCTTTAAGGCCGCAACAACCCTGAAAAAGCCTGTGAAATCCTGAAGGGACCGATTATAAATTTAACAACCCATCTTTATGTAAAGTCACTAATATTAGCTCCACCTTCACCTGCTGCAACGTCAGTGATGAACACATGAATGCATCAATAATTATAGTCCAATAATATTCTGAAATGAGACATTTTTCATGATAACATTTCCTTTTTTGGTACTTTAAGTATATTTTGATATCAAGTAAGAATTTAAATGCACAACTTTCACTTCTAACAGAGTATTTTAACACAGTGGTAATACTACATTTATAAAAGTAAAAGATCTGTGTACTTTCCACCTCAAATAGAGGGTGTCTTTACGTAGAGACAGAGCCTCGACACACACACACAGGTGCAGAAACACCTGAACTACAGACTGTAAATCTTTTCTCTCCCCGTTTAACAGTCTCTTTCCTCCCCTCTGTCTCTTCATCACATCCTCCTCCTCATTACATCTCTTATTTTCTCCCTCTCCTCTCCGTCAGCCATCTGATGTCCTGTTAGCTGTGACCTAGTTGGAGGGCTGCCTCCTCTGGCCTGAGGACAGGGCAGAGCCACACACACACACACACACACACACACACACACACACACACACACACACACACACACACTCATATTACTGCTGTTTTTTTTTAAATGTATGCGGTTGATGATGACTCAGATCAGATCTACATGAAATCAGATGCACGCTCTGATTCCTCTGACCTCTTTTTTAATGAAGACACACTGCAGGTCACATTCCTGCTGTTCGCTGTTTCTAAATTATCCTGAAAATATGAAACGAGCTGACAACATCAACATGGAGAGAGCTTACAACTGCCTGAAGGTGTGGCGGCAAATTATACTCACAGATGAACACATTTGAACAAATGATGTTTGGAAAGAAAATATGCAGGTTTCTCTCCCTCATCTCTGTTTTGTAGGCCATGTCAAACATTTAGCATTTAGTTTGGCAAAATGATAATTTTCATTGAAGTCAAACTGAAAGTTAAACTCGTCTTTGCTAAGAAATATGCTCGCTCCTTTTTTATCTGCCCCCGATGCTGGTGTCCTTCTGGAGACATGAATAATTTTGATCAGTCTAATATCTGTGTGAGTATTAAAAATAGTTTGTAACGTAATTTCACCTCCAAAGGTATTCATAGCTAACATGCTGCAGGTCAACACTGTTTCTATCTATGTTCTGAGCGCACTATGCTATCAACACATCCATCCATTCATACATTGTCATGTGCTGATCCGGGGCCGGGTCGCAGAGTCAGCAGGCTGAGCAAAGCACCCCAGACGTCCCTCTCCCCAGGAATGCTTTCCAGCTCCTCCTGGGGGACCCCAAGGTGTTCCCAGGCCAGATGAGATATGTAATCCCTCCAACACGAGGTGCCCAGGAGGATCCTGATCAAATGTTGAACCACCTCAACTGACCCCTTTCAACATGAAGGAGCAGCGGCTCTACTCCAAGCTCCTTAACCTATCTATAAAAGGCGCATTCACACCAGGATAGTCCGGGGGACTCGGTTCAATTGGGAAGGGAATGCCGAAAAATGTCACACCTTCATTTGGTTCGGTTCACTTTCACACTGCACTTTTTAAAGCGGACCAAACCACCTGGATAACGTCACACAGTTACAACAGCTGCTCGTTTGGGGGCGGTACTGCCCGAAACGACCACTGACCAGGAAGAAACAAAGCACGAGGAAGAAGAAAACCTGGCTCATCGATTGGCCAGGACCGAAAACAGAAGTCCATCCCCTTCCATTCCCTATCCAGCATGTTGCTCTGAACATGAGACGAATGCAGTAGTACCGAAAAAGACAGCAGAGAGCGAGAGACTATGACGTGCTGCTGTGGTTAAACAGACGCCGAGCGAGGTATTGCAAGGATTTAAAAGTTTTCAGATCACATATATGTCTGTAAATTACACGTATGCACTGCGCTCTACGTCACTTCCTCCCTTTGGTTCTCTGGATGGTCCGTTTGCATTTCCTACTGTAAGCAAACCACACCAGAGTTCACTTGCAAGTGAACTGAGACCCCCAGTTTTCAAGCGGACCAGGGTTCGCTTATTTGGTCCGCACCAGAGTTGGAATGAGTGTTCACACCACTCCAAATGAATCAAACTATCCATGGAAGCGGACCAGGGTTCATTTAAAGTGGACCAAATAGCGCCAGTGTGAATGCGCCCTCTAAGGCTGAGCCCAGACACCCCATGGAGGAAACTCATTTTTGGCCACTTGTATCTGCGATCCCATTCTTCAGCCACTACCCAGAGCTCATGACCATGAGGACTTGGACGTAGATGGATCGGTAAATCTAAAGCTTTGCCTTTTGGCTCAGCTCCCTCTTCACCACAACGGACCGCCTGTCCATCTCACACTCCATTTTACCCTCACTCAGGAACAAGACTGCGATATACTTAGGGGCCCTTAACCGCCTGGAAAACGCGAGGTCAGGCGATGGGTGCTTCTCTTGTGCCTTTTCTGTGCCAGCTTTCAAGACCGCAGTGGCAGGTTGTGTCTGAGGTTCATAAGCAACCTTAACAGCGCAGAGCTGATCTTCTTCCAGGAGCTGTGTAGAAGTGTGTAGGCCTATCGTCCGTGGGACAGATGTAAAGCTCTGGGTAGCCCTGCACTAACATTATCAACTTTTCCGTATTTATCAGACTGAATATTTACAGAAGAAGGGAAAGATATCTGTCGGCTGTGACTGATTGTTCCTCGTCACACAAGTGCCCTCTGCTGCGTTCCAAAACTTGACCTTGGTTCATTTCAAAGCGCAGCCATTGCGCCCTGAAAAATGGGCACTTGGGAACACATGCGTGCTGCAGCGTCGCTCCGGCATTTGAGCACGCCTCCTGTGGGTCTACATTGAAAACAATGAATTTGAAGGTGCAAAAAACGCGGCATGTGTACGGCCCCTTTAACTCCTTTACTCGGGGTGGCAACAATCCATTGTTTTCCAGCAGAGAACCAGACAGAGGCCTCAAACTTATATATACTTATAGATACTGACTCCCGACCGCTTCACGCTCTGTTCTTGTGAACTTTTTTCACCCACAAACAGAGACATGTTTAACTACAATCCATTTTTGTAACTGCAGGTGTTTTTGGTGTTAAATGGAAACAATGGAAATTATTTGTGCAAATCTTTTTCATCTGTTGACAAAGTGTCTTGCACAGCTACAGATCTCCTTCCAGATTCACAAGTTAAATCTATTTGTTCATTTTTTTTTTACACATTAATAGTTGATCAAAACATTTTTACACGCTCACACGTTTGACAGTATTTATACAAAATGTTTTCACACATTGAGATATGGTGATACACAGTGACAAGACTTTTGACCCTGTTTTGTTTCCATACAAACAGACCTGTGTGTGTGTGTGTGTGTGTGTGCCATCTACATCTGCAAATTACAGACATGTCAGTCACACAGCCTCTACTTACAGACCATGCATGGCAGTGTGTGACAGAAGGGAATCTGTGTGTGTGTTACAGTACGGTACACCTCATAAGTGCCTTTCTCTTTGGCTTTGAACCCGATCCAACAAGTCCCTGAACCACTCATCTAAAACACACACACACACACACACACACACACACACACACACACACACACACACACACACAGGTCTGTTTGTACCTTCTCTCAGCAGCTTGCCTTTACCTTACAAGGACAGGTCCCTCGTGTTGTACAGAAGGTGTTTAAACCTCCGACACAGATGAAGTATTCTACGTTATTACTTCTTCATATAACAGCTAACTTCTTATTGAAATTAAATACTTAAATAGAACGAAGCTGCATTTGTTAATTTCACATGAAACTAGTCTGTTATCTTGGTCTTCTTCTGCTCACTGCCACATAGTAGTTTTTTTGTGTGACATGCAATCCACCAATCCATCAAAAATCTACCCAACTCTAAAGGTGAATCCACCTGAACACTCAGTACGTTTACATGCACGCAGTAGTCGAGCTAAGCTCATAGCTCGGCTAATCAGTCAAGTCGGACTTCTCGTCTTGTCTGAGTATACACGCAGGAGAGAAAATCGAATTTGTGACCAAGTACGTCTGACTCCGCCTCGATAGGCGGCGCTGTGTCTTTTTTAATGTAGTGTGTATTGAACTAGTTCCTGTTGACCTGAAGAGGAATAATAAATTAAATTAAATAAATCTGCGTTTCTCGTTTTCCTACCATCCATAAACTTCAACATGTTTAGCTCCTTTAGCTGTCGGAGCATGAATGTAGTTTCCTCGTCCGTCCAGAAGTGCGTCTTCTGCTTCTCGGTCGCCATGGTGTTTGTTTGTTTGTTTTTCCAGGAGTGAACTGCTGCTATGTCATCTCCTTCTTCTTCGGTAGGAGAGACCGTGAAAGAAAAAGTGGTGCATGCACAGAACGCCGAGTCTGACTCCAGTCGGACTAAGTGGATACATGCAGCAATAGTTTGATTTTCAATGGAATTATCTAGGTGTGTTAGTCGAGCTACAGATAGTCCAATTTCAGTCGGACTAAGCCAATAATTCGATTTTCTCAAGCTGCATATAAACGTACTGAATGTTGACTCTTCGCATTTTATCGCTTTCTAGAGCCGCCATTTTGCACCGGTGTTCTACAGTCACATCCAATAAAGAAGAGGAAACACAAAGATATATATTTTATCTCCAAGTGCACGTCACACACTGAGCGAGCCGCCTGTTAATGACGCTGTGGGCTAATGGGCATGTAGCTACTTCCATGTTTCACATGATATGTCATGTTTGTAGTGGACCAATGAAGATGAGTTTACATATCACCTTGGGTTGGTCCTTCACCTTCTCAAAATGATCCCACACTTTGGATTTCCTGCCCCACATGTTATTAACTAGCCTGTGGAATAACCGCAGGTACCAGCCCTGGAGATAAGGGGCCGTACACATGCCGTGGGACCTCTTTTCAACACAGACAGACAGGAAATAGATAGTAAATGACACTACAGACTATCAGGATGTCTCTATTCAATCTTTCTGTCAGCTGACTTCATGATTGACTGACTCATTGTTTCAGTGTTTGTCTTGGTTCTTGTTAAAAAGTATTCTGGGAGATGTAGTAGATGTGGGCTGAAAGTGCTTTGGTGCTAAATAACTGCAGGAGTGAGCGAACATAAAACAAACTGTGAACATTAAAACTGAGTTTTTCTCCTTTTAAACTGTGAAACCATCATGTGACCTGCTCCGGTCTCAAACTGCCAAGCTCTGGAGAAACAACCCGTCTTTCCAAACTCTCAGCTTGTGTCGCCCCCGCAGGAGCTGTTCCTGGCACCGACACTGAAGGTGGAGGCTGATACTCCTTCAACTGGAAAACCAATCACCATGGTTTCTAACCCAAACACACACACACACACACACACACACACACACACGAGCAGCGTCCACGTCCAGCCTCCTGTAGTGTACCATGTGTTTTCAATGAGCAGCAGGAGGTCGAGTTACATTATGACTACCTCTGCTCACAGATAACTAGTACCAGCTGTGGAGGACCCAGAGAGGGTCTGCACATGCTCAGTAGAGGCCAGCTCAGGGGCTTCACTGAACTGAGTACGCACACACGTTTATGAATTGAATGTTGATTAATGGATGCAGAGTTTTGGTTTGTTTCTCTGCTTCAGTTTCACATCATGGCAGCTTTGATCACATGTTGGTGACAAGCAGTGACCTCAGAGGCTGAGAAATGAACACTGCAGAGCCAGACACTGCAGTTCCTCTAATGTCCACTTGGGGCTGGCTGCAAGAGCAAGTCCGACCTCCATGCTCAAATCTTCACAGCAGAAATGAAAATTGTCAATTTTCATATCATGGTATACCTTCAAAACTGGTATATCACTGCAGCCGTCGATGCAACTATGGCATAACCTCAGATTCACAGAGTATCACCATAGCCATCTCTATTTCAGTGTATTCATTAGTTCATGAAAGTTAACTCTTTCCCCACCACTGATGAGATATTCCGTCAATCTGTAGATAGGGGGCGCTGTTACATCTTGTGACACAGAACAGCACCGCCGTGTCCAAAAACAAACGAAGAAGAAGATCTGCTGGAAACCGAAAGAAGATGTAGGAGCTTGGAAACTGCACAAAATGCCAGTGCCCACGGAAAGGTGGAGATGTTGGAGATGTTGATGGACTCCAAGACTTCCTGTTTTGATCAACATTCTGAATCCGATTTGGACGAAGACGAAAACGAGTTTGGTGGGATGAAAAGGGATCTTCCATGACGGTGACAGTGACACACGGACAAGACGACCACAGAGAGGGAGACAACAGAAAACTGAACGATCTCTGAACGTGACAACGTGTTCTGCTGTACCTCAAACAGAATACTTCTCTCATCATTATTAATACTATTATCACATTCTTTGACAAAAAGGCATTTTTCCACATTCTCCGGCTGACCGGAAGTCGTCACACATGCGACGTCATTTGAAACGTCATCAGACGCGTCATCAAATGGCGCTAATGTCACTGCAGTATGGAGAAAGGCTCTGTATTGACATAAGAATTGTCCCTTTGTTTAAATGCATACAATATGTGTTGAATTGATTCAAATGTTATGTTTACAGCAGATGTAGCTTACATGTTGTTTTACAGTCACATTGTCTGCTTTGAGAGCTACAATATTCACTCAGGATTTTTGAAAACATTATTGGAGTCCATGTTTTGACACTAATTCAATAAAACTAAAGAAGAGAACTGAAACATTTGCAGCTGTTTTTGGAATATTCACTGTGATTATTATAGCAAGTCATTACATCACTTATTTTTTGGAGGCAGTACTTTAAAAAAAAATCACTTTTTTTGTCATTTGTCACAATTTCCTGCAAAAAAATTACATAAAAATATCGCAATTTTTAAGCGCAATTTTTCACAAAATTGGCCGGAAAATTCAACGGTTTTTTGCTGCGAGATCCTGAGGGACTGAACAATATAACAAATACAAATCATGCTTTTGGTAGCCTATTAGTATAATAAAATGAATCACTTTTTCAGTCCACCAGCTGCAGTTCTCTGCGAATAAAAATGACTGAAGTGAGATGAAAACTTTATCATATTCGAGTTTACAAATGTTGACAAAGCTTTCTTGGAGGACACAGTCTGCAGTTGAAAAAAGGTAATAAACTGCAATATATCGCAAAATACTCAGCATATCACAACACTTTTAAAATCACAATAATATTATGTCATGACTAGTATGGTGATAATATCGTTTCACGGAGCCTGTGCTGATTCACACCTCTAATATAAATGAATCACTTTAAATCAGGAACCATCTGAGAGCAGATATCAGAAAACAAAATGACCTCTGTGCCTGTGCACGTGATGCCTCGGCACTTGACAGATTTTAAAATGAACATTATTATTGATGGTGTAACGATGAGCGGCTGAGACAGATTTAATCCTGACAGACTCTGATAGCCCAGGAGGGGGCCACACAGGGCCAAACAGGACTTAACACGGGTCAACCCTAAATCCAAATATTTAGCCCATAAAACAAGATCAGCAGCTCAACTGTTGGATTATGTAACAGCTCACATCATCTGCTGGCAGTGGGAATGTAGGCCATGCAGTGGGCCCCGAGTTCGGCCCCATTAGGACGTGTAGTATGAACGGGCTAATGAAGTGGAAAAGAGTCTTTTTATTCACAAAGACACGGCGCTCAGAGGACGACGACGCTGCTCACAGGGACAGAGAGGAGCGTTAGGAGTTATTTCAGTGAGAGAAAAGGAAGGAAGGGTGAAAGGGCACGAGGAAGGAAGCGACAGAGAAAGGAAGGAAGAGGGGAAAGTTTAAAAAGGAGAATTCGATAAAGGAAAGTGAGACAGTTACAGAGAAGAAAAATGAACTAAAATATAAAGGGTGAAATGATGGAAGAATAAAGGAAAGACTGAAAATAAATGATTGTTTAATTATTAATTATCAAATATTAATGTATGGGTGTGTAAACCTCAGAGAAGGCAGACTGTACGCAGCCCGTCCTGTTGATTGACGGCCGCAGGAATGTGATGAGGATGAAATCTGGCGATGAACAGGTGTGTAATAAAGCCAACTGAGGAAGAACAGTTGTCCATAACAGCTTTGCCTGCCCACACACACACACACACACACACACACACACACACACACACACACTCATGTCTCCACTAAACAACCACAGAGAAACATGTCAGCCCAGTACAGCTTATAAAATGTAAATAAGAAACAGCCCGTGTTTCTCTGGATGTTACAGATAAGCAGAGCTGCAACGATCACTTGATCAACAGATTAATCTGAAACTATTTTTATAAACAATCATTTAAGTCATTTTTCAAATAATAAAGCTGCTGAATTTCACCTGGTTTGCTTCATGTCTTTGTCTAATATGAAAATAAACTGAATATCTTGGTTTTAGGACTGTTAAAGGCATCAAATGTGCAACTTAAAGACGTCACCTTGGACTTCATTTTTACTATTTTCATGTGTTTTTTTTGGACTAATCGATAAATTGATGAATCCAGAACACAATGGGGCAGGTTAATCAATAATAAAAAAATTCGAATGCTTCGTTACTGTGGAGCGTGAGTGTATTATCAGCTGTATTTACTTATTCATGGCTGTTATCTGAAGGCAATGTGCTGCTGATAAACACAGAAATTGTGATCCTTTTTACAAAGACAGGGCGCTATCGAAGTAATGAACCAAATAAGTAAAATTTATTTATATAGCGCTTTTCGCAAAGTGCTTCACAAAGCGATACACAACAACAAAGAAATAACAGAGACAAAGTGACTACGTGAACCACGTCGTGAAAAGTGCACAACTAGCAAAACTATTTGCACACAATCAAGACAAAAAGAATAATTCACACTACTCAACAAGAATACACATAATTTTAAATAGTACAGCTCTGGTGCGTTCAAGTTACCCACACGTCTGTTGAAACAGGTGCGTCTGTAGCTAGCCTTTAGCTGGGAGCAGGCAGAGCAGTCCAATATTTAGGTGCTATGGCCGCAAAAGCTCAATCACCAAGAGGCTAAGGGTGAGTGCGAGGGACGGACAACAAATGTAGCATATTTAAACGAAGAGTGCGAGCTGAAGAATACGCGTGAAGTAGTTCAGCTACATAAGAGGGAGCCTGACCGTGTAACTCTCTGTTAGTAAGAATTCTTTACGTCTCCTTTGCATTTTTACACAGAACCAAATGATGTTGCATCATGTCGCTCCAGTGAGTGATTTTAAACTGCCGGAAACAAAAGAGGCATGATGGGCGTGAGTGTAACACAGCAGCGTCTGTCTCTAGTTAGTGAGCGGTCTCTACGTGTTGGCAGCACTTTATTAACAACAATAATGACAGAACATGTCACCAACAATCATTTACCATCTCAGACAGCTGATCTCGTCCTCTGCTCGGAGGGGAACGAGCACCCGAACCTCATTGTTTTCACAATTCGTGGACATTTTCAGCTGCGCTTCTTCTTTGAGTTAGCCGCTAACTGCTAACAGCCTGTCACACCAGGTGCTGCCCATGATCCCGTCCTGCTGGCTGTCACTTTTATACAGACATCACTTTGACGCTGTTACTGCCTCCTATCCTCTAACCCCTATCAGAACAGTGAGTCGGAGTAACGGCGTCACAATTCCCGCCTTGATGAGACAGTGTAAACGGAGCTAATGACTTTACATATCTGTGTTTTTGGTTATGTGCAGGATTAGCTTTCACTGGCACAACAGCTATTCTCTCTTGGCAACAGGCAACAAAAAATAATCTGCAACAATTTAAACAATCAATTAATTAATTAAGTCACTTATCAAGCAAAAAGAGCCAGATGTTAACTAAATAAAATATATTCAGTAATGTAAAGAATTGCTGTTTTTCTCTGTTTTAAATAAATTATCTTTAATTTACAATTATTGGTCAGACAGTTGGTGAGCTCAGGGAAACTGTGACGGACATTTTTTCACTGCTTTCGGACATTTACTAGACTGAATGATTAATTAATCTAAATAATGATGCAAATACTAGACCATTTTATTTTCAGTAGTACACAATGAAACACCATGAGCAGACTACATAATGAGGGTTGTAAAACATTATGATTAAACCTTTTTAACTGATCAGTAATTTCACATTTTGAAGGTTATTGTTGTATTGATATGTTCTCTCTGGTTACATCCCACACAGCCATTTTCTCATAACCTCACACTGCCAGTTCAGCTGTTTGCCATCACTGTGTTTCTATTTTGCTTCAGTAAACCTAAATTTCTTGATAATATTTGTAGCTTTCTTCCAAGGCTGGAATCACAGTTCATTAATTTTTAATTAACAGTAGAGTAATCATTAATATATTCCTCCCAAAACGCCTGTTTTGCACACCAGCTGCACACCCACACCACTACAGTAACTGGTTTGTCACTAGATTTATTAAAACGTGTGTTTCTGTACTTGTCAAAGGAAATACTTTATTCTACTGGGCTATGTTTAATAAAGTCAACATTCCATGTGATTATTACAACAAAACCATGATAAAACAGTGTAAGTTTAACAGTAAAGTCCAGTTTTAACTGGGCCATCCTCTCCTGTTGATGGTGCACACTCCTGTTTTTCTTTTCAGTGCTGGATGGGAGGAACGTCACACCAGACTCCCATTGAAATATCTCCATTTTAAGATTCCCTGCTTGTCTGCAAATGCCACACACGTTATAGAAAACGCTTTAAGACATATTTCGACTAAACAAGACTCGCTCTTCATTCGGCATACATGTAATAAACCATATCAAAAGATAAATATTGAAAATGACAACTTTATTAACTAAATAACTCGCTCTCATACGAGATGGTAAAAGTCACGTTTCAGAGTTATAAAAGTTGAATTTCCATAAAAGCAGACGTGTTTCGTGGAATATTCAGAAGCCGAATTTATTTTAAGGTCCAATGAGTTCAGTTTAATAACAGGACATTTTAAATACTGAGTTCAGCGTGACTTTATATCTTTCATAATAAAGCCATCGGTCACATAACGGAGCCTGGTGCTGTCATTCCATCACTCCCTCTCCAACCCGCCCACTCCCGCTGCTGGCTCTGTTTAATAACTTAACAAACACCTGAGAACACACACCGACAGGTACCTGCACATAGTTGCTCTCGCAGTACTCCGCTACTCTCTCCAGGTTGGTGTAACTGTCCAGCAAAGCTCTCCGTCCCGCAGGAATTTCCTCCTCCAGCAGCATCTGCAGCTCCGCCATCTTTACATGCTTCTACTACTGACGGCCGCGGCGCGCGCTCACTGGATGGATCCCGCTGCCTTCAGGGAATGTGGGAAAAATCACAACAGGCGAGAAAAGATGGAAGAGTGGGAATTTTGTGTCTCACTCGAGGCTCTGAGATCCGACTGATTAATTACATCTTTCCTTTTCTATTTATTTGTTTTAAGAACAAAACTATCACAATTTATTTTTTATTTAAATAAAAAATCAAATTAACAAAATTATAAATTTATTCATTTTACCTTTTTTTTTCATATAAATGAAAAATGATTTATTTTTTTATTTTATTAAAAAATCAAATAAATAAAATCGTCAAATTTTGTTTACTATTTTTTTAAATAAACAGAAAATGAACAAAATTGTGACAACCTATTTAATTATCTATTTTATAAAAAAAAAATCTAATAAATAAAATTGTCAAATTTTGTTTATTTATCTTTTTGAATGAAAATAAAATTAACAAAATTGTCACCATTTATTATTTATTTAAAAAATCAAATAAATAAAATTGTCAAACTTTGTTTATTTCATTTTTTTTAAATAAAATAAAATGAACAAAATTGCGACAATTTATTTTTTATTTTATTCAAAAAAATCAAATTAATAAAATCGTCAAATTGTGTTTATTTATCTTTTTTAAATAACAATAAAATGAACAAAATTGTGACAATTTATTCAATTTTTCATTTTATTCAAAAAAATCAAATAAATAAAATTGTCAAATTTTGTTTATTTATCTTTTTGAATGAAAATAAAATTAATAAAATTGTCACAATTTATTTTTTTATTTTATTCAAAAAAATCAAATAAATAAAATTGTCAAATTTTGTTTATTTTACTTTTTTTTTTAAATAAAATAAAATGAACAAAACTGTCACAATTTACTTTTTTAAATTAGATTTTTTTTTAAATTGCCAGAATTTATTTTTTGTATTTCTATTTAAATAAAAAATAAAACAAACAAAGTTGTTAAAACATGTTTATTCTGCCATTAAAGGAAACTTTGAAGAGTTAATGATGATTAAAGTGTTTAATTATGACCAGATATTCAACTCTGTCAGGTTAATGAAGCGTTCAGGTGCACCTCGTCAACAGAAAAACAACTGCAGGATGTAAATGAGATGTAGTTCATACTTTAAGAGGTGGAGGTGTTACTAAGATATTTTACTTGAGTAAAAAGTGGCAAAAATTCTTAGTTACAATGAAAAGTCCTGCATTCAAACTTAAATAAATGTACAAAAGTTTTATTTTAGAATAAAAATATACTCAAAGGACCCATTTCATTTCATTTAAATACAAATAGAATAAACTAAATTGCCAAACTTTGTTTTTGTATTTTTATTTAAAAAAATGTCACGATTTTTAAGAACAAATACAAAATGTCAGACTTATATTCAAATAAAAAGAAAATGAATGAGGTTGTCAGTTAACTGTTTGCTGTAACACGCAGAGTCACTAAAAGGTGTCTGAGATAAATCCTCCTGTTGAAACTCTTCCAACACCTGAGTTAATCTCAGACAGGTGTCCTGCAGTCACGAGCCTCTGTGCCAACATGAACATATGTCACATGACTGCACAGATTTATGTGTCCAACAGATTCCTGACAACAACGAGCCTCAGTGCTCATTTTACAGTTTATAAAACACGGTGAATTCATTTCAGCCTCTTTCTACTGCTGAACTTTAATCACGGTGTTGAATATCTTCTGTCTCAGTGTGAGCCTTAATGTTACAATGGTTGTTTCTCGGAGCAGCAGCGCCACCCTGTGGTTGAAACACCAAACAACACACAGCCGATACTGAACATCATACTGTAAGTCTTTATTTACAAAATCACACTCAGGAAACAAAGAGCTAAACAACATGTAGAAAAATACATTAAAGGAACAGGACAACAGGGTTTGAGTCAGTCAGACAGACAGACAGTCAGACAGACAGACAGACAGACACACAGACAGACAGTCAGACAGACAGACACACAGTCAGACAGTCAGACAGACAGACACACAGACAGACAGGAGGAGGTTTTTCAGGCAGGGATGTCCAGGTTCTCGTCTCCTCTCGGGAACCCCTCCACCTC